>CM076578.1:1716337404-1716713260 GCA_034641835.2 Pinus albicaulis
CTTAACCCAAATGTAATACAACAAATATTATTTCAAATCAAAGTACAACTTTTCCAATTCAACAATTCCAATTTAACAATCGTATAAATATATTTGTTATTCCTTTGGCAACAATTAAAATGTGTTTATAAATATATATAATTTTAGTTTTGGTTTTTTTTTTTGTCTCTAGACGACTCCTAGTCATGCCTAAGATTGGACCACAAGACCTATGGAGACTAAACTTCCCCACCTAACCATTGGAACACATCCTTATACTTACCTTGCCTATAATGTCTTAGCCTTCCCATTATACGCCCAAAAAAAGTCCCATTTAATGTTGATTGTTTTCTTTTATACCACTTGTACTCACCTACTATTTTTTATCAGCTCTAATGTATAATAAGGAGAAATAAAAGTTGTAATGAGTTGTTATTAAGGTTAATTAAGTTATACATAATTTTTGGTTAATTAAGTTATACATAATTTTTAAAAAATAACTGTGACTTTTTTTCTTAATAAATTAGAATACCGAATGGATTTTTTTTAATTTTTTTATTTAAATTAAAAAATTTAATATAATTTAAAATAAATTAGCATATATAAATATAAATTTATAAATTTATTATTTTATTTTAATTTTTATAGAAAAATAATTTTCTATATTAATATAATATACTAAATATCCAATATAATTTATCAATTATTTTAAATAATTTATCAAATTTTTATTTATTTATTTTAAATAATTTATCAAACTTATTTTTTTATTTATTTTAAATTTATTATTGTGATTTGTTTTACACTACTAAATTGCATATATGCGTGTTCATGTACTTATAAAGGTTGGAAAGTATATTTGTCATTACAATTGTGTAAATATTACGATAGGATATACATTTTTCTATGTAGTTGTACAAATGGAAAGATATCTGTTTTTCTTTGTAGTTTTGGATTAGGTGTGATACTTTTCTTTGGTGAATTAAGTTGTAAGTATGTTTTTGTCATTACAATTGTCTAAATGTTAGGATAGGATATAAATTTTTCTATGCAGCTTTAAAAATGCAAAGATATATGTTAAGTATATTTTTTTTAACAGTAAAGAGTAGGATATTTATATATTAATCTGTGTCTGTACACTACAAAAAAAACCAAGAGAATTACAAAATGAGTATACTGCCATTTATGAGAAGCATAATTTGTGTTTTCTTCACCCAAGCCCAATTTATTTCTCCCCAAAATTACATAGACCCACATAACTAAATGATTACTGCTACACATCCTACAGTACTAGCTCAACAATAATTTACATCTATATTTTGACATAAAAAAACAAAAAGCACAGTGGAATGGCTACTCCATTGTCGCCAAACAATTCAGATCAATTTTTGTGTTTTCTTCATCAGATCGAGGGCTCTTTTATTCTAGTTTGTACTGGAGGTATTCAATTTGCAGACGCAAAGCATCAATTTCATATTCAAGTTGACGAATTTTCATGGTTTTTTCGATCTGTCGCTCCTGCATCTCGAACATCTCCTACTACTGATGAATGCACCTTTGCATAATCACCAATCCTTCCTTGAGTTGAGCATGCTCTTTGACACATAGACTGCATTCCGGGGGGTGTCTCCCTCTAGCAGATATCAATGTTCTGTTCTGAAATTTGGAAGTGATTAAAGATTCTTGCTTCCCTGAGCTATATTAACTGCTCTAAAATTGTTTAAAAATGATACTGGAATGCATATGTATACAGTAAAATTCTGTTTTTATATCTATTGAAAACAAAACTTCTGTTGGTCCATGTGGAATTTCCTCTTCTTTATCAAAGAAGACCATTTTGGAAAACAAAACTTTTGTTGATCCAAATGTGGGCCTTTTAAAGATAAGGGTTTTGTGGATTCTAGCAGTGTAATCAATTAATCATGAAAGATAATAAAGTATTTGTCACCTTACCTTAATGATTTGGCATTAGGATTAATTGTTTCAATCTCCAAAGCATAACTTGTAGAAGATTGGTTGAAAGAAGATCGTTGCTGTGGTGTATTTATCATTTCTACCTCTGAAGCATAACTCGTAGAAGCTTGGTTAGAGGCACATCGCTGTTCAGGCATCTTTATCCTCTCCACCGGCAAAGCATAACTTGATGAAGATTGGTTAGAGGCACATCGCTGTTGAGGTGTGTCGATGGGTAATGGAAACGGAGGAGCTGGAGGAATTGGAATGTCATCTCCTCCTTCGAGCATTTGGATGACTCTGCTTATCGGGGGACGGCTTGATGCATTGAACTGGAGGCACCATAGTCCAACTAAACTTAATTTTTTTGCAATCAATTGGTCCTCCTCTGACATTCTTTCTTTTCTGAGATCTCCAAATTTTCCCTCCTGGACCTGGTTAAAAGCCCAATCCGCATAGAAGAATTTGCTTGGTGTACTCTTTTGGTCATAGTCGATGTTCCTCCTTCCTCCCACCATCTCCATAACCAACATCCCATAGCTGTAAACATCAGATCTATCAGTGACAGGTCCGTGCTCTGTTGACCACATCTCTGGAGCAGAGTAACCAAGTGTCCCTCTCTTAGCTACGGAAATGTTACTTTCCTCTCTATCTGAAATTTTGGCAAGACCAAAGTCTGCAACTTTGGGCAAAAAATTGGTATCAAGCAGAACATTAGCAGGCTTTATATCACAATGTAAGATGCGATTCCTGCACTCATCATGTAAGTATGCAATACCGCGAGCTGTGCCAACTGCAATTGAATGCATCGTTTTCCAATCCAACTCGTGCCGATGGTCTCCATGGATATATCTGTCCAGAGAACCATTAACCATGTATTCATACACCAAAGCTCTTTTGGATGCTTGAGAACAATAACCCAAGAGGCGCACCAGGTTAACATGATAGGTCCTCCCAACTGTAGCCACTTCTGCAATGAATTGCTGTTCACTTTGTTTCGATTCATCTAAAATCTTGACAGCTATCAGGCGTCCAGTAGGAAGCTTGCCTTTGTAAACTGTTCCAAAACCCCCTTTTCCAACCTTGTCTGACAAATTGTTGGTGTAAGCTATAATCTGAGCATAAGAATACCTGGTTGGCATTTGAGAAGAATAATAATGTAAGAAATTCTCAACTGACGGTGGTCTAGAGTCAACGGGCTCCATAAACGCTAAAATGCTCTGCTCCTCCTCACTTGAGGTCCTCAGACAACAACAACTTCTCCGACGGATCGCTATGCAAGAAATGACTACTATGCTAAAGACAGCAAGGAGTAGAAAGAATAACCCTGAAATAAAGGTGAACAAGATCATTAGAGCATGAAATATAAAGGATAAGCAAGAGTAACGAAATGGAGGATCAATTTTAAAGAAAAAACAGTTTACCTGCAATGGCGTCTCGAGGTACCCTAGTGTCCAACAACGACCCTTGAGAAAACAAAAACAGGAGTGGAGTTAGAGAATGTAACGTAGATAGAGAGAGACCAGGCAAGACAATACGGTGCTTACCAAAGAGAGAATATTGTCAGGAAAACGATTGTTGGAGGTTCTTACCAGAGCAATTCCAGTAGTGAACATCATCATGAGTACAAACGCAATAGGGTTCATAATCACCATAACCATAACATCTTCCTCCGGTGGCTCTACAAGAATTGCAAGACTCGGGTAAAGACCATGTAATTTGGAACCCTATTTGCTTGAGTTGTTCAAAATTTGTATCATTGTTGATGCTGTAGTTCTTTGGAACTATTATAGGATACGAAGTGCAACCGTGCAATCCTTTCTCTGGGTAAAAGAAGCATTGGCTGTTGTTTCCGCTGCAATCGAACATCGACATACTATCGCTGTGTGGCAAATCGTCGAGTAAGTACGACTGTTGTGTACAGTTAACGATTGTTCCTGCTATGTATCCCTGAGAAAGATTCACTAATGGGGGGTTTCCATTTATCCAGTCGACCGTGGCAAAGGGATCGCCTATATCATCTTGGGCGATTTGAAGGATTCGATTAGAGTAAGACGAGTTACTGATATCTCCAATGACTTCCCCAGTGAAGTCGCCTCCCAAGTCTAGATGGACCCGATTGTCTTCTAACCAGACATCTATAAAGCCACATGTTCCGAAAGGATATTGGATGGTGGAATTGGCTAGAGTGTAAGGAGCGCACTGTTCATAAGATGGAAAACCTGCGTTAACGAGGATGGGGGCGGAAGTAAAATAGATAAGAAGAGGCAGCATCATAGCGAGGAAAAGGAGGCAGGAGCTCATTTTGCCACGCCCAGCCCAGCAGGTAGACATACAGCCAGCCATGCAAAAAAAATTGAACAACCGAGTTTTCCAGCGAAACTAAAGCCTCACTGCCAAGAGAGTTAAAGAGAGATCTGCATAGATATTGCAAGAGATTTGGAAAGACAATTAAATAATGATTGAAGAGGAAAGGGGAAGGGGAAGTGGAAGGAGGATGGAAATGGCCATGGATTGTCATCAATGATGTGCAGAATAGCACAGAGGAAAGGGAAAAGGGGAAATGGAAGGAGGACGGAAATGGGGTCATCAGTGACTCCAAACATATCGAACAGTGAATGCATGATTGACTTGACTTTGGCAACGATCAAAGTAAGAGTCGTAATTCATTTTGTATCAAATCACAACAGATATTGAGTGATCTGAATTCTTCTCATTGTCATAGTCATGGCCCATTTAATCGTACTATCCTCGGTGACTCCAGTTTTTCCTTTCATTACGAAAGTTCTTGCCAATTTCACAAAATAAACTGTTGTCAATGAAGAAATCAGTTCTCTACGGAGCAGAAATATTTTTCCTTACGGTATTTGGAAATGCAGAAATAGAATATTTGGAAATGAAGAAATAGAAGAATTTTTGAACCAAAAAAAGCGCCAAGGCCAATGTTAGGTACATTGTTCTGGGATACATTGTACTGTGGATTGCATTATATTTCACGGAAATTGGACCCAAGAAATATGATATCAAGCAGAGACAGACTATCAAAAAGGCCCTTTTGGAATAAGTTTCCGGTCTATTTTCTTCGATGGTGCATATAACAACAGCCTTTGTGGGTACTGAGCCCTTATAGCAAAAGAATTCGGACAATACATGCATTTCTGGTAGGAGGAAAGAAGCCTTTGTGGATACTGAGCCCTCATAGTAAGAGAACCCAGACAATACATGTATTTCTGGTAGGAGGGAGGAAAAGGTACTAACAACAAGTCAGAAATTATAGCATTCTCAGGCATCTTATTCTTGGCACAATGCCTCGACATCAAAGATATGCAGATATTTAGAGACTGTGTATTCACTGGATTAACGGTCATACTTGCTTTCAACCATGAGCAATGTCTTATTGGATGAACAGCATAAAATCAATGCCCTAGAGCATAAAATCAATATAGAAATTTTTTCAAAACATCTCATATATTAAGAATTTAGCTTATGTGATCCATAAAATGTGTATAAGAATTTTTGGTGAAAATCACATATAAGAAAATTTTGTCCACAGGTTTCGAATCAGCCAGTGTGGTTCATCATCAAGACAAGATCTAGTTCGAAAAGCATCGACAAAATTTTCTTACATGTGATTTTCACCAAAAATTTTTATACACATTTCATATAATCATATATACAGAGAACAAAATATCATTACTAACATGCTCTCCAAAAAGAGACTCACAAGTATTCCTGGATCATTCACTATGCTTCATACAATCATAATTCGAGAATAAATTCCAACAACTTTCCTATCTCCTAAAAATATATATCTTAATATCGGATCAATGGAGAACTCATGTTTTTTTTTGGGTGATGAACTATCATGTTTTTAGCTGAACTGATGGTCGGTAGCATAATTTTCTGTAGAACTTTCTGCTGATACAGATCCATTGTTTTATGAACAAATTTAGGAGGATGCCTGTATTTATTTTTAGTTATATGAATTAAATATATTGGGAAGATCTAGATCTAAGTGAGTGACTGTAATCTCTTTTATTATATAATTGAAAATCTATTTTTTTTTAAAGAAAAAGAAATTAGGGGTTCCCTAAAATTAGGGAGGAAAAAGAGATAAATGAAATGAAATTTGAACAATTTCATCACTAAAAAGACAGTGTTAAGAAAAATAAATCAGGGCGTAGTGAAATTAGGGAGGAAAAAGAGGTAAATGAAATGAAATTTTAACAATCTCATTGCTGAAAAGACAGTGCCAAGAAACCGTTGCTAACATATTCCCATAACTTTATCTGATGTCTTTGAATGCAACACATTCCAAAATGAAATCTTTTTCCAATTCCACTGCTCCAGACTTGCAAAATGTACACACTAGTTCTTCCCAAGCTTCTTTAGGCTTCTTTCACCATCTTGTTTCACACGGAAAATGATGCAAATTGGTTTTTAATTGAGCAATAAATACCTTTGCCCTCCAAAAAATGTTTAGTCCATTATATTTTTTTGTAATGAAAAAAGTACTAGAAAAACCAAACAAAAAAATGAAAATAATAACTACACAAAATCAAAAAAAAGAAAGAAGATATTGGCTGATGGAAAAATGAATGAATGGATTGTGTTGACCAAAGCTGTAAAATCGTAATTTATTTGTATCCTGAGCGGTCGGCGCACCTCTTCGTAATTTATTTGAATTTCGCCGATCGTTTACTGCCCAGCTATTCTTATTCCCCACCTTTATGAAATTAGGATTTTCTTTCTTTCCAAATGAAAATTAAGTTCACAAACGATGTAATGTTCTTCCCACCTATGTTAAATTAGGTTTTTTTTGTGAATATGATAATTTTTTGGTTTTTTTTGGTCTGTAAATATGATAATTTTTCTTAGAAGTTGTTTATGGACTCAACAAAATAATTTGGACAGTAGTTTTTTAAGAATTTGGTGAAAATAAATTCAAAAAATCAAATAGTTAGATTGTTTAAATATAAGTTTTTCTTTCCACTCTAAATATAATAATTTCTTTAAAAATTGTCTAATCATATTTTCAAAAATTTCTACTAAAACTTTTCATAATCTCACAAAAATTTCTACTAAAATTCTTCACAACCTCACGAAAATTTCTATTAATTTTTTTTTTTTTAATAATCTAAACAAAATTTCTAAATTATTTTTAAATGACATTTTCTAAATACTGTACCTACCACCCATCTATCAAATTAAACAAAGCAATATGGAGGAGAGACGTCAGTGGTAGAGATGGACAGAAAGTGAAAGGCGGCGTGTGATGAATAAATCTATATTTCTCACGATGTCGGTCGTCAGTCATCCATTCCCATAATGACACGCTTGGGTGAGAGAGTCAATTTTGTTGTTTTCTCTAAAGCTGGAATGAAAACGATTGTTTGGAATTTGGTTTATTATCGTAAAAGCTTTCAAAAAGTCGCACTAAAGACTATTTGATCTAAACATGTGAAGAATTTGGAAGTTGATAGTTCTTAGAATATTGGAATAGTGTTGCAATTATTTATAGTTCTTTACAATTGTGGAACCTTGTATTACTTTGTAGTGAATTTTAGAAAAAAATTAAATTAAATTAAAAAAAAATAATTTATATTTTTCTTTAGAATTGTGATGAAAAACATTGTAAATTTTAGAAAAAATTTAAATTAAAAAAAAAAAAAATTCATGTTTTTCTTTCGAATTGTTGTGATGAAAAACATTATAAAAATTCTTACGATTAAAATTCATTGAATCAATAAAATGATTAAAATTCATTAAATAAAAAAAAATGCATTAGCCAATAAGTTATCTTTCCACTCCCTTGCTCCATTCATCAATGCCTAGGAAGTTGTTTACATTTCCTTAGATAAATAGCATCTTACAAATAGGGAAACTAACTCCTTGTGTTGACTATACATCATAGATATGCCAAGACCACCTTTTTTTTTAATCTCCTACTACCTATTTCGTAGACTAATCTAAACTAAAATATTTTTTCTTTACGGTATTTGGAAATGCAGAAATATAATATTTGGAAATGAAGAAATAGAAGAATTTTTGAAAAAAAAAAAAAAGGTTATTAAGCAATTAATTCTTGGATTAGGTTGGGTTAGGTAATCAGTTATTAGAGTCCAAGAAACCTGGGAACTGATTCAACAGTTTCTTTATGTGTTTATATGTATACACATTGTACATCATTTCTGGAGACATTCATTAATATATTGTTGAAATTTGTTTCCAGTTTGTGTGTTGAGTGTTTAACAGTGGTATCAAAGCACTGGTTCGAGAAAATGAACCACTAGGCTTCACTGCGCTGTTGTCCTCAATAGATTATGTGTTGTCATACAAATCATTAAAGAAACAACTGCTTGTAAATCCCAGCGCCTTTAATTTCAAAACCGCTGTGGCTTGATCTGCAAACGTTTTCTTGGACGCCCTGGAGTCAAAAATCGAGAAATGCTCCTGTTCGTGCAAACCTTAATTGTTATTTTCACACTTGAGAACTGCTGGAAAAGTGAAAGAAACGTTCATTAGACCCACAAGATTGAATCAGAAAATCTGGGGGCTTCGCATCAAGTGATACTGGTAAGAAAAAAAAATTTGAAATTTTCACCATTTGATAGGCTGGTCAATGAGATATCTAATTCGAGTTGTCAAGAAAAAGAAAATTAACTGTTAACAGGGTTTGAAGACAAAGATCCCTCCAGATGGTGTATCAGTCAGAAAGACAACATGGTGTTAATTATTTTATATCTTTGCATTTAAGAGAATTGATGACTAACTTTGCTGGAAGAGTCATTAATATTTAAAGTAAATGTTCTCAAAGTTCACTTGACCTTAACAGCAAGAATTTCAGCACGGAACATATTTAATCCCAAAGCATGCGACCAGAAGAATATTTTGTAGTTTTTAAACTAATTTTCTCTCAGATTTTTCAACGGCCGTTACATATACAGTGTTTTCAAAGTGATTTTGCAAGGGTGTTGGCTGTCAGTCAAGTTAAGAAAACAGAGTGCCACTATTTGCAATCTGATAAATATTTTATTTCTGGTTTTTTTTTGTGTGATAAACATTGTTATTTCTTGAGCACATAATATTATGCAGAGACTGATTCAACTGCTATAAATTACTCCATTATCCGATGTACGATTCTTTGAAACAAACTTGCAGAAAAATTGGAATCTGAATTGCCGGTCGATGATCAGATTTACAAAATGTGATTTTATTTTGGGCCAAGAAAAGAAGAAAAATACAGGTACAAAATTGGAGACAGAGAAGCACGGTTGGCATTGAGGAATTTCCTTTCGGCTTTTTGCTCCCGACTTGCAGAGTAGTCATACCCATAGGTAATTTGAGAACCAAGAGAAAGAGATATTACCATGCACTACCGGAATAAGTCCCTAGAAAGGCATGCCAGCCAGGTGGAGTAACGTCGCCATTGTTACGCCTTCTGCAAATCTGAGCAGCGGGCGACATGGAGAACATAGGGGCTCTGAGCATCGAAATAGTGATGATTTCTACGTAAGCTTTTGATAAAATCCATCTATTCTTGGTTTTGAATACCTCTTTCATGCCGCTTGTGGTTTGGGTTTTCTTTTGCTTATAGGGTGCTGCTCTTAGCTCTTATTTGGATCTTCCTACCTTATTCTATGTATAGAATGCCTCTTTCTTGCTGGATTTGGTTTTGGATGTCACTATCCATGATGTTTTTGCCTTTGTCGCTTCTGGCTCTTATGGATTTCATGGTGGCTCTTATGGATTTCATGGTTTTGGGTTAGCGGGAGTTAACCAATATGGCACTATAACATCACCCGAGGTGTTATTATTTGTCCATTCTGGTGGAGAGCATCTTGCTCTCGATGTTTATTGGATCATATATGCTTTCTTACCAAGGACAGGTTCTAATATGTCACTATTCGAGGCAATAAGTTTTTCAGATGCGATTGAGAGTCCTGATGTTTATGATTGCACTTTTGATTCTTAGTTCCATATATCATACTCATATCTCAAATGGTCGATCTTGATGGCGACGGTTCAATTTTATCATCATCTTCCAGACATTTTCATCTGATTCGGCTTCAACTCAGTATGATATATACGACAAATGGTACAATTATTGGAACAAATGGACCAGTTTTTTCATTATATCCCATCCATGCAAGAGCATAAGTATTAGGTTTCGCAAAAGATGGTGGTCTATTCCTGGCTATTGGTGTTGTTGTTGTTGCCCACCATAGCTGGACTACCATTGCCCTGGTTTTTCTAATAGATGGCTCCATTGGTTCCAATCGTCTTTTGTCCTTTTCCGGGAATTTTGAAATTGGAACGTTAGCATGGATTTTCACTATCTTTATCTTTAATTCACAATAGACACTGATTTATATTTGTGTCCTTTGATGATTTATTTAATGCCTCTTTTAGGATTTGGCAATTACACCAAGATATCATCATACTTTCCTCGTTAATGACTATCCCAGATTTCGAATAGAATAATCCTAATTTTTCTTCCCAATAAGATTTTGTCAGTATTTGGGGATTCTAAAAGGAGGATTTTGGAAGGTAGGATCATACTATCAATCTTTCGATCTGTGATCTGACACCAATACCTGACGATCTTTCATTATAACTTGTTCTCTTTCTAACAAATGATACCAGGCCTTGCCTTTTGACGGCTTTTTTGATCATTCTCTATCATTTATCCAGCTATTTCCTTCGCTATGTTCCGATATCCAAAGGCGAAGCTCTCGTACAATCCTATGCTCTACTCCTGATTCACGCAACATCTTCTGTGTTATCGTACCCATAGTTCCCATAAATTCAAAGATTATCCTGGCTCCAGTTTCTTAGATATTCTGAACCCTCGACCTGCCGCCATTTGTTTCCAAACTATTTTAATTTGGTAGTACTCCTACCGAATTTATTATTTCATCCATTTGTCATTGTTTCCTAATATGTTCCTGCAGTGATGGCTATAGGTGTCATCAGCTGATATCACCTCCATGGCGGGTACAATCGACTCATCATCTAATATTCCTGCCTCTCAGATGCATAGTCATCCCACACAGCGGGATGATATTGATGATTTCATAATCAAACGGGCATTTCAAAATTCAGCTACTGAAGTCTATCACCCGATCGGTGGCCATCACAAACAGAAGCGCGGGGGTCGACGTAAGAAGAAGTATTCATGCTTTAAACATAAGATGGAAATAAAGAAGTTACCTTAGACTATGATGATCTCTACAAAAGGGTGGCGAGCTTGCAGAAGCGGGAGATTATTGGGAGATGGCTGTTCCCGGACAACAACGATTTTGACACGGCAAATTGGATTAAAAAACATTGGAATCCGATTATTGGCTACACCCCAATAGTTAGTATCCTCATCAACGGATGGTTCAGTGTTCATTTTCTGGATGTCAAGGATGTGCATAAGATCACTTGTAGAACCTGGGTGCGTGGTAGGAGCTTCATGCAGCTTATCCCCTGGTATATTGGATTTAATCCAGTTATGGAAGCTCCCCGCAATCGAATTATTTGGATGAAACTCCCGGGTCTCCCCTTGGAATTATGGACTATCAAGGCTCTTCGAGCAATTGACAATTCTATTGGCAACACTAAATATATTAATCCAAGTATTGTTGGTGCCAGTGATAAGAGGATTGCATGGATTCTTGTTGAACTTGAATACTCTGGAGGGCTTCTTGGAGATATAGATCTCCTATGGGGCAATAGGAGGCACAGACAACGCATTGACTTCTGGGGCATCCCTTTCCGGTGTCTCATCTACCACCGCACTGGACACCTCAGAGAACATTGCCCATACCGCTTGCGCATGTTTCGCACGGATGCTGAAGCTCACGCCAGGCGAGATGATCGGCGGACAGTGCATGCTCCTGGTTCTGTTGAGGGCTGCAAATCAGGTATTCCAATTCCCCATAATTATGATGAAGATGCTTTTTTCACTGCACAGGATCAATCGGATGGGATGCTAAATAATAGTCAAGTTTTGGACCCGGAGTCTAATTATGTATCGGACGCTGATCCTCATCAATCTTTCGGCCCTACAGATTTTAGGGATAATATTATCCCTGACTCAGATCAAATTGTATCTGTGGATAACAGTGATAATGATGGAACAATTGCTCGTCCCTTGACCATTGTAGATGATTGTTCTCACGACTTCTCGAACACTGGTGTTTCTCTTCTTACGTCACAAGATGATCCCCCACTGTATCCTTCTTCAAATTTCCACATTGGTGAATCTTCTGCTCCTCCGCCTAGTTCTTCCTATAGCCCCCATACGACCCTTGAAATCTCTCCCGAATCCACTGAACCCATCAATCTTCCAGAATCTCCCAGGAACACTGTGGATACTGACCTGTAATCTATATTGGCCAACCCAAATATCGACCTGGAAGCTCTTACTGTATTTGATAGACCTCCTTTATCGACCGATGCTAAGCCTTCATCCCACCCAGCTGATAATCCGTCTAATAGGGGTATATCAAAAGCAGCCAATAGACTTTCAAAAGGGAAATTCAAAGCCATATCTCTATTCTCTGATAAAGATGACAATCTTACTGATATCCCAATCTCCATCAATGAAGGCACATGGAATGATCCTCGGGCGCTTAGAGCACACCATCCGGAGCCAGAATCGAGATGAATAACATCATTTCCATGAATATACGGGGGTTGGGCGATGCCTCCAAAGCACATTGCCTATGGGAGATTTTGTTTTCTGCAAATCCTATTATTTTCTTGGGTCAAGAAACTTTATGTGCCCGTGAGCGGGCCATCAAATTATTTCTTAGCTTTAAAAATGGATGGAAGGCTGCTGCTGTTGACGCTGTTGGACATTCAGGGGGGTTAATTGCTATATGGAACCCAGAGATGGCATCCTTTAAGGCCTACAGGTTCTTCGGGGGCATTTTGTTGGCTGGTCATCTTAGAGGCACATATGATATGGTTTATGTTATCAATATATATGCTCCCTATCGCAATAGACTATCTTTTTGGCAGCGAATGGCTGATTCTGGTTTACTTGCTTTGCACAATTTAATATTGATGGGTGATTTTAACTCTATGATGCGGCCTGATGAAGTGTGGGGTTCCTCTGCCAGACTTGATCCTCTTTCTTCTTTCTTATGCGACATGTTATATGGTTTCCATTTGACTGACATTCGACCTCTTCCTCTGTTGCCGACCTGGACAAACAAGCGAGCCAATGATCAATTTATTGGCAAGAGACTGGATAGAGCTATGGTGCATGTTAACCTCGTTGATAGATGGAATTTGCTTCGTTCTGATGTTATTATATCAGACGTTTCTGATCACATGCCTATCAGGCTCTCTTGGAAATCCTGCATTGTCGCAAGTGGTAGACCTTTTAAATTCAATAGGATCTGGCTTGAAGATGCGGATTATTCAAACTTGGTTTACAGGATTTGGCAACAAGAGATTGAAGATGTAAGCCTCAAGGAATGGGATCGTTTCCATTTTAAGCTCCAGAAAATTAAGAAAGCGTCAAAGGAATGGGAGATTAGGAAAAAGTCAACTCTGAAAAAAGAGCTTCAGGAGATCTCTTTGATGATGGCGGATTTATATGCGTCCTTCGTGTCCTCAAGCCCAGATGAAGATGCTTTGCACCTTCTGCATGAACTTGGCTCTAGGAGGTGGGATATTTTGCGAATCGAGGAGGTTACATGGCGATTGAAGAGTAGAATGCTTTGGCTTAAGGAGGGCGACCTCAACACTCATTTTTTTCACAAATCTGCTAATGTAAGGCGCAATCGGAATGCTATATGGCGTATCAAAAAGGAGAATGGCGAATTTGTGTATTCTACTGCAGAAATTCAAGATGAAGCCTTTTCACACTTCTCTAAGTTTTATTCGAATGATCCGTCTATTGATGCTGATAATCAATCTTGGGTTCTCGACCATATACCCAGATTCTTTGGTGTGGAGGCTATTGCAGCTATTGATCAATGTATAACTGGGAATGAGGCTCTATCGGTCCTGAAGTCCTTTCCACATGACAAATGCCTGGGCCCTGATGGATGGGCTGCGGAATTTTTCATTCACTTTTTTGATCTCATGGGGGCTGAGCTCACTGACATGCTGGAACTCTTCAGGGAAAGGGGTATCATGCCAGCTAATTTGAACTCCTCTTTTATTGCCCTCATTCCAAAAGTCTCGGATCCACAGTCCTTTGCGGATTTTAGACCTATCGCTCTATGCAATTTAATATACAATATCACATCAAAAATTATTGCTAATCGCATTAAAACTGTCTTATCTGCCAACATCTCAATGGAGCAATATGGTTTTCTTAATGGAAGGTCTATTCACGATGCGATTGCCATCGCCCAGGAGGTTTCTCATTCCATGCACTCAGACAAACAAGAAGCTTTAATCATGAAGGTGGATTTGTTTAAAGCATATGACTCTTTGGACTGGTCATTCATACGTGTTATGTTGCTCAAGATCGGCCTTCCCATCCAGATAATTCGATGGATTATGTCTTGCGTATCTAATGTTAGATATGTTGTTATTGTCAATGGATATCCTTCCCGTTTTTTCAAGGCTGGTCGGGGTTTGCGGCAAGGGTGCGCCCTTTCACGTCTCATTTTTATTATTGTGATGGATGGTTTTAGTAGGTTAATGCATTTTGCCGAACAAAATGGCTACATCAAAGGATTTGCTTTCTCAAACACTGTTTCCACATCACACTCTTTATTTGTGGATGATTTACTGCTATTTGGTTATCTGATTAGAAACCATTGGTTCTATATACACATTATGTTTATTCGTTTCAAATCAGCTACTGGATTGGGAATTAACTGCAGCAAGTCCTTTCTTTTATATGAATATGGAGATATCCAGGAGATTAATTTTATTGCTGATTTCATGGGAATCAGCATCCGTCACATGTCTAATGGTTTCAAATACTTGGGTTTTTTTATCAAGCCTTGTGGATACAAGAACAGAGACTGGAATTGGATTCTTGATAGATTTCGTGATCGGATTCAGCGGTGGACTCATCGGTGGTTGTCAATGGGTGGAAGGCTCATTTTGATCCAGTCGGTGCTATCACAGATGATTGTTTTCTGGGCTCATCTTCTCTATATTCCCGCAGGTGTTATCTCCAAGATCAACATCATTATATCACATTTTCTATGGGGGGGCGCCAATATGGACAGGAAATATCCTCTTTGCAGCCTTTCTGCTATTTGTAGGCCCAAGAAGTCGAACGGTTGGGGTATCCTTAATACCCGGGTTTTTAATTGCGCCCTATTATCTAAGTCCTTTTGGAGGGCTATCAACAGTTCTGGCTTATGGAATGACATTATCAAAGCCAAATATTACTAGGGGGATGCTCTACTAAAGATCAGTTGTAACAGTTTTTCTTTCCCTCGGTTCATTTCATGTATCTGGCGTAGTTTCAAGATGGTCCTCCCCCTCTTTTCTCCTCGTCTTCGCTGGAATTTCCGAGACGGCAGTAACATTCCCATTGGCACGACCACCCTCCTCCCGTTGACGCCACAATCTGCTCCAACACAGAGTCTCATACATGCTCTGTCCATTCGTGGCATATTTTATTATTCTCAGGTTATTCACTATTGCTCTCATTCTGCTCCCATATTCAAATCTGCTAATCAACTTGGATTAGATGGTGTTGATGCTGATGATTGGAATAGCTTCCGGAATACACTGCGTTGTGCCGGCCTTAGCTACGCTCCGGGGGGCGACAATATTGTATGGTATGGGCCTTTAAGAAATAATTCGATAATAGTGAAGGACGTATACCAGAATTACATTGCCTCATCTCAGCAGGATCAAGCTTCAAACGTTTTCCTTCCCTTCTGGAAGAGGAAAATTCCTATGAAAATTACAATTTTTGGCTGGTTGATTTGGAAGGGGAGAGTGCTTACATGGGATAATCTCAGAAAGAGAGGTTATCATGGCCCTGGTCGGTGTGTTCTTTGTTTTTCAGCAGAAGAATCCATTTCACACCTTTTCTTTTTATGTCCCATTGTTAACAATCTTTGGAAGCTGTTCAGCTCCTTCATTTTGGATCCGACCTGGTCCCCTGCGGACTTCATCTTTGCTGCGCAGGAATGGGACAAACTGCATAGTAAGTATAGATCGTTACCATTTTATTTCATATGGGAGGTCTGGCTGGCAAGGAACAAGATGATCTTCGAACATATTCCCTTCCAAATTCATCGGGTTTTCATGGCCATAAAAACTTGGATGGATGATATTCCCCCACAACCTTCTGTTGTCGTTGATGCTTCTCGTTGTATTAGACCACACGACTTGTCCATTCCTGCCATATTCTTCGATGGTGCATCTGCTGATGGCATCACTGGTTGTGGTGCGTGGATCAAGATTTATGCACATGAACGTTATCACATCTACTGGAACGGAGGTCCCGGTACTAATAATAAAGCTGAGATCAGGGCGCTGTGGGGCGGGCTTCTTGTTGCATATGACCATCAAATCCATGTGGTAAACATCTATGGGGATTCTAAGCTGGCCATTGGGTGGATATCCAACAGTGCTCATATGAATATTCCGCAATTACAAGGATGGATCGACAGGACCCAGAAACTCTGGAAAAGACTGAATTGCCCCCCCATCAATCATATTTATCGCGAGAACAACACAAGGGCAGACAGGCTTTCCAAGAAGGGACTTTTGGCGGAGTTTGGTTCTATGATGATTACTCGGTTCTCTGATGGAGAACAGATTAGCGTTTCTCCCATTCCTTTGCCATAATTATCATTCTCTGTTCGGTATCCTTTTTGAATATTGCTCCCATGACAGAGCATATCTTTTTGGTCAGAACAGGTTCTTAAAGTTCGTTACAAGCAAATCCATCAACTTGGTATCACAGTCATGGGACATGGTGCCTGTTTTTGATTCCCAAGCGAGTCTGTTTATGCGTTTTCTCTAGGAGTCGGTTTTCTATTGTCTTTATACAAGTTCATAGAGCAAGCGAGCGTGTTATTCCATATATTCAAGCGAGCCGGATCATATACCAAGCGAGCGTGATTTTATCACAAGCGAGCGGGATTATCTTCCATGCCGTTTTTGGAATTAGATATATTTTATAATTCCTGCCCGTATTCTACAGTTTCAAAATGACTTCTACAGAACTGATCAATGCTCACGAAGACCTGATTTCTCATATATGATCCTTCCTTGCTTAATTTTGCCATCGGATCATTTCTACATTGAATGGATATGAATAGGAATATATTATGTTTTCTATCATCCTATTATTCTATTCATTCACTATTCTCAATCACTATTTTATCATCCTCATGTTTCAATAGACATCAGGTATGGGTTTATGAAGCTGTTTTTATCCTTGCCCCTTTACTCTTATTAGAACTTTTACATATGTATGGGAAGGATTTTCTCGATAATTTGGAAGCCTACTCATTGTATATGCTCAACTCTATTTCTGAGCACATTTTAATGGGCCATATATGTTGGGACTTCTCGCTGTAGGCTACACAGCTGAGATATAGTTGACAATGTACTGTTTATATTTCAATATAATCAACGTTTTTTTCTTTCTGAAAAAAAAAAACAGTGCTTCTAATTAATACAATTATCCCAACAACCTGCTAAGCTTTGTATAATTATCTTTTCTCTGCACGATTCCAGAAAAAGATATCACAAATTTCATTTTAGTTTTCTAGTCACATGAGCTGAGCTCAACGCACGAGACAAAAGCCTTAACAACAACACAATGTGAAACTCAGGCGGCTCTAAGATAAATTTGGTCCCAACTTTTTGAAAAAGTAAAAAGAAGATTTCATAAGCACTTGAAATCAATAAAATTCATGCAAAATTTTTCAGTCTAAATTCCAAATCCAACAAATTATACTTGAAAGAAAATTGTCTAGTCTAAATTCAAAATACCTAAGAAAATCAGGTCTTATCATCAAATTTATAATGGGTAAGTCCGCTAAATCCAGTAGAATTATATCATTTCGAGAAAAAAAAAAAGTATTTTGCAATGCAATTTGCAATGTACAATCCATAAATAGTAACATACACACCAGTGATAATCCAAACCAAAATGGCAAAAAATAAAGCAATATGCAAGCATTTTTTTGAGATCGCTCCCTCCATTGATTGGGAACGAAGTGTTGAAAATTGACAAATAAACTGTAAAAACAAATGGACGGACGATTTCAAAAATAAAAGTCAGGTGACTAATCTTTGGAATTAGGAAAACCTATGTACATAATGTAAATAGAAAAATGGAAGAAGAAGAAACATTGGGAAATGCAATCTAATAGTATCTCCATATATATTCATATACTCTTTTAATGAAAAAGACAATTTGATTCAGAGTTACAAGCATAACATGTTATTAGAGTCAGCTCCCAAATTTAGTTTTCTACTGCTCTCTCCATTTATAGAAATTTTTTCTTTGATTCTCTGCTCTGTGCACTGAATTCTCCGTCGATTCTTTGTCCCTCTGGTTGATTAAACTCTATCTCTCGCACGTTGAATCTCTGCAGTTGTTGAATGTTGAGACCGTGAAGGTTATGTGTGTTCAACTATGTTTGAAATCTATGTATACAACATGCATAATAGAGATTCAAAGCAAGTCATGTTATTTGCGTTGGTGTATTAATCCTTTGCGTTGAGTGTTAAATAGCGTTGAGCCCTCTGAGTTGAATACCATGAATTGTGGCGTATGGTGCGTTGAAAATTTGTAGGGCCATGAATGTCTTGAATGGTGTATGCCCTCTGCGTTAAATGTTGAAAGATGTCCCTCATTTGATGGAAGAACGTGGATGTTGTTGGAGTGTTGATCTCCTGATGGAAGACTAAAGGACTCTACGTTGAATATGTTGGTATGCATGTTGATGTGCGTTGTTTGAAGACACGGTGTTGTTTGTGTACGTTGTATAAAGGTGGAATCGATGTATTGAACTTCATATGGGATGAACTCCATTTTGAAAGGTCGTATGCTTCAATTGCATCTCCTTCTTGAAGACTGAAATGGTATGCATTAAGTGTGCGCTTGAAATTCGTTGAAGTCCTTTTTCTATGGTTATGTAATGAAACATGTGTAAAGTGTGTATATGCTTTGAGTTAAGAGAGTATCGAGAATTTTAGATATATATATATATATATGTGGGCATGATATGAACTCATTATTTTAAAAAAGGGCATAAATATTGTATGGAGTATGCCTGTAAAGATATATATAGATCCCATGTCATGAGTGGTTAGTGATATATTATATAGTGGTGTGATTATTTATATGCATAACAAGGGTGAAGTTATTTTTTACAATGCATTCACTTATCTTTATAGTGCTAGTAGTTCTTACTTGCAAAGAGAACTATTTTTAATTAACCAAGAAAATAAAACACGCATTGATTTTTAATGATTTATGGAAAGGAGTTTGTGAAGGAGAAGGAGAGAGTGCACCTGAAAGGCCTACTTTGGACAAGGAGCTTTCCAATTGGGAAAACAAGAACAACAAGGCTTGTGCCTTGATTGCAGTGTTTGAAAATGAAGAGGTGATTCATCTTATTTTTCCATTTTCAAATTCTTTTGAAGCCTTAAGGAAGCTGAAGGAATTATATGACCCACGCTTTGAACTTGAAGTTGTTCAATCTTGAGTTAGAAAATGATGACCCTCTTTCCTTAGCATTAGAAATAAGATCCATCATGATAAAAGCGAGTGGTGTTGAAACAGATGTTCCTGCCACGGCTTATGTCAAGGAACTATATCCCACTTACTCACATTGTCTTGAGTCATTGCAAGAAAGTGGAAAACTTAAGGAGTTTTACTATGAGTCCCTTGAGAAGAAGTTTGTTGAAAGAGTGATGGATTTTTGGAAGAAGACAACTCCTGAGTCTTCTTAAGAATTTATGTTCCTTGCACAGAGAGAAGAATCATGCACATGATTCTTCTAGAGGAAGAGGTGGTTGAAGAGGAAGAGGAAGGAATAATTTTAGAGGCAGAGGCGGCATACATTTCCAAGGAGGAAAGCGTGATCTTTATTGCATACAATGTAATAGAAATCGACATGATGCTTCCACATGTAAGCTACCTAGGGACAAAATTGAATAGGAAATAAATGAAGAAAAAGGTAAAACACCTGGTAAAGGGAAAGTAAAAGCACTTGAGTATGCTCATTATGTTGTGGCACATTGCAACATTGGAGTAACTGAAAACTTATTAAATGCTTCACGTGCTTCATGGAAATATGTTTCATTGATTGATTAAGGGAAACTTGCCACATGACTTTCATGAGGGTTTTCTTTGAAGAATTCATTGACAATGTTGATGAAGCAATCTACTTTGCAGACAAGTCAAAACTTAAGCAATCAGGGCTTGGCACCATCATGATTAAATTGTTTGGTCTTCCAGAATTTCTTCCACATGATTTTCTATACTACCTGGAGTTGAGGAGAAATTTTTTATCTTTTTTCTACATCCACCAGGAAGGACACTCCATTCATATATATGATAGAAAGGTTAAGGTTAGAAAAACATCAAATCACTAGCTTGTCATTATTGGGATAGAAGAAGAAATACTTCTGAAGCTACAAGGAACCTTTGCTCGTGCTCAAAACTTTTCATATAATTCTCACTATGAGTAAGGTACACTTCCATCAAGTCTTTTATGGCCTGCCAGATTTGTACACTTGAACTATGATGACCTTATTTTATTGAAGCAAATTGGTGTTCCTGGTTTTCCTATTATTCATAGGAAACTTAAGCAATGTAATTCTTGTATATTAGGAAAGCACAATAAAACAATCTTTTCACGATTCTCATTCCACGAAACATAGAAAAATTGAACTCATTCATTCTAATTTATGTGGCCCAATGCATGTTCCTTATTTAAATGCTAATAAATATATGATGACATCTATTGATGAATACATGAGAATGTATGGGTTTATTTATTGAAGAACAAATTTGAAACTTTCGAAAAATTCAAGAACTTTCGTCCATGGATTAAAAATGATGCACAATCTCATATTAGCTTTATTCATAATGATAATGGAAAAGGATATACTTGAAATTATTTTTAAAACTATCTTCACCATCATGGGATCAAGCATCAAACAACCGTGCCTTATAATCCCCAACAAAACGAAGTAGCTGAAATAATGAATAGTACAATCTTAAATATGGTACATTCCATGATGTATTTCAAGAATGTTAAGTTGATGTTTTGGGCTGATGTATTTCTATGTGTTGTGTATATACGAAACAAGTGTCCATCTCATGCTATTAAAAACATGACTCCCTATGAAATGTGGTATGGACCCATTCCTTTGCTGAGGCATCTTATGGTTTTTGGTTCTTCCTGTTATGCCTTGATATGTAAGGAACAAAGAAACAAACTTAGTGCAAGGATTTGTAATTATATCTTCTTGAGGTATTGAAATACCTCCAAAGCATGATGAAGTGAATAACTATTTTAGAATATCTAGAGATGTGATCTTTCTTAAATCTTCCAAGACTCACAGTGTTGTTGAGGGGCATATTGATCGCTTGGATAGATTTGGACATGCAAATTAATTTCAAGATTTTGATAATGAGATTCCACATCTTCAAGGGGGCATCCCTACACTGGATCAATCTATGGAATCTTCTTCTGAAGCACTCTCTCCCCCACATGAAGCTCCAACCACTGATAAATATGAAATTTTGAGTGATGTGATTGACCAACATGGGCCATCTCAAAAATGTCCTCCAAAATGGCTGACAAAGGCACTTGAAAGTGTTTGTCCTGATGAGGCTAGAAAGACAGGAACAAGAAACTCAACCAAACAAATGTAGATGATTTTGATTCACATGTTGATATGGATGTCTCTTATGATTGTGAACTGAATTTTTATATAGATTTCGATCTGACTTCCTTTAAAGAAATCGATTCTCATGATGAATGGAAAGAAGCAATGTAGAAAGAATGTGACTCCTTGATAAATAATGGCACATGGAATCTATTTAATCCTCCATTGGGAACCTAATGAATAGGATACAAGCGGGTATTCAAGAACAAGTATAAAGCAGATGACTCATTTGATAGTAATAAAGTAAGGCTTGTGGAAAAAGGTTTTACACAGAAGGAAGGAGTTGATTATGAGGATAATTTCCCCCCCATGGTAAAATGGGCTTACCATCTAGACACCCTTTGCCTTGGCATCTTGAAACGATTAGAAAGTCCACCAAATGGATGTAAGCACTTCTTTCTTGAATGGATATCTCAAAGATAATGTTTTTGTGTCCCAACAATAAGGATTTGCTGTGAAGGGTTAGGAACATAAAGTATGCAAGCTTGTAAAATCCTTGTATGGCCTCAAGCAACCACCGTGAGCTTGGTACAAAAAGTAGACTAAGGATATTATGAAACTCAATTTAAAACAATAATATCTTGATGATGCAACTTTGTTTGTTAAGAAAGTTGGAAAAGAAGTTGTATTGTAACATCCCTTGTGAAAATTCTATGAAAAATGTAATAAAGGTAGAAATAATAACCACGGTTGATGGGACACTTATTATAAGCTGAATATTGGGAAAAAAATCCTAATGGGTGTTCATTTTGGTTTATTGTGGCTAAAGAAAATTGGCAAAGGAAAAGAAAAATGTTTTCGAAAGGAAAAATGGCATTTTTGGCACATTTGTTTATGAAAATAATGGAAATTAGGATAAAAAGGAGATGAAAGGTCACAGGTTTCACATGAGGAGTAAAAAGAAGGAAAATAATAGAAATTTAAGAAAATAGAGGGCTCATTGAAAAAAAGGCTTATAAGGATCAGTCGGTAAGTTTTTGGCTTAATATTTTTCTCAAACTTATGGCTCTCATTCTATTATGTATCTCTCTCATACTCTTGGATACTTAGAGTTTTCTTGGGGAACTTTGGCATTGGACCAAGAAAGGAAAGAAAGCAGGAAGAAGGAGGAAGCAAGAAAGGGTGAGTAGGAATCAAGCACTTACAACAGGATTCTTGGAAGGTATCAATTTGCATGTGTATTTTTTGGGCTATATATGTCATGCATGGTATTTGATGTTGTTATTTTCTGTCTTGGAATGGGGTTTTTCCAGGCGTGACAATGTTTTCGGCCTGGTTTTTCCATTTCCAGATAGCAATGTTGTTGTGGATTTATCATGTTTTGGTTTAGTTGGATTTTCATATGGATTCAAAGCTGAGTGGGGTGGATCATTGTATTGATATAACACATGGCCTAGTAACCCCTGAACTAGATTCTGGGTTGTGGTAAATCCAAATAGTGTGTTTCCTTTGTAGGTCTAGGAATCCTCGACCAGTGAATGGCGGGATATGCGGTAAATCCTAGAGGTGGTATTTTCTCCATCAGGCATAGGAATCCCACATTTGGGATATACGGTAAGTCTTGGAGATTATTTCTTGGTTTAGGGCCTAGTGACCCGTGATTCAGACTGTGGGTTGCAGTAAGGCTTAAGAGACTAGGAGATGGGAAAATTCCTCACGGTGTAGGTGGAGAGAATCTGGTGATATCCATGTTTGTGTTGACCTAATGATCGGGTGTAGATCACAAAAAAGTATATTATGACATGTTTATTCTATTTTCCTAGTGATCTAGTGTGGATCATGGTAAAGCATTATTTATATTGAAGAGGGTGAGGTGGTTTAGCCTCAGGATGCCCTGGTTGGCTCTTTCGGTTTGAGTCCCACATTTATGCTTGGAATATGGCACGTGGATGATCTGATGAAGAGAGTTTTGACTCAGCCAATCTATGGTCGGGTGAAACGTGGAAGTCCCATCTCTGGTTGGTTTTTACTGATATGAAATATACAAGATTGATTACTTGCATAGTTGAATAAGGAAGTGTTTATGTGATTAAATCAAGGAAACTAAGTTATTTTTATTCCTTAAACATCAAATTTTGAGAACTGAAATGAAGAATAAATTAAAGTAATAAAAGATGCAAACACAAAAAACATTGATTACGGAGTATGTCCCACTTGAACTACATCTCCAGGTCTGATTCCAATGGGCATTCGTTATATTAGGAATGCTCCAAAAAGGTCTCTTACATAAAATTTTCACCAAATGAACTATGCTTACAGGCACTGTTAGTTACTGTCAACAAGAACCCTCTGTCTCAGCTTTCCAACACCTATGTCTGTTCTCCAAAAGGCCCAAGGATGGCCAAGATATGCTCAAAAGAGCATTACATGCATATACAAAAATATGTTATGCAACTCACTATTCAAATCATTTTTCCCTGGTGTGATGGCTAAGTTATGTAATAGACCTCAGATAGGTTCCACGGTCGAACCTCTCGGGCTAAACATTGAAGTTTTTTTGCTTAAGTTGATCAAGCTAGTCTCGGTGCAATGAGGTTTCAACACCATGCTAAAACCTAGGTTATCACATTTTAACAAACCATTTAACTTTTAATACATTCCTATGTTGGCACATATGGTCTAATACATGTCATAAATACTTTGGATATGGCACTTTTCGTATGATCTACAAACCATATGTTACCATCTTAGTTATGGAAGTTTATTTAAAACCTAAAACCTTGGAGAAGGTTTAATCACCATATGTATTTGATTGGACCGAACACCATGGAAATTACATTGACACACTGTTGTGTTATCCATGTTGGACATGTCAAAAAACCTACTATGGCGGTCAGAGTCTCGTGGCATCCAACCGTGCCATAGTACCATGCAACCTCTGTGCTAAATTCATTGTTGGCTCTGAATTGTCCATGTGACCCGCGTCGCCGTGTTGTACCTTCCATGCCACCTAAGTTGTCGAACTATCCGCCATGTATGAACTTGTCATAAATCACCCATGATCTTTCAACACCATGGTTTATACATTAGGTTCTATTAAATTAAGTTCCACACCATGGTTTATAACTATTTCCATATGGCTCATTACATTCTTCGCCATAGGTTCATTACCTTAGGTTCGATACCATAAATCTTTTTACCATATCACATTTGTGCCATACCATGTAAAACATATATTCCTTTCGCCACGAACCTTAGGTTTATATTTTTTCATTTAAAAATATTCCACCATTATTTTATATGTATGGAATGTAATATGGTTTAGAAACCATAAATTTTAACCTTTAAAACCAATTTCCATGTAGTTAAAAACCACAACCATATACCTGCGCCTACAAATGAAATTTCAACCTTTTGATTTGACTGTTGCCACGTGTTGAGTTGTGGTTCAAAAAATGATTTATCCTTCATTTGGAGACCAAATGATAAACCAAAGGTACTGCCAGATTTAGAACAACAGGCTCTACTGCTTGGCGTTATTTCTGAGAACCACTGAAACCATTGAACTTGGAGAAACTAGATGATTCTCCTAGATCATTCCTCTCCACTGGAAGCTTTCGGACCACCAAAATTTTGGTTTTAAGAAGACATGAGATGAGGGTACAACTCTCTCACCCTTCCAATCTCCATCCACCTTGCTTTGTTGAGATTCAAACCTTTGAGTCTCACTCAACGATACTCGACATCTCCACACCTTGAAGTGGAAACATTACTTTTACCTTCACACCTTTCTCTGCTGATATAAATCCATACTTGATCACAAATTGGAAAGTGATGATCCACCCAATTCTTGTCATAATGCATTTTTAACCTGTGTACTATTTCATTCATTTGAGGCAAATAACAAAACCTTTGTAGTTGTGCCACTATCTTACCTACACCAACATTCCCTTAAACACGAGATAAATGTGTTTCCCTAATCACATGCGTTCTTTCTCCCTATGGTATTCACAACTTGCTAAGATGATAACCTATTATGAACATGGTAATTCTCTTCTTCGACCTAATTTAGCATCATATTGTTCATTGTAGCTTTCATGTGATGAAGAAATATTTTTCAGAATAATTGAAACATTCAGAGAAGGTATTGATAACATATCAACTAATTTTTTTGTTGTACATTCCTGATACTTGATTAATAAGTGGACCTGCTACAAAAAACCCATTCATCTATAATGTTAATATTGTTTCAAATTAGTTTGACTTTGAAGGTATTGAAGTGGTTTATGATCTAGTTGAATCACGATTTCTTTTACCATTAAATAATGTTTCCATTGTTTACACTTTCCATTAATGCATATAATGCCTTATCATAAGTTGGAAAATTTGCAGCTGCTTTAGAAAATGTTTTTGAATGAAAACAAATAAGATTTTCTTTCTGCAATAACACAACACTCATTTCATACCTACTAGAATCAGTTTCTATTTCAAATTGTTGGTGAAGGTCTGGTGGAGCTATTACAATTTTCTACTTCAATGTATCAAATGTTTTTTGTTGTTTTCCTACCCAATTAAAGGAGACTTTAAAACTTGTTAAAGGATGAAGTGGTTATGGAATAAAAGAGAAATGAAAAACAAGCTTCCTCCAATACAGAACTACACCCACGAAACTTCTAACTTCCCAAATTGAACTAAAAATAAGAGTATCATTCTCTTCAATACGAATCTCATGATAACCATTTCTTAAATCCATTTTAATTATTGATATATGATACAAACCAATATTCAGAAGAGGTGTAACATATAGTGATCTAATCTCATGTTGTATTTCTCGTTTTGGAAGGAAATTTTTTGGTTCTTTAAACAATTCCTTATAAGAATCAAATATTTCAACCAATTTGTCCTTAAACTAAGAATCATATCCTTGAGAATCATCATACTTCTTGTTAGGTTGTTTCTTAATAAACAACAGTGTTACCGATGAAATAGGTAACCTCATTGTTACCTACTTTTTGAAGTATCAAGAAAAACACCTGATTTTGAAAAAGTGGTGATGCAGAATCAAGAAAAAAGATTTTGAGCATGTTTTTGGCACTTTAAGTTTTTCTCATTTTGTTTTTTTTTTTTTTAATTAATTTTTTTTTTTTTTTTTATGTGATGTTTTTTATGTCGATTTTGAATAGTGGTGGTGTATCATCACCAACGTTTTTTTATAGGATTGATTTTGACACTATAGATTTTCTAATGTCTTCTTCTTCTATGAGATGTTTATTTTTAAGTGCATTTATGTACTTGTATTTTAAAAATAAAAACTTGTAATAATATCTTCACTTTTTCACATACATAAAAGATGGAAAAGGGGTCAATATTCTAAAGTTTATATTTTCTACATGTTTATGTATTGTTAAATAATTTTTCAATGCACATCAAAAAATTGTCGCTAAAAAACCAATATTTTGAACCATATGACAAAAAAAATACAATTTTTCAATATAAATACAATGCAAAAAATACACTTTTACAGAGTTTTTGTTGAAAAAAACATGTTAAATAAACTAATTTTTTGGGAGAATTTTAACAAAAAAAACTTAAGAAAACAACATTTTTATTGAATTTTATGTCAAAAAATAATAGCAATCACATGTTTTTTGCAAAAAAAAAGGGTTGTTCTCATAAAATATCAAAGTCTAAACATTACAAGTAAAACTGATTAATAATTCTAAAAAATAAGCTTTGTTTGCAAGCATAACTTAAACATCATCAACAATATCAACTAATACATCTTCAACATCATCTAGAACAACATTGATGGCTTCTTCCACAACATTTTCTTCTTCATTTTGAGGTTCCTTTGCTTTTTTTGCCACACGTGATTCATTAAAATATCCTTTCCTCAAACCAACTTCTTGCTTCGCATCTGGAAGGAATTTAAGAGCGTTAATTATTTGTTGAATAAATTTGCATTGAACTGGATCTTTCTCAATGGCAATGCAATTTCTTCCTTTTTGTAGGCAACATGCTAGTGTTGTACCTAATCATCAAGCACACAAAAAATAAGTAAGAAAATTACTATGGAGACATAAAAAGTAAAAAAGACAATATTTAAATTTCAATTTGTATATTAAAACTTACCTGAACCTGAGAATAAATCCAAAACCCATTCTCCTTCATTTGAACATAGATCTATAAGATAGTTAATCAATGCTTGTGGTTTTTGATAAATGTTAACTATATCTCCTTTTGCATCTTTATTCTCATATGTTAGTTTTCTTACCACTGCATCATAAACCAATACTTGACTATGACTCTTCCCATCTACTCGATTCATAATAATATGCTTATAGCTATCATCTTTTGTCCAACATTCAACATGGATGAACTCACAATCATTTATAATAGGTTGATCTTTGGAAGAAACAATATTTGACTTTTGCCTGTTACATAACATAGTAAAAGTTCAATTAAATTTTACATGAATAAATTTTTTTAGGAGGAATCAAACATACAATTTCAAAATCTTACCATGTAAGTTGCATCCTTGAGTTTGCTTTACCCTCGAAGCTTGTTAATAACATTGGAAACTGTGTGTCTGAATGAAATGTCACAAATCGCCAAAGTGGTGATGTTGTCACTTCTTGAAAACCCGTAACCACTTTACTAAAAGTTTGATAAGTATATGGTTCTCTATCATATTCAATGTCTGGGAAATTGAAACCATGAGGAATATCTACAATAACTAGGCCATATTCCCTTTTAGGTATTAGTGATGCAATGTCTTCACAGTCACCTTGTATTATTTGATATTGGACACTATCGAGCCCATTCCAAATGTAATGATTAAGAGTAGGATCAAGTTCAACATTCATAAGACGCTTCCTTCTCATGTTCTCCATCTTAATTTTTTCAATAAATCTTTTGAAAGTATCGGGTACTCCATTTCTATCCTTCTTCGACATCTTTAATGACACACACACACACACACACACACACACACACACACACACATATATATATATATATATATATATAAAATAAAAATAATTTAAATATGAATAAAATGAATTTATAAATCAACATACCTTATTGAGTGCAATATAAAACTCTTTTAGTGTTGATGTAGAACTTGCTTCTGGGTAGTTGCGTACAACATCATCCCAATTGTCTTCATTCAACATTTTAACCATGTGTTCTTGTATTTTCATAAAAAATTTCTGACTGAATAAATCAAGTTAAAAGCGTTAATATATTGACATGTATAACAAATTCTACCAACATCATTATGTTTTATTTAAAAGAAAATTATAATGAAAGAAAAATAAGAAATAATTCAAGAAACTTACTTTTGAAATTCTGCACACATTTCTTCCATTGATAATTCACCTGACTTCACACGGGCTAATACTGATTTGACTAACTTATCATCCTTCACACCTTGCATTGTTCTCCAAGGTGTGATAGTCATATCCTCTAGAAGCTGCTTCATTTCAGGACCCCCCTTATTGTTGGTACATATTATGGGTTTACTCTTTCTAACCTTCTGATTTTTTATGGAAATATTCTCCCACCGATCAAAAATATCATCAATCAAATCCCATACCTCCCCAGTTCTAAATGCCAACTGAAAAATGTTATCTGTGCCTCTGAAGAAATTTGTATTCAATTTTCCATCTTTTGCTTTTTTTTTCATCAATTTGATAACCTGTTTCCATTAAACATTCCTTTCGAAATGCTACACTAACTTGTGTCTTATCCCCACCACATTTTTCTATGAATTCATTATGAATAAATTTGACCCTTTGGATGAAAGTCATTTTCATTCTGTACTCATTATCTGCATTATGATCCCATGCCAATAACTTTGATTCTATTTCTGTTAAGCCAGCGTAAATGATGCATTTCACTATTTGAAAAATATAGTTATTGGGATATTCTGCAATCAATTGTCTCTTAGCCTCTATCGAATGGTTCCCTCCAATTATATAATATTTATAATCAAAACATTTTGTCTTGTCAAATGCTTGTTTGTTGGAAACCTGACATGGATCAACAAGAACCACATAATCCACCACATGCGCATATGGATTGAACCTGAACAATGTTTTCAGATTATGTACATGTAGGTGATGGGCCTTTCTAATTTGATATTGAGATTGTCCTTCATTTGGGCCATAAAATTGGTTAACATTAAGCTCAAATGTTTGGCCACCAAGAATTAATTTATTCTTCCTCAACTCTTGTCGAATAGCATTTTGTTTTGTTTTAATAATGCCATCCTCTAACTCAGCACCTGGTGTTATGATTTCTCTTCTTCCGTGAGAGCTTTCAATTTGTTCTTCACTGCTGCTCACGACCTTTACAGGTTCACCAATATTTGATTTCCTAGTCTTATTGGATAACATATCAGTTTTTTTATAAACAAGCTCTCCTTCATGAGGTAAAAGAGAGACATCTTTGGCAATTTTTCTTTTTGGTGTCTGATCTGTTTTCTCCTTTTGCACAACAGTTCTAATCTCCTCCTCACTAATTCTATCATAATTTTCTGTTTCATGTTCGACACCTTCAAAATAAACATGTTTAAGTTTACTAGATTGACCCACCTTAGTGACTCTTGGTTGATCCCCTCTTTGTACTGTTGCAGTGTCATGAGCTATTGCTCTTTGCTTCAATCTCCTTTCCTCTGCTTTGTCTTTGTGGAAAGTGTTGATCACATCCATAACATTTGGAACCAACATATAAATACCTTCAAACATGTTTGAAAGACTCAGAACAAAATCCTATGAAACAAAATAAAACATGTCAATGATCAATAATTTATAAAAAATTGAATCATCCTTACAATAATGCATAGAGGAAATAAAAATAAGCATACTTACAATGTTATTTGCAATGTTGCTTGATATTTCTTGAGAAAATTTTGAAGATATTTCATCTGTGTCATACTTGACGATTGATAGACGATATCTAACCTTCTCACGTTTCTGAGCCTTCCTTGCAAGAACATAAATAGTGTTTGTATTCGGGACCATACATATGTCTCGTACTCTACCCATCACATCATATGGCTCATTTAAGTCAATCATACCACAAATCAGATAGATGTGTATATCAACCTCCGTTTCACTATCTTCAAGATACCATGAGAAATCGGTTTTATCTATTTCCTCGGCATTCTTCCAATCAGAAATAAGCTTTAATGAACCTGGTGCCCCACTTGCTTGACTTTTATTAGTGTGTGCAACAATGTCCTTATTGCGTCCAACAGTGTCCATAGTGCGTCCAGCTGCAACTTTAGATTTGGGAGTTGTATCCATAGTGCGTCGAGCTATAGCTGTAGATTTGGGAGCTACTGCCTTAGGTGCAGAAACATTCACAGAAATATTTTTTGATGCCATTTTCCTGATATATATATATATATATATATATATATATATATATATATATATATATTAGTTAATGGAAAAATAATGCGGATAAAATAAATTTAATAAACAAAATTTATTTCTAAAACTAAATAGCTTGAAATTAAAGCAGTAAAATTAACTATAAAAATTTTCATTTAAAAACAAAATATTATAAATCATATGTATATATATCTATATAATATGTTTTGAATACATTTTATAAAAAATTTAAAAATGTGTTTAAATTGTATAAAACAATTTTAAAAAAATAAACTATTATTTTCAAACTTCAGTTTTTGTTTAATATTAAAAAAAAAACAAAAAAAATTACTAACTATTTATAGCAAATGTTAAAATTAAATTTTATTTTTTTTAAGGCAATGATTTTATTAAAAAAACTTATAATCTTTTAATATATTTTAAAATTTTAAAATTTAATTTTACATTACATAGCAATTGAATAAAAATAAACAAAATAAAATAAAATAAAAATTTATTTTACTTTACATATCAATTAAATAAAAAATTATAAACTTAAAATTATAAAAAATTAATATAAAAGTTTATAAATTTATATAATCTTTTAATATATTTGAAAATTACAAATTTCTATTTCACATTACATAGTAATTAAATAAAAATAAACAAAATAAAATAAAAGCAACTAAACAAAATAAAAGAAAAAATTAAATTTTTTATAATGTTGTATTTATACTTAAATTTAAAATATATATATATAAAGAAATTTAAATATTTAAATGTTAAAAACAAATTTTATAATATTATATTTTTTTATTTTTTTAAATGTATTGTTATATAATTTTTTTTAAATTTATTGTATCGTTATATTAAAACAAATGTTTTTTTTTTTAAAATTATATTGTATTGTTTTTTTCTTTAATTATATAATGTTTAAAAACAAAACATAATTGTTATTTAATAATTTTTTTTTAATTATATTTATTATATTTTGATATTTTTAACAATTATTATATAACAATGTTTTTATTATATTATATAACAATTTTATTATTATTTTTATATATAACAATGTTTTAATTAATTTTTTATTGTTTTATTAAAACAAATTAAAAATAAAAAAATTTAAAAAAAAAAACTAATTTAAAAAACAAAATTAAAAAAAAAAAAAATTAAAACGTCGTGGCTAGTGCCCGCGAACGCTGCCCAGCCGGCCCCAAGGCCCCCGCTGCGGGCGCTGGAGGCCGGCGAGCGGCGCCACGGGCGCTGCCCAACCGACCCCAAGGCCCCCGCCGCCGGCCTCCAGTGCCCCACGAGCACTATCCGAGAATCGGCCCCCCCGCCCAGCGAGGGCCCTGGGGCCGGCTGGGCAGCGCCCGTAGCACTGCCCGTCGGCCTCCGGCACCCCGCAGGCGTGGCCTTGCCCAATCATCCCCCCCGCCCGGCGGGGGCCCTGGGGCCGGCTGGGCAGCGGCGATGGCGCCGCCCGCCGGCCTCCGGCGCCCCGCGGGCGCAGCCTTGCCCAAGGTCGCTCCTACGGGGCGCTGGAGGCCGACAGGCGACTCCAGGGGCACTACCCAGTCAGCCCCAAGGCCCCCGCTGGGCGGGGGGGCCGATTCCCGAAATTGGCCCCCTCACCTAGCGGGGGCCCTAGGGTCGGCTGGGCAATGCCCGTGGCGCCCCCGCCGACCTCCGGTGCCCCGCGGGCGCTGTCTACCGCCAGACAGCGCCCGCAGGGTGCCAGAGGCTGGCGGGCGAAGCCACGAGGGCTGCCCAGCCGGCCCCAGGGCCCCCGGGCCCAATGCATATTTATTTTAATTTGTTTTTTTTATTTTTTATTTTATTTTTTATTTTTTATTTTTTATTTTTTATTTTTTTTTTCAAATTTTGTTTTTTAATTTCTTTTTTTTTTTTTTAATTTTTTTTATATAACATAATTAATAAATAATTATTAAAACATTATTTAATTAAAAATAATAATTGTTAAAAATATCAAAATATAACAAATATATTAAAAAAAAAAATTATTAAATAACAATTATGTTTTGTTTTTAAATATTATATAATTAAAAGAAAAAAAAATACAATATAATAAATAAACATTTGTTTTAATATAACAATACAATAATTTTTTTTTTTTAAAACTATATAACAATACAATTAAAAAAATAAAAAATAAAAATATGATATATAACAAAAACAATAAACAAAAAAAAATTGAAGATTTAAAATTAAAAAGAATAAAACTAAGATTTAAAATTTAAAAAAAAAAAAAGAATATAAAATCAAAAAAATTTCAAATAAAAACAAAAACAAAAACATTTTAAATAATGAAACCACTGATATATTTATGATAAAAAAAAAACAAATAAAAAATGTTATAATATTACTATTTTTTTATGTGCATGGTTGTTTTACGGATTTTTCTATCAAGATGAACCTATAAGTCTTAAAAAAGAAAAAAAATTCTAAATTTTTGTCCTTAAAACCCTAAAAAATTTAGTTATTTTTGCATTTTCTTCACTAAAAAAATATTAAAAAATTATGGTTTTTGAACCTAAAAACCTTAAAAAATTAGTTTTTGGACACAAAAAACTATAGAAAAACATATTTTCCCCAAAATCGTCTTTAAATTGACAGAATAGAAGAAAAACTAACCTTTGAAATGCAAAAAACTGCTGTCACCAATGCCAACACAACGCCTCCACAAAATTACCAATAGCAACACAACGCCTCCAATGCCAATGCAATGCCTTCACGAAGTTACCAATGCCAATGCAACACCTCCACAAAATTACCAATAGCAACACAACGCCTCTAATGCCAATGCAATGCCTCCACGAAGTTACCAATGCCAACGCAACACCTCCAGAAATTTGCTCTAACAAATACCAGAAAACTTGATGTGATGTGATGAATAGAAACAATCATTTCTTTTAAATATCGTATATTGTCTGATTGATTTACTGTTTAATGAATGTGGGATTAAAATTTCAAATTTAAAATATTTACATTTAATTTATTATAGTTCATACTATAGTTAAAATACTTATTATTTGCATGTGGTTATCATAATTAATATTTACATGTACTGAATGTTACATTTAATTTATTATATTTCACACTATAGTTAAACTACTTATTATTTGCATGTAGTTATCATAGTTAATATTTTATTTAATATTTACATGTACTGAATGTTGAATAATTCAAATATAATCTCAGATTAAAAATTAAAATATGAAATACTTACATGTAGTTAATTATAATTAATATTATAGATAAAATAGTTAATATTTGCATTTAGTTATCATAGTTAATATTTACATGTACTTAATGTTTAGAATCATGAGATTAAATTTTAAAATCTAAAATATTTACATGTAATTAATTATAGTTAATATTATAGTTAAAATAGTTAGTATTTACATGTTGTTATTTTTGTAAATATTTACATGTAGTCAATCTTAAACCATTCAAATAAGAAAAATATTTTAGTTTCGAAGGCATGCATGAAAGGAATATTTTGTGGATATTTTGAGTAGAAAGTATGGTGAAATATTTGAAGACCAACAGTTTATTAATAAATTTTGAAATATATTTTAGATGAATATAACGTAAGTTTAAAATTTAAAATTTAAAATATTTATATGTAGTCATTATAGTTAATATTTGCATGTAGATATTATAGTAATATTATAGTTAATACTTACATCTAGTCAATGTTAAATCATTGAAATAAAAACATTATTTTAGTTTGGAAGGCATCCATGATAGAAATATTTTGTGGATATTTTGAATATAAATATCGGTAAAATATTTCAACACAAACAGTTTATTAAAAAAATGTTAAATACATTTTTTGACTAATATTTGTAGCAAATATTTGAAATGAAAATTTTGGAGGGAAAGTTTTTCGCGAAATTTTTTGGGGGAAATTTTGGAGGAAATTTTTTCGTGAATTTTTCTGTAGGGAAAATTTGGAGGGAAATTTTCAGTCTTTAAGCTATATATTGTAAGTGGGAGAGGAATTTGTATCATTCAACCTATTCTTGTTGAAAGCCATGGTTTCTTCTGATAGCGAAGTTTTTCTTTGTACAACATCAACATCTTCGTCACGCAACAACTCTGTTCAGAGTGATGAATATAATGGGAGTTCGTTCACCATGAATAGAGAGTCAAAAAATCGACTTGGTCATAATCCTAAAGATGATGAGAACAAAATTGATGAGGCACAGCAAAATGAAATTTCTGTAAATCGAGCGCCAGTTATACCACTTACTCTTAATCCTAAGGATTATGAAAGCAACAATGATGAAGGGCATGATGAAGAATTTCCAGAGTCAAAAGTTTCACTTCGTCTTAATCCCAAGGATTATGAGGACACCATTGATGAAGAGGGAGATGAAGAATATCCACTTCAGCTTAATCCTAAGGATTATGCGAGAACAAAAAATGAAGAGGGGAATGAAGAATCTGCAGAGTCAAAATATCCACTCTGTCCTAATCCTGAGGAGTATGCCAGCACCACTGATGAAAAGGGGGATGTAAAATTTCCAGAGTCAAAATATCAAATTAGTCCTAATCGTAAGGATTATGTGAGCACCACTAATGAAGAGGGGAATGATAATGTTTCAGAGTCAAAACATCCACTTCGTCCCAATCCTAAGGATTATGCCAGCACCACTGATGAAGAGGGAAATGAAAAATTTACAGCGTCAAAATATCCACTCCATCCTAATCCTAAGGATTATGCAAGCACCACTGATGAAGAGGGGGACGAAAAAATTCCAGAGTCAGAATTTCCACTTCGTCTTAATCCTAAGGATTATGTCAACACCACAGATGAAGAGGGGAATGAAGAATTTGCAAAGTCAAAATATGCACTTTGTCCTAATCCTAAGGATTATGTCAGCACCACTGAGGAAGAGGGGAATGAAGAATTTACAGCGTCAAAATATCCACTTCGTCCTAATCCTAAGGATTATGCCAGCACCACTGATGAAGACGGGGATGAATTTCCAAAGCTAAAATTTTCACTTCATCCTAATCATAATGATTATAATTTAACCACTGATGAAGGGGGGGATAAAGAATTTTCAATAAATATAGATTCAAGGCATTCACTTATTCCTAATCCTAAGGATTATGAGAGCTTCAGTGAGGAAGGGGAGGGGCAGGATGAAGAAATTCTAGTGAATACAAAATCAAAGCTTCCACTTATGCCTAATCCCAAGGATTATGAGAGCACCACTGAGGAAGGGGAGGATGAAGAGTTTCTTGCAAATGATAATTTTAGAGGCACAGATCTGAATATTACATTTTCTCCAAGTGACCATTTCAAAGACACTCATGGTGATGAAGAATTGAATCCTCCCAGGGAAGAATTTGAAAGCATGGGTCAAGATGGTGAAGAATTTCTTTTGAGTCGGGGTTACAAAAGTGCCGATGATTCTTGTGAAATGTTTTCTTCAATTGATGATGGTAAAGAAAATTTTCCAGGCAATGATGTTGATGAATTTCTTAACTATGTTGAGGATGATGATAGTGGGGATAATATTCCTCCTAATGGTGATGAAACTACTTTTACAAAGGATGATGGAATGATGAAGCCGTTGCAAGAAAATATTGCAACTAGGAGTAGGAGTAGACCTTTTCATATCAATCCAAAGCATTCCAGTTATACAAGGGCGAGGACAAAATATCTCACGACAAAAAGTTATGTCATTCATTTGATTTCAAGTGAATGTTGTCGAAGGGATTGCTTGAAAAATATGGATTTCAACTTTGCTTTGGAGAAAAAGAAAACATATATGTCAATGAATAAAAGCATGCAAAATTCATATTTAGTGGGTTGCATGCAATCTACACTAGCAGGTTATGATTATCATATTGGGAATGTATTGCTTTGCAGAAAGGCGTTCAAAATGTTGTATTCAATTGGTAATTTTCGTTTGTCAAGAATCCAGGATAGATTGGAAAGGGATCCCACATATTATTTAGAAGCACGTTATAAATGGGAGGTGGGGCCGTTTGCAAATACTACTAAGACATGGATGAAAGACTTCTTTTCAAATCATGGAGAGTGTATGCCAAATAAAAACACAATACATATTCCAGATAATTTCTCGAGACGAGAAATATTCATGTTATACAAAGATTATGCAGAAGCTGTTGAAGGAATTGGTAATTTTATTACATATTCTTATTTTACAAGGATATGGAAAAATGAATTCAACAATGTTCGTATTCCTAAGAAGACAAGGATGGGGATTTGCAGCACATGTGCTTCTCTTAAAGCAAAAAGAGATAAATGTCAAGGGGCAGAAAGAGGTATGTGTTCAAAACATTGTTTTTAAAATTTGATACTTATCAACTATGAAAATATATTTATTCATATGTTTCTTTTATTTTATGTACAGATTCCATTGTCAAAGAACTTCAAGACCATCACAATCAGCAAACAAGTGAAAGGAAAAAGTTGTATAAACATCGAAAGAAGTGTTATGATCATCCAAATAAATATCTAGGATTGATAATTGATGGTATGGACCAAAAGAAAACACTTCTTCCACATTTTGTCCGCACGCCAAAAAAATTACAGGAGGAAAATTTCATTCAGTTTCACTTGGTTGGTTGTATGGTATTTAATGAGAAGATGCTTCCAAGAGTTTTCTTCACAACTCCAAATATTCACAATGATGCAAATCTAACCATAAATATAATCCATGATGTGGTTACTCATTGGTCTGGGATTCTTCCTGAAGTTTTGTATTTACAATTAGACAACACAAGTCGTGAGAACAAAAATCAAGTTCTTTTTGGGTATCTAAACATGCTTGTTGAATTGGGGATTTTTAAAAAGATAAAGGTTGGTCTCCTTCTTGTTGGGCATACTCATGATCATATTAATCAAATGTTCAGTCGTTTTTCAGTAACATTGAGGAGGAAAGGTGTTGGGAGCCTGCCATCATTAATTGAATGTATTAAGAAATCGTACATTCCAGAGCCTGTTTTTCATGTGTTGGAAGAAACTGTTGACATGCGAAGGTTTATTTTTGGATCGCATGGTGAGGAGAAATGCATTGAACAACTTGACATTAGCTTCCAGCATCAATTTTATATCAAAAAAATTGATGGGATAACACTTATATGGGGCAAGAAGTATTCAACTGTTGAAGAATGGGGACCATCATCAGGTTTAGCATTTTTGAAGTTCATTCTAGAGCGTCCAATATTTTCATCAAAGATATTGTTATTACAGTCAGTTGCTGAACTCCATAATGCACGAAGGCAGAAGAGAGACATAAATTATTCTGAATGTCTAGAGGAAATTAAAAGATGTATTAGAGATACATATGAGTACTTCGATGTTGATGATTCAGTTTGGTGGGAGTCTTTTTTTAGTAATCAAAGTGATATGATTTCAAGATCAATAAATGGGGATACGCTTTTGAAGACTCCTTTTTTTTTGCCACAAAATATGCCAAATGAACATGAACATCAGGAAACACACAATGTTGAACAACAACAACCTCAAGCTATTATTAATTCTCCACAGGTAGAGGAAAGAGAAATCTATATTGGTTCTAGAAGATCACGTGCACAACGTGAAGCCATGGAAGACCTTTACAGGGGTTCTGTGCAGGATCTTAAGGAGGGTTGCATGATAGCAGTGTTAGCAAATGAAGATCCACTTGGCTATCCATTCTGGATTTCCAAGGTTATAAAGGTCATTAATGAAAATGAAGAGATTACAATTGTTGATGTACATTGGTATGCCACAAGTACCCACCCTTTCAATGGTGTGTACAAGCCAGAGATGGTAGTGGAAAAAAGAATTGGCAGAAAGAGAAAAAGAAAGGGCACAAATATAAATCGTCGCCGCACAGATGTCTTAAAATTGGAGGATGTTGACATACTTGTGTATGACTTCAATTTGACAAAGAGAGAAACTCTTCGGTTGCAGACCATAAATATTTTGAAGAAATTGCTACCAGAACAATTACTGTTGAGATGGGACTCTGCAGAATGTAGACGTAGATCTACAAGAATTTTGAACTCTGAAATGGTGGGCATGCATGTTGACTCAGATGGAGCACTAGTTGATGAAAGAGAAGAATATGGATCATCTTCATCTGCATCGAGCCATTCATCTGAAGATGTAGATTATGATGGTGTGCCAGAACCTATGGCTGATTTTGAATAAATATCTAAGACACTTTTATGTAATTGATGTTTGCATGGTAACTTGAAATAAAATTTTTGACTTCCATCTCATTTTTCATGAAGTTATGAGACATTTCTATGTTTTTTGGATTATATGTTTTAATTATGAAGAATTCATCTCTTTAGAATATCGAAAATGCAACAATGAATTACAACAATAATTTATGTTATATTCAATGTACCAATGTTGATATTTTAATTATAACTAAACTAGAAAATAGAAACTAATGTTGAATTTTTAGATTATGCAATGATATTACCATGATATTATGTATTGTTACCATTTGGTATAAGATACTTTTAAATTTTTTAATAATTATATGCGTCATTGAAAGGGAACACTTTGTTTTGATGCTTGATTTTTAGGTTTTGGTTGAAATTAAATTTAAATTTGTCTTATGCTAAGATTTGAAAAAATATAAGTTTTATCCTTTAAAATTAAAATTACTCTTACTTGTTTCTGTTCAATGATAATTTTTTCATTTACTTGTTCATTTTTTTAAATTGTTAAGTCTTATAATTTCTCCATAATTTCATTGTTCAAGTATGTTGAACACTTAAGATTGAAAAAATTTAGATTTACAACTTGTCATTAAGGTTTTTATGCACTACCAAATTTTATCTTTAAGGTTATGGTTGACAATAATTACAATTTTGGGGTTGTTTAAAGTCAAGATATTTTATGTTTAACAACATGGATGAAAATTGTTCGAAATGATAATCCCTTCAGACATGTATTTGTTTATCTTTAACATCATCTATCAAAAATGTTAGAAATTTACGATTTTAAAAAATGTCCTAATATGTTGTCTTTAATTCCATTGTTACAAGTGTCAAAATTATGACAATTTTTTTTTTTTGTTATTCCAACATCAATTGGTTTTGTTTTGAGGGTGTTTTTTCAATCCTTTTTTCAACAAACAATTTTTTTTTTAGCATAATTTTATAAAATGTTGAAATTTGACCTTAAAAAAAAACCAAGTGCGTTCTGGAAGACACACTTTTTGTTTTTTGGGTGTTTTTTCATGTTTTTTGAGACTTTTTGGGCTAGAGTTCTCGTTTTGAGGTCAGGTTACCTATTTCATTGGTAACAGTGTTAAACATGAGAAAATAATTTTTACTTGAACTCATGAGTCTTTTTATTTGAACAACATTGATTAAATCCAAGTTTTTCTTACTTATGTGTTTCTTGACAACGTATTCAATTCCTTCTTTAAAGAGATTATACTTATACTAATTTCTATAGAATATGGCATATCGATCATAAACATAAGGAATACCCAACATAACTCCACATATGTCCAAAGGAATCACATCTAAATCAACTTCATCAACAAAATTAGTTGTGATTGCAAACTTTAATAACCATTATTTTCTGAAATTCATCTAAGTGCTTTCCTTTAACTATCCTAAAGGGTAAGGTTTTGGAAGATTCTTAGTTTCCAATTCCTATTTCCGGACTAATTACTTAGATATTAATTTTTCTTGTGATCCACTGTCAAATAATGTGTCAATTTTAGTGTGCTTGGATATTATCCTTATGTGAAACAATTCAATCCTATTCTTATCTTCAACCACATTATTATATTTGGAAGAAGATGTAGAGCAAGTAGAACTAGAAAAATCCAAATAAGGACTACATGTCAGAACCGTAACAGTTATATTTTGTTCATCACCGGAGTTGGATCCTAAGTCTTGTTGGATTGCAGTGTTAGATTTCTTCTCCCCCTTATTCTTAAGGAGCTTCTTTGGCTTAAGTGTTGGATGAAGCTTCCAACACTTGGATTCATCATGTCCAACCTATGACAATGAGTATAATTTGACCTCTTTCCTTCCTTCTTGATTGTTTCCACTTTCTTCCCCTTTTAATATTTTCTCTTCCCTTTTCTCTCTTTGAAATATTTGTTCTCTGAATGATTGAATGGTTTCTTTGAACATTTTGACTTAAACAGTCTGCCCCCTGTTTCAATATGAATGGATTGCACACATACTTCATCAAATTTTGTTGGATTAAACATAAGAAATGTATGTTGCAAATAATAAAACAAACTTCCAATATACTTTAATAAATTTTCAAGTGTGTTCAATGGAATATCAAGTGCTAAATCCTTTTTCTGGAATTCCTGTGTAAAATCTTGCACACTCTATCCTTTACCTTGCCTTAAGTGTTTCCATTATATTACAGCCTTCTGCATGTGTCCTAAAGGATATAATTTCTTTCTAAGATCTTTAATAAACTTACACAATTAGGAGATGACTATACCTTTATGCTGTAAATCATATTGAGTTATACTCTCCCACCAAATCAAGGATGTACCCCCCATTCTAAGTGTAGCTAATTGATTTTTCACATAATCACCAACAATATTTTGAATTCTACAATACACTTCAAGTTGTTTAATCCAATTATCTAACTTTTCAAGATTCATTTCACCATCATATACGGGTAGTTCAAACTTTACATCAAGCTTCACAAAGGGAGATTTCTTATGTTTCTTCTTTGATTCGAAATCTGAATCTGAACTAGACTTATAAGAGGAAGACAAATGATTTGAAAGAAGTGTATTAGTTTATTATTCTAAGTGTCCTTTCAGTATTAAAAACATGTACAATTTGTCTCCATTTGTTTGCTTAAGGAATGAGTATTTTTAACCATGAACATAGATGAGTTTGTGAACTTTAAGCATGAAAATGAGCCTAAAAAACACCATACAACAATGTGTAACAGATAAATACAATCACACATAAGTTTTACACAGTAGGAATGATGAAGCAGTTCACCCCTCCTGGGCTACATCCACTGGTCCAGCTCCCCATGGCATGTCCCTCTTTTTCATTATGCTCAAAATTTCAAATTACATGTTTTTTCATGCCTCTAATGGCTATTTTCTCTACACCAATGGCTCTAGAAAGCTCAAATTAGTCTAGGTAGACTCTTGTTTCACCCAAATTGGTTGAAAATTGGCCTCCCAATGCATTTTTTCCAATGTCAGCTAGAAAATATCCACTAAAAGTGGAGACTGGCACTTAACTGTGACTAAATTTAATAAAAATCTCTAAATTTAGGGCACGCTCCAATTCCGTTGGAAGACTGTTTGGATAGGCATAAAACAGTTTGGGTGGGGTGGTCACATACCGACCTCCTGCTGTTAACTCCGCATTAACCATTTGAACTCCACATGAAGTTGGAGTGGAACCCAAGGTATACGCAATGTTCTGCAGAATGTTTTAATTAACCGTCATTTAAATGCCATGAATGTGCATGTGACAATGCTTACCCACCACCGGAAGTTACGGTTTAAAAAACCGTCACATAACAGTTATTGTCACTGCGTGACATGTGAACGAATATCGTCGTCGATTAACGTTATTGTTGCAGGGTTATATAATGTTTGATGTTGTGGTTGTAATACACCATGTGACCACTACTTCAGGGCCTCTAGTGGGTTGGGACCGCTGGCGGTCCCCCCACCAAACCATAAACTCATTACAACATAAATGAATGCAGGGATCTATGATTGTTAATAAACACATGGTAGAGTTGTTCATGCCAGTGCCTTAGGTCTTGTGGTCGACTCCTATGGCCTCCAACAAATTTTACCATACCCTCCTGAGGACACGTGGTAGCCTCCAGGCTTGCCACGTGTCGCTCTTCCAACAACCCATTTACAAAACATCAACAGTCAGAAACCATCTCATACCACAAAAATCAACGCGCCAGATTAAGGCACGTGGCGTGATCTATTTTGCTATGAGAAAAGGGAATATTCCATAGAATATACCTACTAATTGTACCTGCATGGTGACTGGGCATCCTAGTCACAAAATTTTTGCTATTTGGGAAAATGGACAGAACGCGATATCTTTGTCATACGACATCGATTTTTCGAATAGTTCACGGTGTCGAAATCGCAATGATGAGATGTTTATGGTCGCTCAAGTTTGGTCATGTTTCGAACACTTTCAATTTTGAGAAAAACACATGATATCCTTATCACACCTCCCCATTGAGAAGCTTTTGGACCCCAAAATACTTTAATTACATGTTCATAAGATGATGGTACAACTCCCTCACCTTTTCCACTTCCATCCATCTTGCCTTACTTGGTTTGTTGCCCTTCAGCCCAATCCGAAGATAATTGACACTTCCCCTCTTAGAAGTGCATGTCCTCTTGTCAAGGATGGAATCCTCCTTGAGCTTGTCCAGAAATTCTGGTGAGAAATATTCTATAGATGGTAGTTGAATATCACTCCCTTGATCATCAATCAAAGGAGGTTCATACAAACGTAAATTTTCCACATTGACAACAAAATACATTTGCATATATGAAGGCAAGTCAAGTTGAAATACATTATTACCAACTTGTTTAATGATCTTGAATGGACCATAGTGAATGGGCTCGAGCTTTTTACCTTCTCCCTGCATTCTTTCTTTTCTTATGTGCAACCATACTTCATCTCCTTCTTGAAACTTGTGATCAGCTCTATGTTTGTCACGCCTCTCCTTGTACTTGCTTTGATTCTTCTCAAGTTGTTCTTGAACTTGTTGATGAATAATCTAAATTTTCTCAATGAACTTTCAAGCCTTGTCAATATCACTATTCCCATCAATTGCAACATCCTTCTCAAAGATGAAGTCTAATGGCAATTTCGGAAAATACCCAAAGCAAGATTCAAAAGGTGAAGTATTTGTAGAAGAGTTCTTGTCTCGGTTGTAAGCGTGTTGAATGTAATGTATTTTTTCATCCCACAACTTCAAATGTTTGTTGCAATATCCTCTCAATAGATGCAAAATGGTTATGTTCACCACCTCAGTTTGGCCATCAGTTTTGTGGATGAAACACAGTACTATTTTTCAACTTTGTGTCTATCATCTTCTAAAGATTGGACCAAAAATTCCCAATGAACCTAGAATCCCTATCATTGAAAATAGAAGTTGGAAAACTATAATGAACCCATACATGTTGAAAATAAAGTTCAGCAGTTTATTCAACAGTATTGATTTTCTTACATGGCATCAGTATACACATTTTACTGAATCTATCCACAAATACATAAAGATAATCACATTGTTTTCTTGACATAGGTAGACCTCCAACAAAGTCCATGGAGACACTCTCCCATGGCCTTGATGGTACCTGTAGTGGTGTGTACAACCCAAGCTTCCTATTGCTAGGCTTTCTTGTTGCAAAAAACATAGAACATCCTCTTGTAAAACGTGAAACACTATCTATCATGTGAGGCCAATAAAAATACATTTTTAGATGTGCCACTGTTTTTATTACCCCAAAGTGTCCATCAATAAGAGACAAATGAGCCTCTCTCATGAAACTAAGTCTCTCTCCTTGTGGTATACATAGCTTTCCCAAATGAAACAACAAATTGTTATGCATGTGATAATAATTTTCCTCAAAGATGAAGTCTAATGGCGATTTCGGCAAATGCCCAAAGCAGGATTCAAAAGGTGAAGTATTTGTAGAAGATTTCTTGGCCCGGTTGTAAGCGTGTTGAATGTAATGTAGTTTTTCATCCCATAACTTCAAATGTTTGTTGCAATATCCTCTCAATAGATGCACAATGGTTATGTTCACCACCTCGGTTACCATGCTGCAAAAGTACTGCACCCATGGCATAATCACTAGCATCGGTTTGAATCTCGAATGGATGTCTCAAATATGGTAATGCAAGGACCGGAGCTGAACTGATCTTGTCTTTTAAAGCTTCACAAGCTTGTTGCTGTTTGCCTCCCCATTGGAAGCTTTTCTTCAAATTTTTCACTGCATGCATAGGAGCTGCTATGGTAGAAGAGTTAGCAATAAACTTTCTCCAATATTGAGCTGAGCCTAAGAAACTTCTTACCTCGGTTAGTGATTTGGGGGTGGGCCAATTCACAATGGCTTCCACTTTAGAAGGATTAATTCTCAATTCAACTCCTCCTACAATTTGTCCCAAATAAACCAAAGAAGTCTTTCAAAGCTCACACTTTGACATCTTAAGAAATAATTGCTCTTTCTTCAAAACATCAAGCACCTTTTTTACATGCAAGACATGTTCTTCTATTGTTTTGCTGAAAATGAGTATATCATCTAAATACACAATCAAAAATTCATCAAGAAATGGACACAACACATTATCCACAACACACATGAAATTCGCCGGTGCATTACACAAACAAAACTGCATAACCAACCACTCAAAGAGTCCTTGTTTGTTTTTGAATGCAGTCTTCCACATCTCACTTTCTGCAATTCTTTCTTGATGATATCCACTTCATAAATCTAACTTAGTGAAAAAATTTGATTCTTTCAGCTGATGTAGCAAGTCGTCTATCCTTGGGAGTGGGTATCGATTCTTTACCATTATCTTGTTTAAAGCTCTGAAGTCCACACACATGCGCCAAGTCCCATCTTTCTTCGAAATCAAGACTATGGGTGAACCGCATGGCGCAGTGCTTGGCCTTATGCGTCCTTTGTCCAACAAGTCCTTGATTTTCCTCTTTTTTTCAACATTCTTATCGACACATGATACATGTCGATATTTGGAAGAGGACAATCTTGTTGTAATTGAATCTCATGTTGAATCTCCCTTTTAGGAGGCAATCCTATTGGCCCCTGAAACATCTCATGATGTGAATCAACTACATCATATAAATATGATTTCAACTTAGGATCACAATATTCAAATGACTCATGATTAACATCAGCTTTAGGCTTAATCATTAGAAGAAAAAAATTCTTGCTTGAATTTGCCAGCCTCTTTACCTGTTTAGCATTTACCATTGCAATATATGTCTTCTTGCGATGTGCTCTAACAATGTACTCCTTGCAATCTTTGAATAAATGGCATTTTTTCTCATGGTGATGGAAGATAACTTTCCTATCATACAAGTAAGGACTACCTGACACAACACCGGTAATATCAAGTGGAACCACATCTAATTCAACTATGTCAAAAAAATGTGCAGTTATTGCAAAGTGCAATATGCACTGCTTTGAAACCTGTAAATTTGCATCCTTAAAAATCCACCCAAGTGGATATGTTTATGGATATGGAATGGTCTCAAGATTAAGTTTCTTGAGCAAGTCTTCAGAGATTAAGTTTGCTTGTGACCCACTGTCAAACAATGTGTCAATCTTGGTATGTTTGGATATGATCCTCACATGAAACAGTTCAATTCTATCTTCTTCATTTGGATTTTGTATGTGATAGTTTGAAGTACTAGTACTGGGTTTTTTTTCAATTTATTTACCCTTCATGTTCTTCAATCCAATGGCTATAATTTTAGTTTCATCACCTGAATCCTCTCCTAAGCCATGTTGAGTTGTAGCTGCAGTTTTCTGCTTCCCTTTGTTATTGTTATACTTGGGTCTCTTTTCGGGATGTAATTTTCAACAATTTTTCTCTTCATGGACTTCTCTTGAACAATGTTTACAAACCACTTTCTCTCCCTCTTTCTTGACAAATGCATTATTTTTTCCTTTTCCTTTTGAGTTCTTCTCTTTGTTTTTCCCCTTAAAAGGTTTCTTCCTACTCTCATTAGTAATGTTTTTCCCTCTTGCTTCTAAATGTGTAGCTTGAACACATACCTCATCTAAGCTTTTAGGGTTAAACATGAGAATAGTATGTCTTAGGTATCTATGTAAGCCTCCTATGTACTTGAGAAAAGTATATTGACTCTGAAAATATACCCCTAATAAGAGATCTCTTCTCCTAAATCCTTGGGTGTAGTCTTGTACATTTTGTCCTTTCAATTACCTAAAATTTTCCAGTTCATTATGGATTTCTGCATGTGAGCTAATGGATAAAAATGTTGTTTTATTCCAGTAATGAAATCAATACATAATAGAATAATCTTACCATGGTTTTGATCTCCTCCTTTTTCTTGGCTTCCCACCAAACAAGAGCTGCAACTTCCATCATCAATGAAGCTAGTTGGATTTTCGTATCATCATCATGTAGGTTCTGAATTCTCAAATAGACCTCCAATTTCCTAATCCAATTATCAAGTTTATCTACATTGACTTCATCATTAAACATTGACAATTCAAACTTAACATCAAGTTTTAGAAAAGGACTTTTACCAATGTTCTTTGACTTGTGTGTCTGGTGTACTAAAGATGAAGTAGAGGATGATGATGATGAGGGTGAGGATGGTGACTTTCCACTGCCTCCATTTCCTCCATTTCCCTTATTTGATTTATCTTCGTCATTGTGACATCTTGATGATACCTAAAATTCCTTGTGAAGTTTGGATCCTTCTCCTTCTAGTATTTCATTCCTTTATTGATAAAGGACTCTCACCATTTCAGTCATGTCAAGGAATTCTTTCCTAAACACTCTTTCTTCTTCTTTGGGATCCATCTCTTCATGGGTTTCTTCTTCTCCTAGAGGCATGCTTATTTATTCTTCTTCTTCATTTGGAGGTGAAATAGGTGGTGGAGAATGTGGCAATATTTCCCTCCTTTGTTGTAGCTCCCTTTGAGAACCCCTTGCTTCCACCAATTGGCCTTCTCCTCTCTTAAGCTTGAGCCTAGTAAGCATGTAAACCCTTGCAAATATTTAAACAAAAAATTGTACACAACAACACTAGAGATTAAAATCTAGCTCTGATACCAACCTGATCTGAAAGGAGTGTATTAGTTTTCTGTGCTAAGTGTCCTTTCATGATTAAAAACATTTACAATTTGTCTCCATTTGTTTTCTTAAGGAATGAGTGTTTTTAACCATGAACATAGATGAATTTGTGAACTTTAAGAATAAAAACAAGCCTAAAAAACACCATACAATAGTGTATAACAGATAAATACAATCACACATAAGTTTTACACAGTAGGCATGATGAAGCAGTTCAGCCCTCCTAGGCTACATCTGCTGGTGCAGCTCCCAATGGCATGTCCATATTTGTCATTATGCTCAAAATTAAAAATTACATGTTTAAAGGCCTCCAATATTTGTTTTCTCTGCACCAATGGCTCCAGAATTCTCAAATTATTCTAGTTAGACTCTTGTTTCACCCAAATTGGTCGAAAATTAACCTCCCAATGCATTTTTCCCAATGTTAGCTAGAAAAGCTTCACTAAAAGTGGAGGTTGGCACTTAACTGTGACTAAATTTAATAAAAATCCCTAAATTCAGGGTACTGTCCAATTCCATCGGAAGACCATTTGGATAGGCATAAAAAAGTTTGGGCGGGGTGGTCACATACCGACGCCCATTGTTAACTCCACATTAACCATTTGAACTCCGCATAAATTTGGAGCGAAACCTAGAGTCTATGAAAAATTCCACAGACTGTTTGCATTAACCATCATTTAAATCCCATGAACGCACATGTGACAACGCTTACCCACCACCAGAAGTTACGGTTTAAAAAATCGTCACGTAATAGTTATTGTCACCGTGTGACATTTGAACAAATATCGCCGCCGGTTAAGTTTATTGCTACAAGGTTATATAATGTTTGATGTTGCAGTTTTAATAAACCATGTGACCAGTACTTCGGGGCTGCCAGTGGGTTGGGACCGCTGGCAGTCCCCCCCCCCGGCCCCCCCAAACCATAAACTCATTACAACATAAATGAATGTGGAGATCTATGATTTTTAAGGAACACATGGTAGAGCAATTAGTAGAGTTGTCCGCGCCCGTGCCCGAGGTCTTGAGGTCAACTCCTGTGGCCTCTAACAAATTTTACCATATCATCCTGAGGACACGTGGAAGCCTCCGGGCTTGCCACATGTCACTCATCCAACGACCCATTTACAAAACATCAATAGTCAGAAACCATCTCGTGCCACAAAAATCAACGGCCCAGATTAAGCCACATGGCGCGATCTTGTTGGCTGTGAGAAAAGGAATATTCCCCAAAATATACCTGCTGACTGTACCTACATGCTGACTGGGCATCCCAGTTAGAAAATTTTTGTAGTTTGGGAAAACGGACAGAACACGATATCTTCCTCATACGACATCAGTTTTTCAAACTATTTGCGGTGTGGGAATCGAAACGACGAGACCTTTTTAGACGCTCAGGTTTGGTCCTATTTTGAGCACTTTCAATTTTGAGAAAAACAAATGATCTCCTAATCAACAAAGAAGAATAAGATAAATATGGAGAAGAAGGAGATCCATTAGCATCAAATTTTCCCTTGCCCTTTTTCTCTTTTGAGGCTTTATAAGATGAAGGTGCGTCTCTAGTATTCTTGTCTTCATAGAGTTATGAAATCATCCTTTGCATATTGAGGAAAATATTCTAAAATTTCTCGTTAGTCTTGGGCTCGAGAGTTCCTTCTTCATTTTCAGCTGCCATTCACTACAAGAAAAAATGACATTGGTGAGGGTCATGCTTGTGACGGACCTTTACGGTCCGTCACCAATGTCACATATGGTGATGGTCCTTAAAAAAATGTCGTTGTAAGTGTATATAGTGATAGTTCTTTAAGGTCTATCACCAAAGCAATTTTCAATTACACGTTTGGTGAGGGTTTTTAAAGGCCCATCACTAATTATCTCTTTGGTGACACTTCTAATGACGAACTTTTAATGACCCTCACCGATGCTCTTTTTGTTACTTTTGGTGACGGTCAAAAAGTTTCTGTCATCATTGATCATTCCAATGAGTTCTTGATGACGTTATGTGTGTGTTAATATATTTTTTGTCAAAATATAATGGATTAATACAATTATTGTGGAGTATTTTTTATAATATGTCTAAGGCCATAGTGGTTAGAGTTAGTCAGTTTTTAAAGAAATAATTAGTGTGTATCATTTCCCTCAAGTAATTACTAGTTGAATAGTGTTTTACTATTATTCAACACATGATTCATATCTATTAAGTTTATTATCTAAAAAATTCCCTTTAGATAAAGTCCCACTAGTGTGTGTAGGAAATATATTATTTAATACATAATCAAGCTCTGTCAATTCTATTAATGAGAAAGACCTAACACTCCTTAACAATCTAGCCACACCTTAAATTAATGCTTTGGCCCACACTAACATTTTTTAGCACCTCGCATGTCTTGGAACATCTTTGTACCCAGAACATCTTGTCATGACACTGACGCCCAAGTACATGGTGACATGCACTAGCAGAACATAGAACTCTCCTAGCATGTGTTGGCATGCATTTAGTCCCTAGCATGCCCTGGAACACCTTGGTTGAATACATCAACATACATTAGCACTTGGCACACAATGCCACTTGGCATGTATTGGGACCTATTATTAGTGTGGCTAGCATGCCTCTTTCAAAAAAGATAAAGTCCTGACTTATTAACCCCGTTATTGGTTCTTCCTTTTGTTTCCTTGAAACTTCTTGACACATATTGACATACCCCAACACCCTGTGTATCATTAGCACATGGAATGTATTGGCATATCTTGGCACTATTTGGAACATATAATTAGCACACCGTGGAACTCCCAAGCACAATTTGAGACTTCTTAACCTACCTTGATATTCCCTAGCATGCCTTACCAATCCTTAGCATACCTTGTAACTCCATCCTTAGCATGAAAACTAGCGCTCATTAACACTAGTCCCTGGAACACGCTCCTCATATTCATTAACTTCCATGAATTTTGACATAGTGCTCCCTTAATTTTTTGTCCTAGTGCTCCTTAACACTCCTCAACATGCATTAACACTCTCTAGCACACCTTATCACTCTTCAACATGCCCTTCCACTTCATAGCATGCATGTATGGAATACGTTGACATGCCTTGGTATGATTTGGCATGGTTTAATATTAAATTTGTCTGAGATCAACAGTTGGAAAGTATATGAGAAGCAAAAAAGGAAAACTTAGCACTTAGAATGAACTAAGACTTTTCACTTGGCACCTATTTGTGCCTACTGTTGGTGTGCCTAGCATGCCCCTCTTGGAAAAGGTAAATTGATGACTTATTACCCTCTTATGTGTTCATTTACTTGTAGTTTAACTTGTTTCTCCCTTTTTTTGCCTTGATAGTCCCTGGCACACAATGACACACCCTTGCACATCTTGGCATGGCTTATCACTTGGCACATATTAGCATGTTTGATATGCTTCCACACTATCTGACACATCTTAGCATTCCCTAGCATTCCTTGGCACTCATGTCCTCACAACCAGCTTATACATTTTTTCACGACTTGGGAACCCAATCAATTCCTTGGCTACTGCAGTTTGTGTGACAATATTGGCTTGCTTCAACCACAATGACTTGACCAATTGCACCTACTAAAAATATATTGTTCCTTGTTCACCTAAGAACTGCCTATAACTCATCTTATGCCACTCATGTCCAAGCTCAACTTGTCCCACTTAACTAGTTACCAAGACAAGGATCACATGATCTAGACATGGCCATAAAACAACTAACATAGCTTACATAGGAAATATTTCACTTGTGTGTTCAGTTCATATAAATAGTAGAACATTAACTGAGAGTTTGCAAGAACCGCAAGATGCACAAGGCACACAAGATATAAGTCAACACAAGTCAAGTGCCCCAAATATTATTCCCAAACAATGTACAATATGCAATTATCTAGAATAGTTTAAAACATGAGCATGTAGCCAAAGTGTGCCACATCTCATATAAAAAAATAGCTAAAGTCAAAACAATTTTGTGCCTAGCACAAAGTGATCTCCCTTTGTCTAAAACTACTATGTTGAGTCTCATATAACAACCGTAGGCCTGCCTCCTATAAATCCTATTATGAACTTCTCCTAACACACTTCATCCTTAGCACACTCTTATTCACTGACATTCGCTGACACACACTCTTATTCATTCCTTTCCAAACATTTTGACCTAGTTATCCCTTGATATGCCCCGATACTCCCTAACACTCTTTAGCATGCATTGATATTGTCCGAAATGTGTTAGCATGCATTTTAATTCCTAATGTGCATTCTCTGACTCTCCCTATAAGATATCATGCCCTCACAACTACCCTTACTTAATTTGCAACTTGGGAACCCAACCAAGCCCTCGCTTGACTACAAGAGATTGACCAAGTTATGGTTACTACAACTAGACTATGTTGTTGAATTGTGTAGCTTGGGAGGTACTCCCTAAGCCTAGTGAGATGGGTTTGTGTGAGTTTAGTCGCAAAATTCTTTGTGGGAAAAGAAGCCAAGGAAAGGGGTTTTGGACCCAAGATGGAGTTTAAAATCTAAAAGAAAAATAAAAAGGAAATTTAATATTTCCTAAGGTCTAAGTGGATAAAACTCGTAAGTTCTAGAGGGTTCCTAAGAGGTCTAGGAAAAACTATTTAAGGAGGCCTTAGGATGAAGAAAAGAACATCAAGTGAGAAGGAGCTCATTTGATCAAGGGGGCGAATAGAGATGTAGTCCTAAAGTAGGTCGAGTAAGAGGGCCGAGTAAGGGTTGCTAAAGGGAGGCCATGATCATACTCCAAGAGCAAGATCATCATGCGGGGGTTCAAAATAATGTTGCATACCTTAATGGTCGGTTCTATCTAGGAAGTAGGATGGCATATTGTTGGTTCTCTTATGGCAGATCGAGCTTAAGAGAGGTTGCTCATGAGAATTTCGGCATTTGATTTCAATGGTGTCTTTGTGTGAAGGCAGCATCAAATTCTGAAATGTTAAAATTTGCAACAAGAAACATTGAAATTGGAAACCACAAAGGAAAAAAAAAAATAATTACCCACAATGGTGAGGAATTTTGATGCACCAGGAGTGAGGAATTTGGGGCATCTAATTTATTTTTCCCTTAAATAAATTAGACAATAAATTGTAATTTCATCTCATAATAACTTGTGTCAATTAACTAAGTCATGATAACTGAGTTATCTCAATAAATTTCAGTTTAGGGTCTAACATGAGGCATGTGTAGGGATTAATCTAATATTTTTGGGGTCCAGTTGCAGTTGATGCATTAGTGGGGTGCAACTGTGAATTAGTTAACTCAATTTAATGAGTTAAAACCGGTTTAAATAGTTATAACTAAGTGATGAGCTAGTGAGAGGTCAGCCAGTGAATTAAATTAGACTATATTCACAATGAGTGATCAGTCAGATAATTGATAATTAACTATCAGTGGCTGCATGCATTCCAGTACCGAGGAAGACCCAGTTGAGGCAAATGTTAAAGGGAACATAACTACCAGTTGTATTTATACAAAATTTCCCATGTGAAATTATAAAATCATTGGGATGACATGATGGATTGCGCAGTAAAGGAAGACTAATTTCCTAATTAATATGGAGATAATTCCATAGGAATTGCATGAGCAAGGCAGGCTGAAGGAAGGCTAAGAATTGATTAAGTACTAGACCGAATTTTCCTAGATCAGCGGGACACAATTGAAAAAGTGTTGGAGAATCTCATGAGGGATTAAGCATTGTATTGTTTCATGATTCCTTGACTTAATACACAATAGAGATAGAGCGGTTTTGACCAGTTGTTTTTCCCATATAAATCTTGTGTTGTGTGATTAATAATTTATTTCTCTTAATTATATGTGATTGTGCGATCGTGTTTTGTTTCCGAAAATTGTAGGAAGGATTTAGTATCTTGTTTTAGTACATTACAAGATCAGATTGAATCTTGTTGGTTAGATTTTCTACATGGTATTAGAGTAGGAATTTTTTGGGTGACGAGTTTGAAAATAATATCTGAAGATTTTGGTGTAAAAAAAAAAAAAAAAAAACATATTTGGGCTCGCGAAAAACTACCCAAATGGAAAATCAATTTGGAGCTCGGATGAGGGAGATATCGTCGATTTAAAATCAACTCTCTTTTAGAAACTTTTGTAACAGTGGAAAAATTACAATGTGCACAAGTCAAGAACATATATGCACTTGAGGTACCAAATGCATGCCAATATTTTAGGAGAAAAGGAGAGGTTAGAGATTTGGTTGTTGAGAGGGAGTACAAATTACCTCTCAACATGCAACCTTCAAAGCAGTCTCAGAAGGTTGTGGAGAAACCATAATTGGAGAAGTAGATAGGAGACCAAGTGGAAGTTTCCACTCAAGCAGAGACCTCCATGAGGGGAAAATTTCGAGTCAGATGGGCAGAGGGAGCACATTCAACCATACCTCTAGGTGAAAGATGGGGTGTTGTCTAGACATAATCCCAAGATAATAAATTTGGGTAGGGTCCATTGATATGGTGTGTGTAATGGCTCGAACCTAGCTACGAGGAGTCCACAGTAAAACAGTAGTAGGAAGGATCAGTTAGATTGATGTAGTCAAATCTTAGGAAGACAGAAATCAGAGTGACAGATGTTAGATACTGGAGCGCACAACAAAGTTGGAAACAGTGCAAAGGGCACGGATGCAGATGTTAGCAGTAGCGCAAAGAGTCCAATAGATAGGTGCAGTAGCTAGCAGCAGTCAGAAGACTTTGATGCCAAATGCATTATATTTATTCATTTGTTCAGAGGCTATTCAATTTTAGGATTTGCAGGTGCAAACAACACTAGAGAAGTGTTGCATGAAGAATTCCAAAGGTACTAGATCAGGATAGATTGAATTCCTTTTTTGTTGACGGGGAATTTTTAGTTTTGCTACAAGAAACAGTGAAATTGGCAACCATAAATGACAAAAATAAAATGAAAACTCTCACTAGTGAGGAATTTTGATGTACTAGTAGTGAAGAAGGTGAGGCGTCTAATTTATTTTTCCCTTAAATAAATTGGACAATAAATCGTAATTTCATCTCATAACAACTTGGGTCATTTAACTAAGTCATGATGACTGAGTTAGCTCAAGAAATTTGAGCTAAGGAGATCAAGGTGGATATTGGTGGCCACTCGCCTATTCCACTTGGGCTCTCACCATTGTCTCTTTCCGTTTTCCAGCTTCCTTAATTATAGCACAATTTACTATTTTTGTCAGTTTTTCGGGTCCTGAAATTCCAGAGCCATTTTGAGGCCCCAAACGATGTTTTTTGGGCATGAAAGTTTTGGTGATTTCATAGAAATCACACTATCATTTGTAGTCCTTGGAGAGATCTTTCTACCTAGGTATCATGTGCGTCAAACATAGATCATATGACCAAGTTACGACCCCGGAAAGTTGGCTGCCCGACTACCCCCAATGGGGCCCATAAAATATTGGTGTTACATATCCTCAGGTTAGGGTTTTCTCTTATTTTTCAATAATAAAAATTCCCTTGAGCCTGATTGTAACACATTTTAGAGGCATGTGCCCACCATATCTCTTCTTAGAGAAAAGCTACCATCGCCCAAGCTAGTTTGTTTTCCATTCTGTCTGTAAGCATTTTTCAGTAATTGATATTAATGAAATGAAGTGTTATTCCTACTGCATATCTATGTTTATGTTTATTTATGTATTTTATTGTGTTCCTACATATGTTCGTATCATGAGGGTCTAAGATGAGGCATGTAGAGGGATTATAATATTTTGGGGGCCCACTTGCAATTGATGCATTAGTGGGGTGTAGTGTGTGAATTAGTTAACTCAATTAATTGAGTTTTAATTGAGTTAAAATTAGTTGAACTAATTCTAACCGAGTGATGAGCTAGTGAGAGGTCCACTGAATCAAATTAGATTTAATTCACAATGAGTGATCGATCAATCAGATAAGTGATAATTCTCTATTTATAGTTTCATGCATGTCAGTTCCAAGGAATACCTAGTTGAGACAGAGGTTAAAGGGAACATAACTATCAGTTGTATTCATACAAAATTTCCCATGTCAAATTATAAAGTTATTGGGATGACATGATGGATTGTACAGTCAAGGAAGGTTGATTTTCCTAATTAATAGGGAGCTAATTCCCTAGGAATTGTGTGATCAAGGAAGGCTAAAGGAAGGTTGAGAATTGGCTATGTACTAGACTAATTTTGCCTAGATCAGTAGGAGACAATTGACAGAGTGCTGGAGAATCTCATGAGATATTAAGAATTGTATCTTTTCATGATTCCTTGAATTAATACATAATAAAGATAGTGGATATTTGAGCAATTTCTTTCCCGAAATACATCTTGTGTTGTGCAATTGATAATTTCTTTCTCTTACTTATATGTGTTTGTGTGATTGTGTTTTGTTTCCGTAAATTATAGGAAGGATGCAGTATCTTGTTTTAGTACATTACAATATCATATTGAATCCCGTTGGTTAGATTTTCTACATGAAATAAAAGAGAGGGTTGATACGATCTTGTCTTGTGGTGGCTAATAGGCTGCAAGGTCTGTGATAAAGACCAACATAAATGGAGGAGGGCTTGCACTGTAATTTAGAGCTAGAATAAAAGTAGATGCAAGCGTAATATTGACTAACGTAACCCTAGTTTGAGGGTTGACATTGAGATCTAAATTTGATTTCAATATTTAGTCAAAGAAATGCCTAGAATCTATAGATTCATATCACATAGGTCGAGTCTCTTATGGAGGCAAGAGTTGTGGTTTTTTATATGGGTGGATAGGGTTTATTCTACAACAATTAGATGTAAAAAAGTATAGTGCTCTAGTTAGGATAGTTTCTTGGCATGTTTACTTCATAAGGTATGCCCTTAAGACTGTGACAAATTTGCATAGAAGAAGAGTGGTTGTGACCCATAGAGAAAGATTTATTTTTGAAATATAGACTGCATATATGAAAGATGGTTTGCAGATTGAGTATGTGTGGAGATAGAAGATCCAAAGGAGGGTGGAACTTGAGCATAATATTGAGAATGCAGAATAAATGTGCCATATGAAGAATGGATTGACATGTAGAGGAGTTGATTTTGGTGGACTATCCAGAGAGTTTTAGACGTATATTCAAAGAAACCTATAAAAAATTAGTCAATGGACTATTACTGCCTGATTTTTGACCCTATTTCAGTCATCTATAGATTGTTAGAAGGATGATAAGAGGAGTAGTTCAGATTTGTTCATAGATTGGACAACAAAGATCAAATTGTCGATACATAATAACAATGATTTTGATAGGACTCAAACCATTGTTAGGTGGAAGATTTGAAGATCCATAGATGAAGAAAATATTGTGGGACCTAGATTAGTAAAAATAACTGCCTGTGGTTGGGCAGATTGATGGTAGTCCAAGTACAGTTGGAGGGTAGTTAGGTTAATGTCAAAGAAGAGCCCTAACTCTTGTAATTGTGAAGGACAACAAGATTGGTAGAAGGGAAGGTGTATAGGTCCTAAGGACGTGTATAATTTGAAGGACTAAAGTAGCAATCAAGTGGGCCAGCCAACTAGCCCTAGCCCTAGTTCACTAGCCCTGGAAACCCTTTCCCTAAGATATAATAAAGAGTGGGGCTTGCTTCCCTCTTAAGCAAGGGACTTGATCTTATAGGGAGAGAGGAAGGGGATTGAAGGGTTTAGGGAGAAGAATAATACTTATGAAGGAAGTTCTCAATCCATAAAATCCTTTGGGACCTTGGATTCCCAAATGGTCCTTGATGAAAGGCCTTTGACAACAAATGGGACCATGCAGGGCCAAGTGGACCAAACAAGGTTCGGGCATGGAATTTAGAAACCAAGGCCAAGTGGACCAAACAAGGTTCGGGCATGGAATTTAGAAACCAATGATGTTCCTACCCTGGACAATGTGAGGGGAAAGGATCAGGCAAGATTTTTTTGCTACAATGGGTCAAATTGATCCTACTAGGTTCTAGCCTTAGGAACACCTATGCAAAACTTGATCCTAGAGCTATGGCTTGAGGTATCTAGTGATTCCACTGTTGTAATTGGCCCAAATTATAAGGAGAGTGAGGGGACCCGCCAATGAAGTTGCCTCTAGGATATCAAAGTTTTCCTCTGGCTAGATTCCTGGGAAATTGATGCCCTAGGTGACATAATGGGGCTAGACCTAGAGAAAATGGAAAATTGTAAAAAAAGGGGGGGAAATCATCACCCTTTTTGAGGTACTAGTGCCTAATTCTCTTGGGGATATGGAGTTAGGGATGATAATGAACAAGAATTTGGTTTCTTGATCAAGGAGGCATATAAATTCAACTTCGTCCAATGTTAGAGGAATACGAAAAGTGAACTTCAAGAATTTATCCTTCATAAAAATGGTTCAATATTATTGAGATAAAATGATCTCTAAGAAATTTCATTCATATAATAGTGGCCCATACACTAACTAAGATAAATAGACATAATTCCACATTTCCATCATGCAATAATTAGCCCTAGTTATAGTGAAATTCAATAGTATGCAACAACAAGAAGAATAGAGTTAAATTTTCACTCACAATGTTAGAGAACCAACTTCACATTTAAAAAAACAAAGCTCCAACATAAAAATAACCCAAATCCATACATCAAAATTCATCCATCATCCAAAATAGTCCTCCAAGGAAAAATGTGAAGTTCTCTAAAGATAGAGAGATCCCAAGTCAGATGATGATACAAATGAATCCAACTAAATCCTATTTATACACTGATTAGGAGTTGATCATTGATAGAGGAAAATTTAGGAGTTGCATAATGGGAGGCAAGAGGACCTATCAGATGTCATGTTCAAGACATGTGGACTGAAAGGGCTATGTGTGGCCACCATAAAAAAATGGTTAAAGTGTTCTCTTGTTCGAGGTATATTGGTTATAAAAATACTAACACCAAGCCCTAGATGTATTCCTTGTATCATTGTGATTGTAAAGGGCCATGATACCTGGTACAAGAGCTCTAGCCTATTCTATTATAGTTTGTAATTCAACAAATAACGGTTTGAAAAAGTTAAAATTTGTCATGTGCACTAGTTGATTCTGTAACGCGTGTAGATTTTTTTGTGCAAATTAGATGTGTCATGGCACTTCAGTGTGTTTTCATCAAATATTCTAAGACCAAAAAAAATTTCTCATATGTCGTGGAAATTCAAAATATGCCTTGTTCACCTAAGAACTACATGTAACTCATCTTAGGCTACTCATGTCCAATCTCAACTCATCCCACTTAAAAAGTTGCCAAGAAAAGTCTTATCACATCCAACTGTGGTTGTAAAAAAACTAAGAAACACAGTTTATATATTGACATACCATAGCACCTGGCATGTCTTAAATGCCTTGGTACTATGTGTCATGTGTTAGTATCCCCTACATTCCTTGTCTTGCTTTTACACACCCTAACACACCCTAGCACTTCTTGACACGCCTTAGTAGTTTAGCATACCTTGGCACTGCTTAGCATATAACCTTGTCACTCCCTCCTTAACACACCTATAACTCATTGACAATCCCTGTCACACACTCTTATTTTTTCATTTCCATGAATTTTGATCTAGTGATTCCTTGTGTTTCCCTAAAACTCCCTAACACTCCCTATCATGCATTGGCACACCCTAACACCCGACACATCTTGGCATACTGCCCTAGCACTCTAGCATTCCTTGACACTACCTAGCATACCTTGTCACTCTCTCCTTAGCACACCTAGAGCTCATTGACACTCCCAATCACAAACTCTTATTCATTCATTTCGATCTTCCATGCATTTTTACCTTGTGCTTCCTTGTGTTTCCATAACATTCCTTAACACTCCTTGGCACATGTTGGTACACCCTAGCACCTAGGACATCTTGGCATGTCACCCTGGCCTCTAGCATGCCTTAACACTACCTAGCATACCTTGTCACTCCCTCCTTAGCACACGTATAACTCAATTAAACTTCCAATCACAAACTCTTATTTTTTCATTTCCAAGAATTTTGACATAGTTCTCCCTTGTGTTTCCGTGGTAATCCCAGTTAACACTTCCTTGCACGCATTGGCACATCTTGGCCGCATGCTGCCCTAACACTAACATTCCTAAGCACTACCAAAAATTCCTTGTCACTCCTCCTTAACACACTTAGAACTTGTTGACACTCCCTATCACACACTGTTATTCATTCATTTCCATGCAGTACGACATATTAGTGCTCCCTTGTGTTTCTCTAGTACTCCATAACACTCCTTAGCACACATTGGCACAGCCTGGAACTTGGCACATATTGGATGCTTTCCTAGCACTATATCATGCCTTAGAACTACCTATCATGCCTTTTCACTCCCTCGCTAACACTCCTAGGACTTGCTAACACTCCCTATCACACACTCTTATTCATTCATTTCCATGCAATTGAAACTAGTCCTCCTTTTTGTTTCCCTGGCACTGCCTAGCCTGCGTTGGTGCCACACCCTAGCACCTAACACATCTTAGAATGCCTAACATGCCTTGGAAATTTATAGCATGTGTTAGCACTTCCTTGGATTCCCTACACACCTCAGAACTCCCTAATTGTCATGCCCTCATAGATAACCTTACTTTTTTTGCAACCTGGGAACCCAACCAAGTGATTGAAAAAATAGTGTTGTGTCTAGCCCAAAGTCTCCCTTTGTATGAAACTAAGTTTTCCATCCCCTTTTAAAAATTTTAGTATTTCCTCCTGCAAGTCCTATTATGAAATTATCCTAACACACTTTGTCCATGGGACACCTGAAATTCACTTACACTCCCTGACAGACACTTACACTCTTTCTCTTATGTGATTTTAATCTAAATCACAAGACATAATACTACACTACTGCTCTGGAATTCAATTCACAATTTAGAACAACAATCAAAAACATGAAATGAGAAATAATACACACGAACATATTATTTTTCCAGGGGAAAGAAACTGCTAAAAATCTCTTATGCCTACTTGCATTAAATCAAATGAATACAGATGTATTACAATTTCTTGCTCGCTCTAAGCACAACTTTCAAGTGAATAACTTATCTCTCTGCTCATTGAGAAGCTCTGACCAAAAATTAGTCAATTTCTGTCTCTACTTGAGACCCTATTTCCTTGCACAAGTCCTAAGGAATAAGGCCCCTATTATTTAGGAAATTCCTCCAAAATGCTTGCACAATTTCCTAGGGTTGATCACCTTACCAATACAATTCGTGTACACTCAATATAGTATATAATTAATTGTGCATTGCCTTGGAATCTCCAACACAGTTGCCATGATCACTGAGTTAGACTGAAGTCCCACTACATAACTAACCTTCCACTAGTTCCTCCAACAATTAGAACTAGTTTAACTGAAATCAACTTGAAATAACTAACCCTGATTGCTACAAATTAGCAATCACACATGCTTAATTGAACTCCAACTCCTCTAACTCAAATTTACTAATCTAAATTAGTGACAAGAGCCATGTCACCTCAGTTAAATTCCTCTAAGTTGTCCATCAAAAAGTTTTAATGTGCCACTTCTTGTTTCCCCCAATTGTGATCCTCCGATTCAATCCTGGCTGTCCATCCCTACAGATCCGACGGCTGGGATCTAATCGCACTCCGCTCATGGTTCTCTATCTTTACCCCACCGATTTAATCTCCACCATTGATCCCTCAATGATCCGACGACCATCGCAACATCGCATGATCGCCAATCGAAAAATCTTAATTTGCCACTTCTTGTTTCCCTCGATTGCGATCCTCCGATCAAATCATGATCGTCCGTTTGATCTAGATCAACGACCCACATTGCATTGCATCTTCATCCATATTTCTCCATCGGAACTTCCATAGATTTTCCTCCAAAGATCTTCACCATTGATCTCCTCCTGAGATCTAACAGTCCACGTTTAATCGACCTCTGCCCGCTGGGTCCCACCATTAAAGGCCCTCGACTTCATGTATTTTGCTCCATTTCCTTTGTATTTTCCTAAAGTTAAACTTTGGTGTTTTAATACTAAAGTTATGTTCCTCCGCCTAACTCCTAACTCCTCTAAGCAACCCCATCAAAGAATCCTGACTGTTGATCTCCGGTGTCTGTTCTAATCGGATGGCCCAGAGTCTTTCTTGCTCCCAAACCTTCATCAGCTCCATTTTCACCATTCTGCATGGTTTTTTATCCATTTTCACCTGCATTCACCATTTCTGCCACCATTCCACAGACCTCCACTACATTTATTCCACCATCCCCTTGGATTTTTATAACAGATTTATTGCATTGTGCAGGGTTTAGAGAGTGAGAAATTCACTCTGTCTCCATGATCACAGTCGCTGTGATTCAAAGCACAGAGATAACCATTACAGTAGCGGTAAAATTTATCAGCAGAGGCAGATCAAAGGATTAGTGCTTATTATTGAATATTAATGATTGTAATCCATGTGCAGTTTAAAGATCATGAAGATGATTAAGATTCCTAATAAAGCCTAAAGCACACAAAAGCCATATATGTGCTTCAATAACAAAAAAATGTATTTTCTCCAGGAAGGACACATTCCAGCAGCATTCTCCATGCCTCCTTGAGCCCTTATACTGACAGAAGCTTCTTAAAGACTGTCAGTACAGTAGTTATGGAGCATGGAGAGACCTGCAGACTTTTCATCCCGGTTACTTATTCCAGAAGGAAATAAAGAGTACCATATAGTCAAAGAGGACTTCAAAGAACACATCCGAGGTTAATGCCAACCTTACCAGACTCTTGAAATAGCCTAAGAGTACCAATATGTCAATACAGAGCCATTAAGTAGAGTGGGCACGAACACTTTCTCCACTCTGTCTTAATGAGTCAATTAAATTTACATCTACTACTACTGCTATTCATTCTCCTATAAGAACCCCTGAGTAATACATTGTAAAGGTTGTTGTTGGTTGATAGGGATTCATTCGATTGTTGGAACTGTTATTGGGGGAAGTAGCTTAGTAGTTTGTAATTTAGTAGGCTGGGAGGAGAAGTTTGGAATGTAACAACCATTGAGCTCACAGTATGTGACTGGTTTTGCACATCAATTGAACAAGCAAATTTCATAGGATCCTGGTCTATATTACGAGTGATGTTTTCCTTACTTATTTCATGTTTAATCATATTGTCCATTATTCTCTGATAAGAATAAGTAATTTGGCTTAGGATATACCCCAGCATGGTACCCTAATTCTTTCCCGCTCTTCTTATCTTTGAAATTTTCTGCTAATTGTGTATCCAGGAGAAAATTCACATAATTTAACCATTCAAAGATGTTGGCATGCCCATGCTTACTGATGTATGAGTTTGGAGTTTGTTGCTTAGATGTTCTTGTTGGGTTTAAGCTGGAAGAATTGGGATACTGGGGATTTAGAGTAAGCATGTCCACTGGGGTTCTTTTCCAACAGCTGGCCTTGCTAAGATCCCTTTGAGTGAGTGTCAAAAGCATTGAAGGTTCAAAGTCCTTCTCTGATCTTAGGCCTTGCTCTGTGTTAAATCTTAATTGTTTTCCCTTGAGAGTATGTTGAAAGCAGGTTTGGAGTTAAATGACCTCTGATCTAATCTTAAACTACCCTGTGTGTCTTTATTTGAGATTTTCCTTTGAGGTATTTCAAAGCAGGATAGGTTAAAAGTCCTTACCTGATCTATAGACTACACTTTGGATACTTTCACTTCTTTCACCTCACTCTTAATGTTCCATCTCACCATCTATCTAAAAATATCCTTTAGTATAGATGACTTGCCCTATGGAAACCCTGGTTAGTTGTTGTGTAAGTAATCTCCTTTCATTACTCCATAAACCAATGGATTAGTACTTTCTTGACCTATCTTCTTTTGCTGAAACATCCTACTATTTTGTTCCTTTTCACTTTGATGACCATCTCAGTTAATGATATCCAACCCAGCAACCAAACCAATTAAAAAACCCCTGTGCTTCATACCTAGCCTAATACCTCATTTTGAGCTTCAATGACATATATCATTCTTTGTATTTATAGAGATATCCCTCTATGGATCCAGGAGGGCTAGATCCCAGGATCCCAAAGTGGTATGATGTTGTCTTGTATTTTTTTCTTGCCAATCTAGCCAAAACATAGGAAACCCAAAATAATGGCGACTTCGTTGGGGAAATTTCTGAGTGTTTTCCATCTTATACATCCTTAGGACCTCAGAAATCCAAAATCTCTGGTTAGATTGGTATTAAATTGCTGATGGTGGATAGCATCCTCCTTCAAACATTCACATTCATCCACCTGTGGACTCCACACTCCACAATTCCTAATAGACCTAAAGACTCCACTGGAGGAAGAACCTAAACTATGGCCAGACCTCATAGAAGGATAGAACATTTAGGCTAGATTTGGTTTAAAGAATTCATTTTTTTTATCTACCACTACGTTCTATCCTACTTCAAGCTGATCAAGTGTACAAAGAAGAGACCCACATTGAGTATGGGAAAGATCTCAAGCCTCGGTCTTCAGACCGTGAGCAGACCCATACACTTGTGAAAGACCCTGTGAGACAAGAGCCTCATACTATATCTCTTACTCCTAATGAAACCTCAAGCAGTCATAAGCCTCTTGTTGCACTGCCTACACCTACAAAGGTCATAGAAAGATATAAGCCTCTGGTTTTGCCTCTTATCTTCCGACCCCTTCCTGCAGGACTTACAAATAAGCTGCCCCTTTTGGATGGAGAGAATTCAATGATCACTGTTGAGCAGCATGTTCAAAAGCTTGAGGATTTACTTGACTTATATGAAATAGAAGAAGATGATGTGCGTATTAGGATGTTTTCCTTATCATTACAAGGAAATGTTAAGAGTTCGTTTAAAAACCTTCCAACTTTAAGCATATTCAATTTTCATCAATTTTCTCAAGTTTTCCTTGATAGATGGGTAGTTCTGGGAAATGTCTTCCTCATCCTAGAAGAATACCATAATTTAAGAAGACAACCAGGAGAGATAGTACAAAACTTTTCAGCCAGGTTCAATAAGGTATATAATGCAATACCTTCTGGGATAAAACCATCCTTGGGATGGGCCCTATTGCACTATCCAAGTTTTTTTGAACTTGAGGTGGAAATCCATATAAGAGAAAGAGAGCCTTCGAGCCTAGAGGAAATGTAGAACATAGCCATTACTATCAAATACAACCTATGGTGTAGGGAGGAAATATTAAAAGCAATAAAGAAGGACCAAGCAGAGAAAAAAAGGCAGATCTATTTAGAAAACAAGCTGGAAAGATTGATAGAGATAGCCAAAACCTTGCTAAATATAGAAGAGGAAGAAAATGAGGTTGAAACTAGAAATGAATATTGGAAAAGACCTACACCTTGTCCTCAGGAAAAGAAAATCAGATCACTGCAAGACATAAGCCACATGCAAAGCATGTATGATGAACATGATTTCAAATCAGAAGATGAACTTGTAGATTATTTTGAAGAAAGACTTGCTGAGAATCCAACGGGTTTGACGGGTGACATTGCTTATAATTATGATTTCTCTAATGTTGATCTGTATGATGATGAATTTTTCCAAAGGGAAACTAAGCTTGCAAGACCATCATCAGAAGATTTATGGGAGGAAGATCATTACCATCAGCTTCAAGAAAGCAATGAGCCAATGCAGGCTATCTACGATACTGATGAATAAAGTATTGAAAGCCTGATAGCAGATGAATATTCATTGAATCTTCACTCTGATATATATCATATCATCAGTAATAACTGCCATGAAGATGGAAGTCAGCATCTTTCTAGCCTAGAGGATGAGGAGGAAAGAAATGAAGAAAATCTTGAGCAAGATGAATGTCCTAAGCCTTCTCCTGAAAGGGTTGAGGTAATCAAAGAAACCCCTACTCAAGAATATGTTAATGTTTTCATAGAGTTCAGTCCACTCCGACAAAACCTGCCAAAGTTATAAGAGGACAACACTGCGAAATATGATGAGTCCTCTAGCTCAGAAAGTGATGAAGACGAGGAAGAGGTTCTTTCTCAAAGAAATATTTGTCTTGATCCAGTGGAAGAAGAGGTATTCCTGGTTAAAACTCACCTGATAAACACTCCCAACTAGGAAAAGGATGATTGTGATTTCAGGGGCCACATTACAGATGCAGTAATTGAAACTGTCTAGGATGCAGATAGCCTACCAGTTATGGAAGGCCTTAAAGAAGAAAGTTTATATCATGTCTTTTCCGATCCTATGGAAAAATATATGGAGGCCTGGATTGGCTCAAGTTATCAAGCTTTGATCCTTTTCAAGAGAAAAATACATCAGAAGTGGTCACCACTGGTGGTGGCCTCAGTTTTGAAGACCCACATGCAGAACACCCTGTGGTTAGCTCTGACAAGCAGTCATTTTTTCTATCCTTTTTTACTACTGCTAGACTGGTTGCACTAGCATTATTGTATCACCTAGAGCATCAGAGATTTCCAAGTAGAGTAGGGTAGGTAGGAAAATTTCAATAAAGCTCAGCCTGTGAGAATTTAGTTAGTTGTTTTTTATTTCTGCAAAGCTCTGTCCATGAGCAGTTTTGTCTTTATGCCATGGCCCACAGCAAGCCAGACAGTCTAATCCTGGCTTGACTGTATTTCAATTTCTGTTTTAGAATGTAGAGAAGAAATCTACTAGACAGTTTAACCCTAGGAGATTGTAGTTTAGGTAGAGAATCTATGATGCCAACCATTTAATCTGGTCTCATGGAGAAATAAGGGTAGAAGTAGAATAGGTTTATTTTCTTGTTTGTAAAAATTGCTGATGTAAAGGTTCTGCTAGTCCAAATGCATTCAGAAGAAAAAATGTTAGGAAAATAGTATGGGTAGGTAGTTGTTTGGGAGAATATTACTGTTGATATGATGTATTCATGATTATGGCAGCTGATCCAAGAAATAAAATGGATGTGTCAAGTACCAGGCACCTGGCCTACTCCAAAGATTATTTTCTGAATTCTTGACACCTTCAAGAAGATGCCATCCCCAAGTGGAGCCACTGTTAGGCACCTATAAAATTTTTTACTAGCAAACATGTGGCTAAGATGTTTTTGAGACTTTAAGAAATAAATTTCTTCTGAAAAAATATCATTCTTGAAGCCTCCATGTGTCTCTTGTCCCTTTTAACAATCTTCACTGTTGTTTCAATTTAAAAAGCCTCACTGTCTGTGAAAGAATTTTTCTCAAAAAGGCCTCCTTTCCCCCTTATTTCATTCCCAAAAAGCCTCTGCTTTCATCACCTTCTTCCCCTTTTCAAATCCCACAAAATCCCCTCTTTAACCCTCCATCTTTTCATAAAACCATTTTTAAGCCTTACAATATCCTTTGTCTGGTTTAAAAACCCCTTATTCCTTCTACCAAAACCCCCATTTGGCCTTAAAAGGCACTATTTTTGGCCTAAAAACCAACTTTTTACCTCATATTAGGCATAAGCCCCTTTTGGCTAAGCCCCTAACAACTTCCCCACCATATAACCTGTGCCCAAGACCAGGCGCTAAAGCCCCGGGCACTTATCGCAATCAGAGCTTTCCGTGTCTGCATTTCCCTTTGTCCCTTGAAATCTTCCGATGCGATTGTATTTTTCTCTAAAGACCTCCGCTGTGATCTCAGCCGTTGATATGTATAGATCTAACGGCTAGTGCTGATTCTTCACCGCGCCCATTTCATCGTTCCATTACTCCCCGACTGAATATCAACCGTTGATACCTTTCGCGATCTAACGGCTGGCGCAACATCGCATCATCGCCAATCGGAAAGTTTTAATGTGCCACTTCTTGTTTCCCCCGATTGTGATCCTCCAATTTGATCCTAGCCATCCATCCCTATAGATTCAATGGCTAGGATCTAATCGCGCTTTGCTCACGGTTCTCTATCTTTACCCCGCCGATTTAATCTCCACCGTTGATCCCTCAATGATCCGACGGCCATCGCAACATCGCATGATCGCCAATCGGAAAATCTTAATGTGCCACTTCTTGTTTCCCCCGATTGCGATCCTCCGATCAAATCACAATCATCTGTTTGATCTAGATCAACAGCCCACATTGCATCGCATCTTCATACATATTTCTCCATCGGAGCTTCCATAGAGTGTCCTCCAAAGATATCCACCATTGATGTTCTCCTGAGATCTAACGGTCCATGTTTAATCGCCCTCCACCCACCGAGTCCCACCATTAAAGGCCCTCAGCTTCATGTATTTTGCTCAATTTCCTTTGTATTTTCCCAAAGTTAAACTTTGGTGTTTTAATACTAAAGTTATGTTCCTCCGCCTAACTCCTCTAAGCAACCCCATCAACGAATCCTTACCGTTGATCTCCAATGTTTGTTCTAATCGGACCACCCAAAGTATTTCTTGCTCCCAAACCTTCATCAACTCCATTTTCACCATTCCGCAATGGTTTTTTATCTGTTTTCCCCTGCATTCACCATTTCCACCACCATTCCACAGGCTTGCACAAAATTTCTTCCACCATCCCCCTGGATTTTTATAACAAATTTATTGCATTGTGCAGGGTTTAGAGAGTGAGAAATTCACTCCATCTCCATGATCCCAGTCACTGTGATTCAGAGCGCAGAGATAACCATTACAGTAGTAGAGAAGTGTATCAGTAGAGGAAGATCAAAGGATTACTGCTTATTATTGAAGATTAATGATTGTAATCTGTGTTCAAAGGATGAAGACGCAGTTTAAAGATCATGAAGATGATTAAGAGGCCTAATAAAGCCTAAAGCGCACAAAAGCCATATATGTGTTTCAATAACAACAGAATGTATTTCCTCCAGGAAGGACACCTTCTGGTAGCATTCTCCATGCCTCCTCGAGCCCTTAAAAGTCATTACACTGACAAAAGATTCTTAAATACTATCAGGACAACAATTATGGAGCATGGAGAGACCTACAGACTTTTCATCCCGGTTACTTATTCCAGAAGGCAATACAGAGTACCGTACAGTCAGAGAGGACCTCAAAGAGCACATTCGAGGTTAATGGCAACCTGAACAGACTCCTGAAACAACCTAGGAGTACCAATATGTCAATACAGAGACATTAAGCAGAGTGGGCACAAACACTTCCTCCACTCTATCTTAATGAATCAATTAAATTTACATCTACTACTACTGCTATTCATTCTCCTATAAGAACCCCTGAGTAATACATTGTAAAGATTGTTGTTGGTTGATAGGGATTCATTCGATTGTTGGAAATGTTATTGGTGTAAGTAGCTTAGTATTTTTTAATTTAGTAGGTTGGGAGGAGAAGTTTGGAATGTAACAGTAATTGAGCTCAAAGTATGTGATTGGTTTTGCACATAAATTAAACAAGAAAATTTCACAAGATCTTGGTCTATATTAGGGGTGATGTTTTGCTTACTTATTTCATGTTTAATCATAGTATCCATTATTCTCTAATAAAAATCAGTAATCTGCCTTAGGATATACCCCAGCATGGTACCGTAATTCTTTCCTCTTCTTATCTTTGATGTTTTCTGCTGATTGTGTATCTAGGAGAAAATTCACATAATTTAACCAGTCAAAGATGTTGGCATGCCCATGCTTACTGATGTATGAGTTTGGAGTTCGTTGCTTATATGTTCTTGTTGGGTTTAAGCTGGAAGAATTGGGATACTGGGGATTTAGAGTAAGCCCTGTCCACTGCGGTCCTTTTCCAACAACTGGCCTTGCGAAGATCCCTTTGAGTGAGTGTCAAAAGCATTGAAGGTTCAAAGTCCTTCTCTGATCTTAGGCCTTGCTCTATGTTAAATCTTAATTGTTTTCCCTTGAGAGTATGCTGAAAGTAGGTCTGGAGTTAAATGACCTCTGATTTGATCTTAAGCTACCCTGTGTGTCTTTATTTGAGATTTTCCTTTGAGGTATGTCAAACCAGGATAGGTTAAAAGTCCTTACCTGATCTATAGAATGAACTTTGGCTACGTTCACTTCTTTCACCTCAGTCTTAATGTTCCATCTCACCATCTATCTAAAAAGATCCTTTAGTATAGATGACTTTCCCTATGGAAACCTTGGTTAGTTGTTGTGTAGGTAATCTCCTTTCATGACTCCATAGCCCAATGGATTAGTACTTTATTGACCTATCTTCTTTTGCTGAAACATCCTACTATTTTTTTCCTTTTCACTCTAATGACCATCTTAGTTAATGATCTCCAACCCAACAACCAAACCAATTAAAAAACCCCTGTACTTCATAGCTAGCCTAATACCTCATTTTGAGCCTCAAAGATATATCATTCTTTGCATTTATAGAGAGATCCCTCTATGGATCCAGGAGGGATAGATCCTAGGATCCCAAAGTAGTTTGATGTTGTCTTATCTTTTGGTCTTGCCAATTTGGCCAAAACATAGGAACCCCAACAACTCCCAAGCGTGCTACTCTTGATATTCAAACTTGCACTATTGTTAAGACTACTTCCTCGAATTTTTATTGTTCCTCCATAATTAAGCTCACTACGAGGTGGACTCGAACCATTATTAACATGCTAGTGTAGTATTACCTAATTTTATTTAAGAAGCATAAAGGGCTGGGTTGGTATAAGTCCAACTTTTCTATTGTCTAGTGCCATGCCCACTACTAGGTTCTCATCCTCTGTTGGCCTTAGGATATGGTTTCCCATTATTCCATTTGATTCTTTATCATTCACACTCTAATCCTACATTGCATCCAACCTGCTACATTGTAATCACATATCTCTCGTAACCCCACTCCAGTGTGTTCATTAGACCTCATTGAGGTGCCTTGAATACTACTCTTTATTGAGCAATATTTTATCATCAACCCTTTGTTTCACAACCATCCACTCGCAAACTCACATTTCCCATTGAAATTCTCCAACTCTCTCATCCTCACTTCACTACTCTCTTCCTCGTTAATCTCCTTTTGCAACTCCTCATTGCCTTTTGAATCTTCTTCATTTTCCCACATCAAGTTCAACCACCACTCATTAGTTATTTTTACTTCCTGAATACTTATTCAATTTTCTGTTTAGCATTTGTATCCTTCAAGGTCATTTAGTCCTTTGAGCTCTCATCTTTTCCAACCCATTACTTAATACAAATTTTTACACAACCATGATAAAAAAGTTGTAAGCCATTACTTAATACAAATTTTGACACCACCATGATCAAAAGGTTAAAGGTTAGTAGGTTAAAGGTTATGTTTTTTGCATATCAAAATTTTTCATTCCCTCGTCTATTTCCCTCACGTTGTAGGGTTTGTCCAACTAAGGGAGGAGGAAGGGCACACCCATAATGTAATTAGACCTGATCTGATACACTTGGTTGAAATCAACAAATTGGATTCTTGGTGCCTCCAATCATAGTGATTTCACGATTTCAGTTTACACCAATTGTAGTGATTTAACGATTTCATTTTACTGAAGGAATTTGTCAGTGAACTCAATAAATTTGATTCTGAGTGCCTCCAATCGTGGTGAATTCATTTTACAGGAGTCTGTCACTTCAAAAATCTTCTATAAAAGTGCAATGAGGCACTCAAGAGGTTGTATGTTCAACATTCCATGGAGGAAGACGAAGCCAAACATGTGGACGATAATCTGTTGAAGATTCTATTGGTTCTCCTCTATACATGAGGTATTCCTACAAAAACCAAGACATATTGCAGCATGTCTACCATGCCCATAATCTGAAATTTGATGCTAAGCCAAATGAAATGGGAATTTTCCAACACAACACATTTTAGAGTGATTTTTAAGAACCGTTGGATAAATATCACCTACCCATGAATTGATACAGATTATAAATAATTTGGCACCTTTTAAACCCTTTCGTGATTACAACCTGAGATGTCATAGGTATGGGTGCCTCTCCTACTTTGTTGGCATTTAATAATGAATTGGGATTCAACAACCGCAACATAGAATCTCTGTGCAATGTTGGATGATCTACCAAGAAGGGAAAAAGACAAGGAGGCTACATTGGTGAGAAAGGTATTCATTTCTTAAAACCTATACTCATTTCTTAAAGAAAATTGGTATGATATGGAGGTTTTTCAATCCTTGAATATCTATTGTTTAGATAAAATGTAATATATATTTCTAAATTTGCAGATATTGGGTTTAAAAACTTCAGGGAATGGCTGCTTATATGCAACATGTTACACAAACAATATAAACTGGGGTGATTGGGAGCTTTTTCTAGCCCTGAATGTTAAGATAAAATTTTCACTAGGTATTTGAATTTGAAGAGTTTGGCTTTAACTTCTTTGGCTCATGGCTGTTTAGATGAAATATGGCATGCAAACATAATAGAACTGTGGTGATTGGCAGCTCTTTTAGCCCTGTATTTTTAGATATAATTTGGTGTGTGTTTTTAAATTTATGGAATTTGGGTTTAGGAGCTTTGGTCATGGTGTTTAGATGATTCAATATCATTAAGTAGTTACACGGAATAAAAATACCAATATATTAAAAGCATTGCCTTCACAGGCTCCAAGGTAGTGTGAGCAGAATATTTCAATTGTGAATCAATCTGCATGCTGAAACATTGCAAAAATAAGCGTGTCTACTTAATATTTCCAATATGCAATGGTTGATATTATGCAATATTAAAAAAACACAATGGAAGAATGTTTTTAAAATCTTGGTAACTATAAATATCACTCAACAAATACAAAAATTAGTATGCTTAAGATCATTATAGCCAAACACTCAGAAACAATGAAAATTTCTACAATAGAATGGTTTCAGTAACAAACCTCCTTGGCATTTAAGAAAATAAGAAATGGTAATAGATACAATGTGCATGAGAGACATTGAATTTTAACAAATCAGTTAATAACAGAAACAATAAATCACCATTCACAATGCAGAGAGAGAGAGAAAGAGTAGACTAATAGCCTTCTATAGATTCTGTTACATCAATGATCCTGGAAAAAGAACATTCTTGTTGATTCTCTATGGTGAAAAACGTGGTGAGAAAAAACAGAAAGGAAATGAGATTTAAAGGGATTACATACTTTTGTGTATTCTACTATTTTTTACTGTTTTTCATCTATGGGGCCCCTTTTTTGGCATAAAATTTTTGGTAGCTTATTTTATGACCAAAAATGATTCCTTCTCCAAAAGAATTGGGAAGCTTCCCTTCCATTTCTAGTTTTCAAATCATTTACCCTCAGATCTAGAGGAGAAGACGGATATGCATTCCATGCCACTCAGCTTAAGATATATTTTTTCAAAGGTTCAAGAAAATAATGAATTGATGTATTTTAATTATGTAAAAATCTAGAAATGTCATCCAATCCTCATTTTACTAATAATGGTCAACAATACTTGCGATTCATATTAGCATAGAGGTTAGAACTAGGCATACTAGAGGTGTCTTCTTTGACAATGCTCCCCACTACAGATTTGACACTCTAAGAAAATTTTCTTAGTGCACAACTTGGGATCATGGCACTCCTGTATAGGAGTGCCTTCAGGACTGTTAATTCCAAGGCATTGAAAGTGCTCATTGTTTCTGTTTGAAATTCCATGCTCCCCACATGTTCCAGCATGCTCCAAGACTTTTTTTCCCCAAGTATGGTCCCACTACCTTAGAACTCTCATGGGACTATTTTTATGACCATGCTCTCGAAGCACTAAATGTTCAAGAAAATAATGAATTGATGTATTTTAATTATTTTAAAATCTATAAATGTCATCCAATCCTCAATTTACTGACAACGGTCAACAATATTCTTAAGTCATATTAGCATATAGGTTAGAACCAGGCATGCCAAAGTGTTATATTTGAGAATGCTCCCACTACGCATTTGAAACTTGTTAGCAAATATGGCTTTGTGCACACCTTGGGATTATGGTCTCTTTTATAGGAGTGCTTTCAGGACCGTTACTTCCAAGGCACTCAAGGTTCTCCTGCCTCTGTCTGGACTCTGAACTGCCATGTTCCTAACATGTTCCAACACACTCCCAAACTGTTGTGCCCCCAGTCTAGTCCCGCTACCCTAGCACTCTCATGGGAGCACTTTCAAATTTCATGACCACACTCTCTAACCAATAAGGGTGGTCCATGCCTCTGTCCAAACCTCCCTTCTCCCTACACACTCTAATACACTCCCTAACCACTCAACCCCCATTGTTCCAACAATCTTGCCCCACCCTGCTCCAGCCTCATTGTGTCCTAGTACTCACACCTCATGCCGTTCCACACTCCCTAACTCCACACAATTGTGCCACAAATTCAGGAAATAAAGTTTCCTTTAAATTTTTAATATGTAGGAACCATAGGTGGTTACAAAGTTTAGGGTAAATATGAGAAATAAATTAAAAGCCTTCTCCGTCAACATCTTCCATCATTCATTCATTTTGTGTGTTTGAGTCTGAAATCTTTAGAGTGCTACTTGTGTGGCCATATGGCTTGCAAGTTGATATCAGAGTTGAATGATCAGATGCTAGGGCCTTTTGAGTCTTGAGAATCTATTACTTTACAATTTCTCCAAGCATATAGATATCTGGCACCATTTCCTTAAAGACATAGTTCAGAAGGGAGCAGTGGTCCTCGATTATGTTTCTTAAGATTTGCAGGTTGCAGATATTTTGAAAAAGCTCCTAGCTAAGAAGAAGTTTGTTGAGAGAGAGACTTGGATTGGTGGATAACACCTTCCTTGGAAATGCAGAGTGTTAGTTTTCTGTAAATGTGTTTATGAATTGTTGTTCTCTTTAGCATCATGCAGTCACTAGTTTTAGCAGAGCTATAAAACCTTGCCTGTGCGCAACACTCTGAGTAATGATGATCGATGGTACTACAATGGATATGTAGAGATGTAAATTATGTATGAATTTTCACATTTATAAAGTTTCCAACCTTAGAGAATTCCAGTTTTAGGATTTTCTTTAATTAGAAATTGTTGTCCTATTTTTCGTTTAACGTTTCCAGATTTTATAAAAGTACATGACTTAGGAAGTCTTCCAAATTTAGAGTAGGCACTATCTTTGAGTTGGTGTCCACATTTAAACCATGGGTGCTTTATTCCAGGAGGATTTTCTCTTTATTCTGTGGATTCTTTCATGCAGGGAGGGTACATCTCTAGGAAGATATAGAGTTAGAGTTTCACAACCATTTCCAAATCTAGGTACATTGCAGGGATAGACCTTTTCTATACATCAATGGCCTTTTTTAGTGTATAAAACAAAGGTAGGGTTGGGGCATTAATTAGTAGCTACATGGGCTCCACATTTCGTGTCATCATGTCATACGTGAACTTCAACATTCCTAAATATCATGGAGCCATCTTTTTTCACAGCTTCTCATTGAGATAGGTTTCATCACTTTCCACATCACTTGATCATCATCAACTGTATCCTCTTAATTTAAACAATGTAGAGCTTAGTCATAGCTCTCTCCTAGCCATCTCGGTCAAATATTTTTCAAATCATGGGTGTGGAGAAGTTTATCCTTGGAGGACCACAACCCTTGAATATTTTAGGTTGTTACTAGCCTGGAAGGTTAAGGATTGCATTATTCCCTAAACAAAATTTCAGGAGGAACAAACTAACAGGGTGGACAACAACGTTTTGTGAAGGTGTGTTGGGTCAAAGTGTTTGACCAGATTGGATCGTGACATTGCAACCTGTGAGATCCACGTTGGAGGATATATTGGGTGGTCACAAGCCTCCTTAGGTGAATATCTTGCAAATTTTGGAATGTGATGCATTCATAGAAATTAGATTAAGCTATGAGAATATGTTATCATCGGTTTCTTGGCATTGTATTTTTCAGCTAGGAGATTGTTGGAAGGTTGTTTTAGCTAATCATCAATTTGAATAAGAAAAGGATTGAATTGAAAAAGGCCAAAAAAAGGAAATAATGATCCCATAGACTATTTTTAATCTCATGGACGTTAAAATTTCATTTCATTTCATAATTAAAACCAACTTATCCAATGTTCTATATCTTCCAACATTTTCATGCCATTTTTTGTTTGAAAAGTCTTATTTTTTCATGGGTCCTTGACATTACACCAAGGGTGTTCCTCTACATTCTTTGTCGGGGTAGATTTGGCCAATCAGATACTTTGGTTTTCATCCTCCTCCCTCAAATAAATTATTTTACCACGTGCAAGATCTCACGACTACCATATTTCTGAAAATGACTTCAATGATCTAGTTTTATCTGTTTGAGGGAAGATCTACGAGAGCTTTTCAATCATCGATACATAGCCTCTGCTTCTACAATTCCAATAGGATTGTGATTGTGCATGAATAGTGAATTTTGTTTTTGAAATCCTTCTTAAGTTTCCCAGTCCTTTTATTCTTTCCTCCAGTTGGAATCGCTCATGTAAGGCAGCAACTGCTGCTACAACCTGTGACACAAACACCCTTCTCTCCAAACTGTGTGCATCTGCAAGCTCAAATTTGTCTCCATCCCAAATATTTGAAGTCACACTACAAATGAATTGACACCCTCAATTTGAATCATCCTATGTGTTATTTCAGTGGCATGCAATCTGACCAAGGCGTTCAACTTCCTCTCTCTAGGAATCTGTGATTTTTCCAAAGCTCACAATTTTCCTTAGATGGTATAAACATGTCGGCAAGAATTTAAAAATCGTAGTAAGATTTGCCTCTTGGACAAAGGCAATTCAGACTTCTACATGATGAATGCGAAACTCAACAGCATCCAAACCAAATCAATAGTAGAAAATTGGCCATACACATTCTATAGATTTTCCATTGCAACTAATTCTCCTTGTGAAAGCTTAAAATTCCAAAAGTGCATCATATCCCATTTCAGGGACAGACTCAAGGTAGGCATCAATATTCAGAACAAGTGAACCAATAGTCCCGATCATTGAAATCACATTTGGAAGGGTAACAAAACTTCCCACACAAGTTTATATCAAACCATATCCCTATACAATATGGCAACATGTCACTACTCGTAGAAACTCTTCCACATGTCTTGCAAGTGGAGCTGCTCCTGATAACATTACACAGACATGTCCTCCTAAACCTTGTTTAATCTTGCTAAAGACAAATTTATCAAAAAGTGGAGATGTTGTTTCATGTTTCAACCCTTTGCGCATATTATTAATCTTGTATTTGTATGCACATTCAAACAGATTTCTATTCAGAAATCCTCTAGCGATGATCTTCTGGTTTAAACCTGAATATATGTGATAAAAAACATGTGGGACACCACAAAATACAATTGGTTTTAGTTCTACAATATCCTCAACCAAAAGCTTCACATCCCTGCACCAGAAACCTATTGAAGCACCTTTTGACATGAAAAAGTCCTCTATCACCTAATCAAATATATGTTCTAGAGGAAGAAATGATAAATAAACATCCTTCTCTATGAGCTCTTCATTTTGACATTTAATAAAATAAGCAATTCTCGTCACCATAGAAACAATGTTTTCATTTGTGATCAATATGCCTTTAGGTACACCAGTTGTGCCACTAGTGTATATTATCGTGCATATATCGCTCTTTTTGGGTAATGATAGTTCAAACCTCCTTTCCTTACCCAGAAAAAAAAAATTCATTCCAAGTATAGAATTTGAGTGTTTGTTTTACGAAAACTCAAAAATGGATTTCAAAGGGCCCAATAGATGGTAAGCCGTATTGTAATGGGGGGCGGGGGGTGTGAACATATCCTCTTCTTGCCACATGGTTAATGGCTGGGTTTGAAAACTTCCCATTTCAGACCCCTCTTCATTATACTTCAAAACGCCGAGGGGGTTCGAAATCAAATTGAACCGTCAATCTTATCCAACGGTCATCCTTCATAAGCCGAACATGTGTAAGGTTTAGGATAATATCAACAAGTTTTTGGAAATTCTACAATGATCCATTAAAGACCTATAATTAGCATCAGATATGCTTGGAAGGCACCTCAGAAGCTCCATTGCCATAGTGTCTCATTCTCCATTGCCTATAGTTCTAAGCTCTTAAATCTCCTTCTACCATACCATCCTCTGTCAACACCAATACGCATAGCCTTACTTGTATCAGTTTCATCTTGGGATTATCTTGCTCCACTTCAAAAGATCTCTACTCATTTGTAATAATAGATTCTGAATTGACAAAACATTCAACCATTTCATTGTTTATATTACTTTTATACATACCTGTCACTGTTGACATAGTGTGGGGAAAATACTTGTTTTCATATTTATGACATGGAACGACCAGCTTAATCATTTGAGAATCTTCACTACCTCTATGTATATGCTCAATAGAATTTTTACTGAGGCTTAATATTTCTTTATTTTTTTGCCGATTCAATGTTTTTAAATTTCATATATTTGAAACATAGGTCTGGTTCCATATTAGGCTGATTGGATGGGAGAGACATTGATGTTTCTAAAACATCAAACATATCTCCCAATTTCAAGTCTACTCCCTCACTTATTTCTTCAACACTATCAACTGCAATTTATTCCATTGGTCCTGGAGCTTCTATTATACCATCGAACATAGGACCCATTGTATCTTAATAAAGAGACCAACTTGCACTGGAATATTTGGTGAAATGACGATGTACACCTGCCCCTCCTCAAGTAAGAAACATTGTAGGGGGGTCAAGCCTCAACCGACCAACCATATAAATAATTTGTCTATGCAATGTTACCTAGCTATATGGACCTATGTAGCTAGGTGCCCAACATGAGATACTCTAAACATGAAGCACCTTTTTGGTCTTGTCTTTAGCAGCAAGAAATTCAAAAAATGAATTCCCTAACCCTCCTTCATAAACAAGAATCTCTACTATAGATCATGATGGAACACCACAAGGGAAATTTTCTTCCATGATACATTTCACATACATATCATTGGCTTATCAAAATTTATTCATGTCAGCAAGATAAAGGTGAGGATATAGAACATCCTCCCATCCAAGATGATCCTCTATAAGAATTTCATAGGTTTGAAGCTACCTTATAGCCAAAAACCAATAGTAATTATGTCATTCTGTGTCTTTGAAATAACCAAACTCCTTTTATTCTCAATATTGGGGTCCATTGGTGAGGTATCTAACTGATTATCATCTTTATAGTTTCCAATTATATCATTTCCTTCAACTTCAATGACCCAATATGTGACAAAACTATTCATAAAGGTCCCATCATTCCCTACTCTAGAAGCCATGTTTTGTAATTTGGGCTCCATATGGAATGATGAAGGATGCAAAATCCCAACAGGAGAAATAACATCCAAATAATGAAGCATAATTTGAAACTTGTCACTGACAATTCTAGCATTCTTTTTGGCAATGCACAGACAAGGATATAAAGTACAAGAAGTTGAGGTTTCTCAAATTTCTCTCTAGTAATGTTGGAATCTCCGCTTACTGCTATTATGTGCTGAATAAATTTATCTAAAGCATCATGTACTTCACTCCTCTCATACAAGTTCAGGGCCGTAGGGTAGTACACCATAATACTGATTAAAGATGACCTAAACTACAGTGGAATACATTTTCCACTGCCTCAATATTTATCAGTGCTTACTGCATTGAATCACCCTGAGATATTGGAGTCCCTGTGCATGTATAAACACTTGTGGCATCAGCCATAGGTTTTGTATCTCATGTTGTCAGTAAAGATGGAGAAATTTCATTATCTGATGTTTCTCTTGGAATTTGATTTTCTAGGGTTATTTCATTATCCTTTATTAAACTGGATTAATACTCATCAAAATCTCGATCCCCATAAGACAATTGTTAAATCTACCCTAAAGGCTTATTAGCCAACTCAAACGCAACCCCTGAGTAAGCATTTGTATCTTCAAATTTAACTAATCTTACCAGCCACTAAATTTCCTCTTTTGAATTTCTTTAACAAAGCCACAACATGACATGCCAAAAACTTAAATGTTAGCAACCCAACAATCCCTTTCATCAATCTCTATAATCTAAAATGGCTGCCCTTGCTACCCTTCATATTGATTTTATTCTGCAATTCTTGTCAATTCTTCTTGGATTAGAGATTTCCTCTGCCTAAAATCTTGGTTAAAGCACTCTCCCAAATGGTTGAAAATATTAGAGAGACTCGCAGTTTCAAAATCCACTTCATTAAGAAACTCTCTAATTTCATAATAGAGCTCTTCGTTAGTAGGATATGACAGGATTTCTTTCCCCTTAGACCTCCAATTTCCTTCTGCCATTTTATATATCTACTTCTTACGTTGCCTCTTTCCACGAACAACCTAAGATTCAATTGGTGCATTCAATTTTGTCCCACTTGTTTTTATATCTACAAGAGTGTTAAGGCTAATTGAAAAAACATTCTCTGTATCAATAAAATCACTACCTTGGTGCTTTGCAATACATGTAGAAGGGTTTTTCAAAGATTTCCTTTCATGGTTGCATTCATATGACATGCATGAGTCACCTTGCAAATATTTCCCCTCAATAAGATCAACATGAATATTATTGTGATCTACATACTCCCATGTGACACCCTCGATATCTTCATCATGGATTTCCACAAACTTCTTTTCTTGGTCACCAAAATCAATGTTGTGATTGCTTCTATAGGTTGTCTGTCCTTCTAACATGGAACTTATTTCCATTTCATCATCCTCTTCAGTTGTATCTGTCATTTCATCATCTGATCCTTCACCCAATTCATCACCTTAAGACGCATCAAATTCATTCATAGAATCATCATCCTCCTCAGTCATCAAGTGTCTCTCACTCGTTCCATTTTCAAATTTTGTACAATCTGCTTCATCATTATCACTATAAATGTTACCTGGGTCTAACCTATTTTGAAAATCCCATTGACGTAGTACAAACACATTGAAATAGTAACTGACCGGCTCCATTTTTCTTCTTGATGGAAAGGCCATAGATAGATAATTCTAAAAATTCTTGTTTGATGATATGGGATTCATATTCACAAGATCCTGAAAGGATTGTTCCTCCTCTTTTGTCCATTTTTCTAACACACTTTCACCCATGTCATGAAATCTCCACGAATAGAATGCTTCTCCAAGCTTTAGTTCCAACATTTTCCGTTCTACTTCAATATGCTCTTTGACACACCTTATAGAATTTCTGCTTCAACAGCATTAGCAAAAGACGTTATTTTTTGTCCAAACAAATAAGAGCTGAATTGAACAAGTGGCAAAGAGCTTCATTGTTGTGTGCCAATAAGATTCAAGATACTGAGGAAGTATACAACATAAGTAGTAGGTCCAGGTGGTGGGGCACTAGTTGGTGAAGCCATTTTCAAATTTGTCCCATTTTTGCTAATAAATTTTTAAAAATATGCAGGAAAATGTGTCAATTTAAAATTGATCCCATGCCAAAATCTGGTCCTGGGAAATGATGACTGGGAAGAACTTTTGGCTTCCCCTGAGCTTGCTAGTCGGGGAAGCAATTTGAGAAACTATGATAATGCTCAAAATAACAATGTTACAGGTAATAATCCTTTCTTTGTAGGTAAAGACGCATACAAAAATGGGGTTTCAAATACTGAAATATCAACATCTATTGCTTCTAAGCATGCTCCACCCAATTCATATAATTAATTTTTTTCATAGAGTGCTCGTCATTCAGATGGCTTGGCATCGTCATTATCTCTTGATTCAAACAAATTTGTGAGACACGATAATAACTCATAGACTGATTCTAGATGTAAAGGATATGGATACATAATCCAGAATGAGGCACCTGGAGAAATCGTTTCTAGTAGTAACTTTTCCACTTAGGGGAGAAGATCTGATCCATCTATATCAGAAGGTTTTAAAAGGCTCAAGATGGGGTAGAAAACATAGACATAAATGGTTACAAATGGCTTCCCGCAAATGAAAGTGTTGACAGACATGATGAAGGTTTGATTATTTCTATCAGTAGTATTTCTCCTTCACATGTAAAGGAAGACAACTCAATAAGAGCCCAATTGGAAACTTCTCACGAATTGATATTTGAGTCTCAAGTTAAAGCTAGAGATACAACGTCAATGACTCTAAAAGAAGATGGCTGCCATGGTCAAAATTTGGGACAATGAATTAGGAACTTCAAATGATTAATGCTAACTCAGAAAATTGTGACAGTCAGTAGGAAAGGGGAAGACTACTATAGTACATCTCTTGAGAAAACTAAGAATGAAATCACTTACATACCATGGGACAACATACATGGTAAAGAAAGAAGTATATTTGTTGCAAATGTTTTAGAGTTGTAGGTTGTGGACATGAAAAGATGCAACAAGGAAGGCCAAGAAAGAGCCAAAGTTGAATTAGATGATGTCCATGGTAGTTCATCAAAAGTGATAAAGGTCATACACAAACACAAATTTAGCTTCAAGATTTGATTCAGAGGATGCCGAAGTGGAGAGGGAGGAAAAAATGGCTGCAAAGGCAGCTACAGTTGAAGCTGCTAAAGCTATAGTAAAATAATGAGAGGAATTTGTGAAGAAACTGGAAAGAGAGAAAGAGAGATCAAAGATATCATAGAATTTGTAAGGTACCTCTTTGCCAACCAATTCCTGACCTTCGAACAGGGTTAGGAGTTGATGATATTTAAGCTTCAATCAAATTATTCCAGAAATTTAATCCTCTTCTGACTTGCGTGTTGGGTGACCTTAACCCATTACTTTATTGATTTCGAGGAGGTATACTTATGAAATAAAATATTATGCCAAATCCCTTTGTTCATGAGTATTTTCCCACCCCCTTTAGCGGTTAAGGCTTTGGAGAAATGCAAAACATGTTTTATTCTCCATCTCCCTAGATCCTTTGGATTTGAAGCAACCTCCCAGCTAATAAGAGGTATTATTCCCTGCTCTTTACACCTTGCATATACCTTAATATGATATTCCTTGTGTCTCTTAGGATTTTATTGGGGATGTTGCCTAACTAAAGCCAATACCACTGAAATTGAGTTCATGACACTTCTGATGAACACTATCCTATGACCCACTGAGATCCATCTATGATTCCAGTGCACTATACTACCCCTAATTTTGTATATTAACCATGTGCAGTCCCTGTACCTATAATTTTTTGGCTTAAAATAAAAATACAAGGAGATTTTGTGCTCAAAGTTCTAAACAGTGAAAGGGAGGAAACCAAGGATCATTTTCCTTTGGGCTTGACTGAAACGACTGAATCTGATGGAGGAATTTCTAAGGTTTATCTCCATTCTTGTTGTGCCCCAAAATAGTTTAAGGACACCTCCATGGTTTCTTTCCTCTGCCACTATGAAATTCCCAAATGAATGGAGGTCATCCACAAAAATTAGGTGGGTGATGATTGTTCCTTTGGAAACCTTCACTTCTTTTCTGTCTTCCCCTCTTAACCTTTGATTGATTAACACACTGAGCCCTTCTACTACTAGAAGCACCAAAGGGAGCAAGAGGGGGAAGGTCTGCCTTAGACCTCTTGAAGGGTGAATTAAATCGATGGCCATTCCTTTGATTAAAGCCACATACAAAACTGAATTGAAACATTCTTCCATCCAAACAATGAGTGAATGAGAGAATTGTACTTGCATGAGGATTAGACATAGATACATCCAAATTCTTTGATCAAATACTTTGGTGGGATCTATTTTCTTGAGCTTGGGTCCTACTTTGATAATGTGCAATGCCTCTTGCATTGTTTCTATTGCATCCTGGATGTCTTGATCTCCGAGGAACCCAATTTATTCCTGTGAGATTTCTTTGGAAAGAATTGGCTTCAGTCTTAAAGAAATGGTTCTTGCAATTGTTTTATATATGCAAGTGCATAAAGAAATTGACCTGTATTAGCTAAAGTGAGTCAGGTTATTTTCCTTTTGAATTGTAACTATGAATGTTGATATGAGAGGTTGCAAGATCCTCCTATTTATTCTTGATTCCTTTATGACTTCAATGACGTATTTTCGTAAAAGCTCCCAAAACCGTCTAAAGAATATCACTGGTAACACATTTGGTTCTAACCTCTTCTCATTCTGTAGGTCCTTGACAATTTGTGTTATTTTTTTCTTCTATATTGGTCTGTACATTTCTTTGTTCATATTATCGTACCCATCTAGAGAAGACCATGGCCATTAATATCCTATCATGAACTGTTTCCTTGGGAGGTTGGGTCTATATCTTTTGCATGTATGAGGGTGCAAAGTTGCTAATGTCTTCAAATGTTTTGTAAAGTTCCTTTCTATTGTTTGATTTCTTTAAATGTAATTGTATGCTCTCCTTGGTTTGGTTTGGTTTGGATTGGTTTTGTTATTAGGCAATGTTCCTATCTCCTCTCTGCCTTTAACCAAACTGCCATGCTCTTCATTCTCCATTTACCCTCTTCCCAGGATAGAAGATGATTCCTTCTAGCTTACATTTCTTTTAGATTCTCAATCTACTATGTAAGAAAATCCCCATCCTTTTCCTCCACTTGTATATGCTCTATCTTTCCTTTCACTGTCCTCGGTTGAACATATATCTTTCAAAATGTACTACATACACATTCCCATATTATATTTGTTGATTTTAGGTACCTTTAAAAATTTCCATGGGGTGTTCGTCCTCCATATTGAAGGGGACACAAATTCTTTTGATGAGATCTTGTTCAAGGAATTTTAGCCAGATTGGGTTAAATTTGAGGTGTGATGGAGTCTTCCTATTCCTGTTTACCACCTCTAGAATAATTATGGACTGGTCTGAGGCCCCACAACTATGGTGGAGGGAATATCCCACATAGTTGAGAAGAGATAAATCTGCCCATTCTTTCCCCTATGTAGTCTTTTCTAGATGTCCTGTGTGTCCATGTGGGGGGGAAGGCCAATGGATTCAACACATAAAACAGAATCTTCAGGCAGTGTTTGAAAATTTAGGTGGGATAATTTCATGCCTTTAAGCCTCATTTTTCTCTGTCATTTAGAATCAGATTCAAATATCCACCAAATACCATCTAACAAGATTCCATCTCTGATATCCTACCAAAACTGTCATCATTTTCTCCAATAGTCCATATATATTTAGAGAATATAAACGTTTCTTGAATTCTTTTGAGAATGCTATAGCTAGCGTGGCATTATCTGATTTTAGGTTTCTTACCTTGTAAAATTATTATCTCCAAATAATCATTGGTCCACCCAATTGTCCTTGGGTGCTAGTGCATTCAAACCTGACATTTCGAAAAATTATTCCTTAAGATAACTTTCTATCTTTCTCGTAATCTTGCTGCTTCAATAAAAATTATAGATGGTTTATGTCCATATATTATCCTTCTCAAGGAATTTTCTTACAGGTAGTACCCATTCCCTTGTTATTGGTAGAGAATAATATCATTGTGGTGGAGCTTGGGGAGTTTCTCTTGCTATAAGTGCCCCCAAAATAGTAAGCTGTCTGCTTTATTGTACCTGCTATTTTTCTTGTGCAGTGTTTGATTTCCTCCCTATAGGTTTCACAGATCTTTCTTGTGGTAATTTCTCTCCTAGCATAGTTTCTTTAACCTAGGATGACCCCTTGCCACATTTTATTTTTTGGATCTAGTGAGGCAGATGTGGCTTGAATGGGTTTGCCATAAGGAGGGCTTAAATGACTTGGGAGGGGTGAAGTCCACCTAGCTCTACTTCCTTTTGGCCTCTATTACAATGATCTCTCCTTCTATATGAACCTGTCTTTTTCAGTGAAATCAAGGGGAGATTTCCAAGGCCTTTGTTCGCATTTGAAGAGTAGTGAGAGATTTCCTAGTTATATTTTTGAGCTAAAGTGTTTTCTAGTCTTTCCCTTAGCTTCCTTGTACACTCTAAATATTTTTATAGTCTCTATAGTATCTACTAATTTTTCAAAATCCTTTATTGGATCCTTTATACAACCAAAGTTACAGCTTGAGGCTTGCATTGGGCCTTTTCTTTATCCCTTTCAGCATCAAGATCTAGGACCATTTTACTAGGGCTAGGAGATATGAAGGGAGATGAAAAATAGATAAAGGGGTTGTATCACTTACTTGGCTCTTTATTTTACTTTCTAGCATATTCCTCCTCCCTTTTTCTTATGACCACTGCATGGGGCCATGTATATGGGAGATGCCCATGGCATCTGCACATGCAACCTCAAGAAGTTGATGTAGTCTAGCATCTACTAGTGGGAGCCTTTTTGGAGTCTGAATTTAACGCAATGCCCTCTAGGAGCCTCTCATTTAAATTGACCTCTACATAGATCTTGGCTACTGTGGTTTTTCCCATTACTAATGTCTTCTTGTCAATTTTGAGGAAGGTCTCTAACTTGTTTCCAATTCTCTTTAGTATCTCCAGACCTCAATATTGAAGAAGGTGTGGGAGTTTTATTTATATTACCATCTTGAAGATTTGTTCTTAGACAAGGTCAAAACTAGGCTTCCAATCTCTGATATACAAACAAGAAACATGATCAAAGGTCCTCCCTTGTGAATTCTGTATTTATCTTTCTTACTTTTAAAAGGGAATGTTGGAAAACCTCTTGATCTTAGATGGAACTTGGGTGTGTATCCAAGGCCTTTTTCCCTTGGTGGTCGAGAGTTGAGACCCATCCTTGGAGTTCTTTCATTGCCATTTTTCTGTTGTTGAACTTTCCCATAAATGCTCTCTTTGAGTATTTCATCACTGTTTTCACCACCAATCTCTCCTCTAGCTCTAGTTGCATCTCTCTCTTTGTTTAACGCACTTAGGTTTTTTCTTCCCCTTTTTTTTTCCTTGTTTTCAAACTCTTCAAGGGTCCATGATCCCTTTATTTTTTCTCTTCTGTTGTGTGCATCACCTCCTCTATAAAGTGAACACCAAGTACCCTGTATTCTCTCCCATAGTAAGGATGGTGAAAATATAGTTGGCAGAAAATCTTGGAGTAGAGCCTCCTGATCCTTTTCTCCAAGTTCATCTTGCCACAGTGTGGAAACATTTATTTGGAAAGTTGAAAATGCCATATATTTGTCAATTTATTCACCTCCTTTGTAATGATTATTCTCTACATGGTGTTCGGTGTAGATTTTGTTGCCATCCCCCACCTTGGTTGTGGAATGTCTTACCCAACAATAAATTTGTGTTATGGGAAAGAATCCATTCATAACGTAGCTTAATCAAATATCCTATCCAAAATGGCCCCAATAAGGATTTTTTCTATTCTGAAATCGCTTTGGTGCTATTTTCACTCACAAAAAATCAGCTTGCAGACCTTTTTACTATTAGTTATTATAGGCTTCTTGTATGTCATTTTCAGTGATGCCACATAATACACGATAGTTAGTTGTTTTCGGAAGCTATAGGGCCAAGAATGTTATAAATATTCCAAAACATTGTCTAATAAAATTAGTATAAATACTTCTAATGGAAATATGGGACTAAAAGTTTACTAAATAATTTTCATGAAACAACTTATGAAACTACTTGGAGTTTGAGTTTTCATAAGAGATGTCAAATAATTTATTTTTCTAGTTCTTGCACACCAGTCTTTGCAAGCACACTAGAATATTTGTGGCCTTGTTTTGCTGGAAAAATTGGGGAAATTTTTTATGAAATTGAATTTTTTTCCTACTTGTTCAATTAGGTTGTGATTGTTCTCACAAGGTCTCATAACTTACATAATATCATATTATTTTTTCATGTCCTCATTATGTGAAAATCTCAATTTGACATCATTTTCTGGCTTATGTATCCATAAAATTAATTTTGAATATTATTTGAATTTGAACCGACCTTGTCCAACAGCTGCAGTCATGGATCAAATATTATTGTATATAAAGGTTGGTAGTGTAGATTCAAACATTATAAAAATTATAATACATATTTTTAGCAATGAAAGGCCAAACTAGATCACCCAGTTGAGTCTTTGGGAATATTTTTCATTGACACTGTTTTGAATTGTTTGATAGTATATTCAAAATCATTTTTCTCACTTACATGCTGGGACTTGGCATTGCAGAGTGAAAGAAACAGAAAATTACAGAGTTGAAATCTGAATTGGACAAAGCAAAAGCTTTGGTATGCCAATACTTTAACTATCTGCATTTTCTTGTTTATGATGGTTATTTTGTTTTAAAGGTTATGATGTAAGAAAATATGTTTAATTTATTATGCATGGATATCTGTAACATTTCAGACTATTATTAAGTTTTGTACAACCAGATCTGGAAAATGGACCTCGAAGCAAGAAGCTTGTAGTCGAGTCTGAAGGCTACTTTGAAGCCTTGTCTCTATATTGAGATATTAGGTGAAAATTTGATTGATTTTAAATAGGATCACCTGCCTTGGTTAACACAATTTTGTTTCTCTTCACTGAATGGATGAACCCGTAATGTGGGATTTGTTTAGGTGCACATTTTTGTTGTATAGCATCAATATCCATATTCATATATTGTAGCCATGATTTGAAATCTCAATTACTTTTGTAAGTCTCAGCCATGCATTCAATGCTCTTATCCTCATTTGAGGCATTTATTGCTCTCAAGAAGTATGGGCCTGAAGGTAACATACTGTAAAATTTATTGATTACTGGTTTATTGTATTAGTCCACAACAACTTCTCCTTTTGTAGAATGGTGGTGCTTACTTTTGAAATTTTGTCTCTTGTAACCCATGGGTTCTTTGTTCACCACTTTAAATATGACTTGCCAATATAGAGACATAGAACTTTATAAGGGAATACCACATGCATGTATGGCAGGGGAAACTCCACTATCTATTTCTTCCCTCCTACTACAATCAAACATTCTTACCAAGAGTTTGGAATTTAATCTCTTCGAGGCTTCCTCAACTGTTGAGGGAACTTTTTACCCCTTTCACCTATGAGAATATGCTTGCTACCCCTCCTTTCTTCCTCTACTAATGCGTTGTCATGCTTCTTTTGATATTGGGCCTCAATATTTGGGGTGATATATTACAAAATTCAACCCCATTGTTAGGAATCCAAAGAAAAAGGGCTCTACCCCTTAGGTATGAATCCAAAATTTTCCTTGCACTTAATGCAATTCCATAAGTAGCTTCCACCTTATTTTTTCCCTTTTTCTCTATCTTTCTTTGACACACTTCCTCAAAGGGGAATCAATGGGAAATTTCTGTTATTTTTTTCACCATCTCCTCTCCCTTCACCACTTCTTCCACCATGATTTCTACGATCATACCGTCCCCAAGACGATGAATGATATTCCATCATAATAATATAAGAGAGTAATAAATAGAAAAAATAATATCTTGAGTGTTTTTGTGCTATCAAAAAATCTGTTATCAGTCCCTCCCTTCAAATCAGCTTTCCGAAGTTATTTTTTAGTGTTGTTCTACCAAACATGTCAACCCTAAGTTGTTCTCATTTCTGCCATTCAAATTTTATTTTCAAAGTATGAAACTGAAAAATGAGATGATTTGGGGTTTCAAAAAATTTTGTAGAGAGCCGTGGGAGGGGGGGGGGGCGGGGATTTTATAAATAGGGGTGGCAGCCCTCCTCAAAAGCCATTTGGCATGGGGAGGCCATGTGGACACACTTTATCTATTCCCTCCAAAATCATAAAGGTATTTTACAGCTTTATTTTTGATTTTATGCATAAAATTTTTCTTTTGCTGATCAATGCTCTATCTTACAGATTCTGATGTGAATCAATAAATCCAAATTTCTAATACAAACTGAAAACCTGTTTTCCATCCTAGGATGGTGATTACAAAGGTGGTAAACTATCTAGGATTCATTGTGTATTTTAAATATTTCATTGTCATTAAAATAATTATTATATTTATGCTTAGTATGCTTTGAAAGTCTAATCTGTCTAGTAGAAATGATAATCTATGTCACAAATGGAGGTTGGAACTTGGAAAGCAATCTAATATTCTCTTTGGAATATTTCCAAGTAAATATGTTCTCAAAAATGCATTCTTGAAAGTATCTAATGTGGTTGACTATCTCCAAACCAGGTGACATATTGATATTATGTTATATGCGCTTTTCTTGAAGTCAAAATTTATGGGACTTGTTTTGTTCATGTTCACAGGTTCTTCTTATGGGTGCAAGTCATGATCAGTTGAAAAAAGTTAAACATGTTGTTCAATATGTAGTGTTTGCAGCTTACCATCTAGCCCTTGAGTCCTGTTTCCTTGTAGATGAAGGTGCCACCTTGCCTAAACTTCCATTGAAATTACCAATATTTGTTGCATTTCCAGAAAAAAAATTAAGTTTATATAGATCTATTTCTACGATACCCAGATTTGTTATTCCTATTCCAGAACAAAACCAATCGAAAGAAATGAAAAACCTGAAAATGTATAAGACAATGTCAACTGCCTTTTCCTTACTAGATGACCCTCTGATTGATAACAATAAATGAGATTCCAAACCACCTCTTACTAGTGCAGGGATGGGGCCACCTATGTCACATGTTACTAGTAAAACTAGCCCTGATGGAACTAGTCTTGTTCAAACGTAAATTGTTTTTAAGAAATATTTAATAGGAGATACATGTGCTCAAGTTATAGGGGTACATTGGAATACATATCCATATAAACATAGACCTTCATTGCCAACTACTCCTTTAGGTGATTTATCTATATTTTAAGCTTCAATAAAGGCATATTCAAATGAAATTATATCTCATGTCGGTCTAGGTTCTTATGGGGCAGTCACGTCATATTTGGAACTTCAAGATAATGAATCAAAATATTTAGATCTGGCGAATGGTTTCACTATTTTTGTTTCATCCAAGGTTAATATTAATTATCAAATAACAACAGAGGAGCTATCTGGGAAGGTGGCATGGGAGAATCAAGGAGTAGCAGATAAGGAAAAAAAGTCCAAGCTTTTTCTGGATAAGCAACTTTTAGGGTACAGAAACCAGGAACAAGTTTTCTCTAAAGAAGACTTTCCACCTTTTCCTTCTGATCATCATAGTCTATTGGTTTTGTTATCAAGTCACTATGTGTTGAAGGGGACAGTATGTGGGCGTTCATAACTCTTTCGCATCAAGTATTATGGCATTTTTGGTAAGCCACTAGGAAGGTACCTCTGGGATGACTTGTCTGGCCAGGTAGATTTTTTTCTTCATGTTTTTTTCTTCTTCTATAGTTTTCAAGAAGTTTTTTCTTCATGTCTATTTCTTCTTACATATTTTTATCTTGCTATCTTGTAGACTTTACATTTACACAATAATAATTGGAAAATTTTGATGTAACAAAATACAAAAAACATGCAGAATTCTCGTTGTCATTTCTGTAATGAACCCTCAGAAGCACATGTTATTTGCTACACACACCATCAAGGCAGATTCATGTTATTGGTAAGATATTTACCTTTATTGTTGACATTAATCAGTGAACATGAAGGAAAATTATGGATGTGGCATAAGTGCTTAAAATGTGCACAAAAATATGGAGTTATAGAAGCAACTTGATAACCCCACCTTGTCTGTCTGATGCTGAATGGGTTTTATCCTTTGGAAAATTCATAGAGCTTAGTTTTTCTATTGATGTTGTAGCAAGTAGTGTTTTCAATTATGGTCATTCATTGCATTGAGGTTGTAGGCTACCATAACAACCAATGTTCCAACCCAACAACAGTGATTCTCTAGGGCTCTAGAGACCCTCTAGGCCATAACCAATTCAGTGCGTCAGTTAGTCCAAAAGTCAAGTGGCACACCCTTCTCTGAGATGGTCAATCCCTATGCAATGCCCACCTTCCATGGTTCACCAACCAGTTGCTATAATTGTTGTCGATTCTAGATTCTGAGCATGGGACTCACCAAAAATAATTCCCAGTCAGTCTAGAACCCAAGTACAACATTCACCAACTAGTTTCCATAACCATGAATCACTGAATAATCCTCTTGCCTACCTGAATAGTTTACCAACTCCCCCCTTTTATAAAAAATATCTCCTTTATTTAATATTATAACATAATATTATAACATTATTTTTTCATTAAGAAACCTTTACTATTCGTGGAGTCATCAGCCCCACATACTTGTTTGTCTAGGTATGCTTATAGCCATTATGTATTTATTAATATGAATAATGTAAACATATTTACCATATCAAGATTTCTAGTCTCATAGCATAAAAAGCACATACACACATTGGCCCCAACACTTAAATACACATACACATGGGCATATTTCCCTAGAAGCAACTCCCAACTCACCAGCCTAATTAATTATGTCTCGGCTCACCAACATAATAATCTCACATGTACATGTTGAATACAACATAGGGGTTGAATAGGGGATGTTACATCCTCCCCCCTTATTTATGCACTATCCTTAGTGCATTTATTATATACATTAGGGGAATTTTGAGGTCTAAAATGGGCCTCCTAAGAAAAATGTACAACCAAAATACACTTTATAAGAACCAATAGGATTAAAGATGATGATGTCAACCATGGGGGATGATTCATCATTTTTTAAGTAAAAGGGTAAAAAGAATAAAAAAGAATAAAATAATAAAACTACTTTTTCAACTCGTATTTTCAACTTATCTCCCAAAGTTTTTACTCAAATTTCGAGTGGGAGTACTCGTTGGATGCAAAATTTAATTCCTCATCTAAGGAGTACCCATGTTTCATACTTTAGATGGACCCTCCTACATGAAAAGTGAGAAATACATGAAAAAACATGATTGCAATCATGTTTTTCATGTATTTCTCATTTTTCGTGTAGCAGGTTCCATTGAAAGTATGCAACATGGGTAATCCTTGGATGAGTAATTAAATTTTGCATCCAACGAGTACTCCCACTTGAATTTTGAGTACAAACTTTGGGAGATAAGTTGAAAATATGAGTTGAAAAAGTAGTTTTTTCTTTTTTCCTCTAAAATTTGATGATGTCATCAAATCTCATTTGATTATTTCCACTATTATTTTATAATTTCCTTAGGAGGCCAATTTAGACCTCAAAATTATCCTAATGACATAATCTAGAACTGCTATTGCATATTAACATTCTCCTCCATGCCTTCATCCTCACAGTCGGTATGTTGCAGGTCCACTATTCATATCCTAGATCGATGTCTTTATTCAAGGAAATCCTCAATTCCCTGTGTAGGAATAGGATCTAGAGATATTTATCACACCCCACGTTGATGGGTGTGCAACCCAACACAAATTCCATCATACTTCAAAACTGAGATAATTTTTTAGTTCACATTTTTGCAAATGGCCATCATAAAGACTTATAGCCCATGAATATCTTTGCAAAATTGAAATGCAAGACTTCTAGCCCATGAATATCTCTCCAAACTGAAATTATTCCCTTGAAACTATCTGGGAGCATACAATACTGGTTATGTTGCCTCAAATTTAATTCAAGTGTTGTAGGATAAGGTTCAACCTTTGTCATAGGAAGAAAATCATCCTCATAACTTTTGTCTCTGCATGAAAACATAGTGTTGGAATCCTCAATTACGACATCCTCAATTCACTATGCATGAACAAGGTCCAAAGTTCTTTGTCACATTTCACATTGATGGTTGTGCAACCTGGCACAAATTTCATCATATTTCAAAACTGAGATAACTTATGAGTGCACATTTTTGTTGGAATCCTCAATTCAAGGACATCCTCAATTCCCTCTACATGAACAACGTTCATAGATCTTTTTCACACCCCACATTGATGGTATTGAAGAGTCTTCCCCGCTAATGAACTCTAAATGTTAGACCACTACCCAAATTTTAGTTATCTGCAATGAACATAGTGACTAGCTTTAATGTTTGTATGAATAGCGAGTCTGACCATTGTCCTATTCTTTTCCTACGAATGATATTAATTTTTCAAACTCCAGCTAGTCTATTGTTGAACTAATTAAAGATTTGATGAAAAAAATATAGTTTTCAAAGATCTTTTCTAAATCTATTTTCTTGAGAAAATTTGTCTTTTTACTTTATGTACCATAACTACTACTGTGTGACATATGCTACGATATAATTTCCTAGATAAATAGACAGAAGTGTTATACAACGTAGTAGTTTTTAAATTTGAAGAAACAAGATTTCCAAATACAAAGTTGATTAATTAAGAACATCTTTTAGACTTCTTAGCTAAGTTATGATTATATATTGGTAGGGAATTTTGTGTATGCATATGTTGTGTTGTCTCTTTGGATTTTGTTAAGTAAGAATGGTTAATAAGGAATGTGTTCTTGAGCAACAAACACAGATCTTATTCTACTATCGACAAAGATCTCCATGGTTTTCAGGCATGGCAACAGAAACACAGATGTTTTCCTTGTTTTATAAAAAATTGTCGAGACTTTAATTTTTAAGATATAATTTTTAAAAGTATAATTCTTTAAAGGGTACTAGCTCAATGGAAGAGTACCTGCCTTACAAGCAGGAGGTTGGTGGTTCAATTCCATCGTGCCCTGATATTCATAAGGAATGGCGATGGTCAATTTTTGGTGAGAGATGCTCTTTTTACCGTCACCAATGAACTTATGGTGACATTTTTCGACCCTCACCAAAATATGAAATGGTGACAGTCAACGAATGCCACCATATATACGCATCAATAGTGACGACCATGAAAGGTCCATCACCATAAATCATTGTTGTTGATATGAAATGGTGAGGGTAATTATTTTTTATTATAATCATTATTCGTGATGGACCTTGATGTCACCATTGAACTTATCATGACATTTTTTGACCCTCACCAAATATGAAATGGTGACGGTCAACGAACATCACCATATATATATGCACCAATAGTGATGACCATTAAAGGTCCATCACCAAAAATCGTTGTTGTTCATATGAAATGGTGATGGTCACTTCCCGTCATTATAATAAATATTCGTGATGGACCTTGAATGTCACCATAACACATAATTTCGGTGACGCCACCTTTGGTGACATTCAGTTTTTTGGTGATGGAGGTTATTTTCCGTCACCATTTCTCATATGAAATGGTGACGGTCACTATCCGTCACTATAAATAATTATTGGTGAAAGACCTTGAATGTCACCACAACACCTATACTTTTAGTGACACCACCTTTGGTGACGTTCAGTTTTTGGTGAGAAAGGCTCTTTTGACCCTCACTAATGAGCTTATGGTGACATTTTTCACCCCTCACCAATGTCCTTTTTTCTTGTAGTGATCTTTCGAGAGTTTTTCCTCTTTCCAATATTTGGATTTGTATCCTCGAGTTTCCCTTCTTCATGCCATGACCTCGATCTAGTCAACATTCATTAGAAAATATCCTGCTTAAACATAATCAACCTTGCTCTAATACAAAAAGTATGAATATAAACCTACAAGATTGATTACTTTCACAATTTACTAAGGAAGCATTTATGTGATTGAATGAGGTAAACTGAGTTATTTTGTGTCTTAAACACCAAACTATGAGAACTAAAATGAAGAATAAACAACAGTAATAAAATATGCAAAAAAAACAAACATTTATTATGGAGTTCGTCCCTCCTGGACTACATCTCCGAGTTTGCGTCCAATGGGCGTTCGTTATATTAGGAAAGCTCCAAAAAGGTCTCTTACATAAAAGTTTCACCAACTGAACTACACTCATAGGCACTGCTAGTTACTGTCAATAAGAATCCCTCTGTCTCAGCTTTCCAATGCATGTATCGATTCTCCAAAAGGCCCAAGAATTGCCAAGATATGCTCAAAAGAGCATTACAGGAATATACAAAACTCGGTTCTACAACTCACTGTTCAATTCATTTTTCCCTAGTGTGATGGTTGATTGTTTTAATAGACCTCGGGTAGGTTCCGGGTTCGAACCTCCTGGGCTAAACATTGAATTTTTTTTGGTTAAGTTGAACAACCTAGTACCGGTGCAATGAGGTTTCAACAGCATGATAAAACTTAAGTTATTGAATTTTAACAAACCATTTAACTTTTAAAAAATTTCTATGTTGGTGCATATGGTTTAATACATGGAATGAATACTTTTTATATGGTTCTTTTCGCACGGTTTACAAACCATACCTTACCACCTTAGTTATGGTGCTTTATTTAAAACCTGAAACCTTGCATAAGGTTTAATCACCATATGGATTTGATTGGACCGAACACCATGGAAACTACAATATTGACACAACACTGGGCTATCTGTGTTGGAAATTTCAACAAAACTACTACGGCAGTCAAAATCTCATGCCGTCCAATTGTGCCACACTACTATGCCACCTCCATGCTAAATTATTCATTGGCTCAAAATTGTCCACGTTCCCTGAGCCGCTCTGTTGTACATGCCATGCCACATGTGCTATCGAAATATACACCATGTATGAACCTCTCATAACTCCACCATGATCTTTCAACACCATGGTTTATACCTTAGGTTTTGTTAACTTAAGTTTCGCACCATGGTTTATAACTATTTCCACATAGTTCATTACATTGTCTGCCATAGGTTCATTACCTTAGGTTTGATTCCATAAATGTTTTGACCATACCAGATTTGCACCATACAATGTAAAACATATATCCCTTGCACCATGAACCTTAGGTTTACATTTTTACATTTAAAAAATTTCCACCATTGTTTTATATGTATGGAATCTCATATGGTTTAGAAACCATAAATTAACCTTTGAAACCAATTTCCATGTACTTAAAAACCACAACCATATACTTGCACCTGCAAATGAACTATGAACCTTTAGATTTGACTGTTTCCATGTGTCAATTTGTGGTTCAACGAATGATTTCTCCTTCATCCGGAGACCAAATGAGAAAGCATAGGTACTGTTGGATTCAGACCGACAGGCTCTATTGCTTCGCATTATTTCTGGGAACAACAGAAACCTTTGAACTTGGAGCAACTAGAGGATCCTCCTGGATAATTTACACTCATTAATTAGAAGCTCATTCCTTTAGTATTTGATGTATAGTTGCACTTGTTATTATGCGGATTCTATTGTTGTTGTATCCATGGTATTCCTATTGTTATTATTTTGATTATAAGCATGTATTTTATCAGTGATGATGTATGAAACTATGCATTTTTGTTTTTGTGAATGAATGCACAATGTATCTATGGTCAAATATATTGTATTGCAACTAATGATGTAAGGGAGCAATGCTTCTTAGAGATTCTCAGATAAGATGAGACCTCTATTCTCATATCTGATTTTTACACCTGTAATTTCAATGTTTGTGACATGTTTGACAAAATGCATGTCATGGCTAGGAGGGGTCAAGATGAGTTCTTGTTGATTTGATTTCTTCCATATCATTTTCTTATTTTTATTTATCATATCTGAACCTTTCATGAATTTTTGACAGAGAACTGCATTCTGGGCCTAAAAATGTGGCTCAAATTTCAGGGATGTAGAAACAAAACTGAACATTTGGGGTCCTCGGTGCTGGCATGTTGTGTTATGACTGCTGCTATAGCCCCATGAAAGTAGACATGCAAGCTTGTCCCTACAGATATGGCTTAAAGAGATCAAAATGTCAGTGTGATCCAGGGGTAAGAGGTCTGAAAGGTTGGGTCACCTCCCGGGGGTGTTGTTGTTGTTGTATAAGGTATGTATGTTGTTTTTTTGTTAGTTCCACTTCCTTAAGGTCACCTAGGTGGTTGAATCTCATAATAATAGCCTCTCGCCATATGTTTACATTGGTTAGCCGGTTACTTGGGTAGATATGGGAAGAGGGTGTTATAGAGTGGTATTAGAGTGCAGTTGTGCTCTCCTTGGGCAATGTTTGGTTTCCATTATCTTTGGTTGATGTTTGGTTTCCAGTCTCTTTGTGTGATATATGATACCACATACTGGTATCAGAGCATGGTTCAACCCTCAGAATGGATGGGCAGTGTGTTGATCATGCATTTATGTTTGTTGGATATGTGTTTAGTATTATTTTGGCCTATATGTGATTGTTTCATCTTTGTTGTGTTGACCATGGTGACCGTGGTGTCTCCATGGAAGGGCTAATGGTGTTTTTGTCAACATGTTTTCATGACTGTATGACTCGTTATGTGTTGCTCATGCTTGTGTATTGCCAATGTACTCTTTCTTACATATTGTTACATATTGTACATGCATTTCTTGCTTATGGTAGGGTTAAATATTGGTCATGCTTTGATGTTATCCATGTATTCTTGCTTATGTGATGTCATATGTTGAACATGCATTGGTCGTTCATGATTAGTTATACATGTCAAGTGGTTGCATATGGTCAATTTTTCATTGGTTTGGTGAAGGTTGTTATGCATAAGGTAATTTTATGCAATTATGTCATCCTGATGATATTGGTATGTTATGATGATATTTTTTTGGCTAAGATAGAGCAAGAGATGCAAACCATCAAAGTGAAGTTGCAACATTGGACATCGAGGTAAGAGCATGTAGTCATACAATTTTGGATGTTAGGTATTTAGGTATGTAGGTTAAGGATTGTTATATGAATTTTGGTTATGAGTATTCCTTTCATTCTATTGATGTTATGGTCCCATACATTGTACATGCTAGTTGATTAGTGCATTTATATGTACATGCGTCAGATAGTCATAAATGATAGCAACATGTGGTGGTATGCATTTCAGATGTTTTTTTATGTTAGTAAACTTGTATGTTGTTGATGAGCATGTTATGGGTTAACTTGTTGTTGTTACATGCTAGTGACTTGATGGTTAGGGTTATAACATGAGTCGAGCTAATTATGATAGTCTGTTGTATTATGTCTAGACTGACTGTGCATATGTGATTGTATGCATGAATGAAATTTGTTTATGAGTTTAGGGTGTGAACATGTTAGCTAGATATTATTATGGATATCATGACCTTATTTATGATTGGGTTAATATGTTTTGAATTTATATCATGCTAATATATATTGATAGTGTAGACAAGATAGCCTCTCCCGAGATACATTAAGTTATGAGCTTGCTTATGTTGTCTACTTTGTACTTGAATGTTTGTTTCTATCATCTATTTGGGGCTTGATCATTCTATTATGTCATCTCTTTATTTTTGAATGTTTGATTAATCACATGATATGAGTATGTGTCTATAATATTGCATGAAGAAGTTATTTGGTCTTAATATGGTTGTACTAACACAATATGTGTTGAGATAACTAATGTTTACTTGAGTATAAGTAGATGATAGTTGTAATATTGTGATTTTGACTACTAGTTGATTATGAGATGATTGTTAGTCTTGGTATAGGGAGATTTTGGTTAATATATATGATGTTTAGATATTTGGAGTGAGTGGTTGACATATGTGAACAATTTCATGTAAACATTCTTGGCATTAGCATGACAAGGTAATAGTTGGGTGATTTGATATCATATGATAATATTCGATTGAAGAAAAGTAAATGGTAAGAGAAAGAAATTGGGTAAGAATTCCTTAGCTATGTTTGGAAACCATAAGTCTTCTTAACCTTGATTTTGTTTGACATTGTGTGGATATGCATTATACTCTTGAACATGTATCTGACAAGTATTGTAGGTAGTTTTTAGTTATAGTTGGATTCATTAAGGGATTGGAGTCCCTTGAGAGATGATGTATGTAGGTGCTCAGATACAAGGCAGTGTGCATGGTATAACAAGGTAAGGTAACTGGTATATTGCATGTTTATATTATACACTGAAAAATATGTGTTTATGGTGATATGATGTAGGGGATAGCATGGAAAATTGAATGCCATGAAATCTTTGAAAAGGCTCAGGTTACCCTTTCTTGGGGACCCATGGGGATTGAGTTAGGGTGTTTTTTCTAGCCTTGTACTTTTGGTATTTTTTGGTTTGTTGTGCTTGATTTCTAGATTTTTTTATATCTATTGTATGGCCATACCACTTTTTTTGTGGTGTCATATTGCTATTGGTTTTCATGGTTTTTTTATTATTTATTCTTGTTCTTGCGTTTTATTTTTTGAGTGTTTTTAGGATTGGTTGAGAAAGAGGAAATTTAATGAATCTTAGGAGATATTTGTGGTACCCAACAGGTAATGAAAGACTTGGATGAAGCTCGGTGCACGAGTAAGCACAAAAGAAGGTAAGAATACAACAATTGGTTGGACTGGTTGGGTCCATTGCGGTAAATGGATGGTGGAAGTACAAACATGAGAAAGGCATCAAAAAAGGTATATAAGATGGATTTGAGATGTTAGATGCCTTGGATATGTCAGGAACTATTGCTCTCAATTTTGGGCAAACTGTGCCCTGATAAATGAAGTTCTCTTAACCTAGACCCTATGATATCTAGCAATTGTGTTGTCATCATGATATATATATATATATATTTGTGTATGTCATTTACGACAAGTTTTTCACGGATCATTCTTATGGTGGAATGGTTTCTTATGAAGGTGAATGGCATGAAGAGGTTGTTGGTCTCATGGGAATCAAGTGGGAAGAGTAACCCTGCCATATATATGAGGTAAATATCATGTGGAAGTGAATTGATGTTGTATTCTTGTACTATGACTATGTTTATGTTATGAACAGGTAATGCTAAGGGGTACATCGTCGAAGTGAAAGTAGTGTGATCTGTGGCATGCTAGGATGCACATGGATAGTGGAAAGACACTGGAAACAAGGTTTATTGTGGGGTCAGTGTGTGGTCTATGCATGTGTAGTACTACTGTTGTGTATATGTTTTCCATGTTGTATATTCATTGATTATACATATGGTGATGTGTACATGTAACATATGTAGTATTGAGTACCTATGATGATTATATGTATGTTTTATATATAGTGTTTTCTATATATTGCATATGTTGTGCTAGGTACAGATGGTGTTATGTACATGTTGGATATGCAGTGTTGTGTAAATATCGCACAATGTGCATGTTGGATATGTGATGTTGTGTGCATATGTTGTTGTGCACATGTTGGATATGCGATGTTGTATACGTATGGTGCTATGTACATGTTGAATATGCAGTTCTATGTACATAAGGTGTTGTGTGCATGTTTTACATATGGTGCTATGTACATGTTGAATATGCAGTGCTATGTGCATAAGGTGTTGTGTGAGTGTTGTACCTATGGTGCTATGAATATTTGGTGTTGTGTGCATTATTGTACATGTGGTGTTGTGTTCATCTGGAATTGTATACATGTTGCACAGATGGTGTTGTTTCTAGGTGGTGTCATGTACATATCGTGCATGTAGTGATATGTACTTGTCGTGTCACGTACATGTTGTGCATGTGGTGTTGTGTACATGTGGTATTGTATACACATTTTACAGGCAGTGCGGTGTACATTTGGCATTGTGTACGCATTGAGTAGATGAAGTCGTGTACATGTGATGTTGTGCACACGTTTTGTTGGTAGTGTTGTGTACAGGTGGTACTCTATACATGTTGTGAATATGGTACTAGTATACGTGTGGTTTTGTGTGCATGTTGTACATGTTGTGTTGTGGGCATGGGGTACTATGTAATTTCATGGTGTAGTCGTGGTATTGTGACATGTGCATTCATTGTGTTGTACTCTGTGTAGTACATGTATTTTTTGTGTGGTACACTGAAAGTAGGTATATGTATTGTGTTTTATTATACACCGGGTGTAGGTGTACGTGTTGTATGTCAGTGTAGGCGTATGTATTATGTTTTATTATGCATTGGGTGTAGGTGTATGTGTCGTACGTTAGTGTGGGTGTGTGTATTGTATGGTGTTGTATCTCATATGTGGGTGTACGTGTTGTGATTTAAATAGTGTGTATGTGTATGTTATTGAAGAGAAGAAAAGGCACTGGATGTTTTCTGAGTGTGACAACTAATCTGGTATGGGTAAAAATAATAAAGTCAGAAGCAAGGACTGATGAGGGATAAGTATTGGTATTTTATTTCAGTCTTATTATGCATATGATATATGATTCTAAGTTATTATTGTTACATGGGATGTATTATTATGGGTTATGGTGATTTCATGCGATTCATGATTTTAATTTATGATGGTTGTGTTTTGAGCTAACAAGATGTGATATGCTCATACATGATGATTTGATCAAATAGCTAGTTTGACTTGTTGTGACAGGAAGTAAACATGATTGCAAGTATAACTTATTGAAGAGCTACCAATGAGGTATGATTTGAAGTTATTTCAATTTATTTTGAATCTAATGGAAATTATGTGCTTGTTATAGGAAGCACGAAAAATCTTCGGTTCAGTGATTGGAACTGACTGCAAGAATTAGCAGTGTCAGCAAAAGGAATTGGAACATGCAACAATATGTAGGTAAAGAACTTCAGGAGTAGGGCCATTATGGGACATTGGTACCCAATAGTGTCCATTGATTTCCATGAGCATGCTATGACTAGTATGATGTTTTTGTAGAAGGTATGTGCCTTCATTTTTTATCCTCTGATCCGAGGAAGTCTTGCCAAGGTATGGATCGCCCAAGATAGGGGATATTGGGGAACTTGGAAGGTGAGTGACTACACGAAAGTGGATTAACGGATTTCCTAACGGACTGTGTAGCAGAGAAGGGAAGGTTTGGGATGGATTTGTTTTGGTAATTAACATTTCCAGATGGAATCATATCCACATTGGGAGTGTGCCTGGGAAAAATGAGACAGTAACTGTTCACTTAGAGGAAAAGTGATGCATGATTATAGTGCTTGATACTGGATTCAAGTTTGACTTTGGCAGTGGATTTTGGACTTCCTGGGAAGGAAGTGAATCTTGGTATTACTTTGAGGGTGGAGGTGTGAGCCTCTGTATTCCCTTGTTGATTGATATGAGAATCATATCCTTTTATTCGTTGGTTGCAAAAATGTGCATATGTGTCTATTATTGTAAATATCGTAATGAGTTTTATTATAAAGCTCCAGTAAACAATATGGTTGTTATATTTTAGCAGTGGTAATTGTAAATATGACAATGAGTTGTGTTATAAAGCTCCATAGGAAGAATATTTTTTTTTAAGTAGTTTACTGGTTTTTAGGTGTCATTGAACACCAATGATAGTTTCCCCCCAAGAGGGAGGGTTCTGTAACATCCCCGGTTAAAAATCCATGAAAAATGTAATAAAGGTAAAAATAATAACAATGGTTAATGGGACACTTATTCCAAGCTGAATGTTGGGCAAAAAATCCTAGTGGATGTTCATTTTGGCTTATTGTGGCTAAAGGAAATTGGAAGAGGCAAATAAAAGGCTTTGGAAAGGAAAAATGGAATTTTTGGCACATTTATTTATGAAAATAATGAAAATTAGGAGAAAGGGAGATGAGAGGTCATAGGTTTCATGTGAGGATGAAAATGAAGGAAAATATTAAAAATTGAAGAAAATAGAGGCCTCATTGAAAAAAAGGCTTCTGAGGATCATTCACCACAAGTTTTTGGCTCAAGCTTTTGCTCACACTTATGGCTCTCATTTTATTCTCTCTATCTCTCTCATACTCTTGGATACTTAGGATTTTCTTGGAGCACTTTGGAATTGGACCAAGAAAGGTAAGAAAACTGAAGGAACGATGAAGCAAGCAAGTAGGAGCAAGAATCAAGCAGCTACATCAAGATTCTTGGAAGGTGTCCATTTTCATGTTTTCCTTTCTAGATATGGCATGCATGGTATTGCATGTGGTTCTTTTCTGTCTTGCCATGGGATTTCTCCAGGTGTGACCATGTTTTCAGCCTAACCTTATCATTTCCGGATCGCAATGGTGTTGTGGAGTACTCATATTTTGGTTTAGCTGGATTGTCGAACAGATTCGAAGCTGAGTGGGGTGGATCTCTGAATTGATATAACACATGGCCTAGTAACCCCTGAACCAGACTGTGAGTTGTGGTAAAGTTGGATAGCATGCTGCCTCGGTAGGCCTACGAATCATCGACCCATGAATGGTGGGATATACGATAAAGCCTAGAGTTGGTTTTCTCTCCATCATAACTAAGAATATCGGGCTTGGGATATAGATTAAAGCTAGAATAATATGTCTTGGTTTAGGGCCTAGTGACTTTTGATTAGGACTGTGGGTTACAGTAAAGCCTAAGATACTAGGAGACAATAAAATTTCTCATGGTGTAGGCAGAGAGAATCCTATAATATCCATGCTTGTGTTGGCCTAGTGATCGGGCGTAGATCACAGTAAAGCTTGTTATGACATGTTTATTGTGTTTTCCTAGTGATCCGATGTGAATAATGGTATATCCCGATTTCTATTGATGATGGTGAGGCGGTTTAACCTTAGGATTCCCTGGTTGGTTCTTTCAGTTTGAGTCCCACATTCATGCTTGGAATATGGCACAGGAGTGATTGGCTTAAGAGAGATTTGGTTCAGCCAATCTATGGTCGGGTGGAATGTGGAAGTTCCATATCCAGTTTTTTTTTACACTCATTAATGAGAAGCTCATTCCTTTCGTATTTGATGTATAATTTCACTAGTTATTATGTGGATATTATTTCTGTTGTTATTATGTTGGTTATAAGCATGTATTTTATCAATGATGATGTATGGTGATATCCATGCTTTTATTTTTAAATTAATTCACAATGTATATATGGTAAAATAGATTGTATTTCAGCTAATGATGTAAGGGAGAAATGATTCTTAGTGATTCTCATATCAGTATGAGACCCCTATGCTCAGATCTGTTGTTTACACCTGTAGTTTCAATGTTTGTGACATGTTTGAAAAAATTCTTGTCATGGATAGGAGGGTTCTAGATGAGTTCTTATTGATGTGATTTCTTCCGTATCATTTTCCTATTGTTATTTATCGTCTTTTAACCTTTTATGAAGTTCTGGGCATAGCACTAAGTTCTGGGGCTGAAAAGGTGGCTCAAATTCTGGGGATGTAGGCATAGAACTGAGTATTTGGGGCCATGGCTGCTGACATGTAGTGTTATTATTATAGATATAGCCTCATGGATGCAGGAATTCAAGCATGTGCTTACCTTTATGGCTCAAAGAGGTCAAAATGTTAGTGTGACCCCGGGGTAAGTGGCAAGAAAAGTCGGGTTCCCTCCCGGGGGTGTTGTTATTGTTGTACAAGGTTTGTATGTTGTGTTTATGCTAGTTCCACTTAATTAAGATCACCTAGGAGGTTTCATCTCATTATAGTATCATATCCTCACATGTTTACCTGGGTTAGTCGGTCACTTGGGTAGATGTGGGAAAAGGGTGTTACATGTATATATTGTGGTGTATGTAGATGATCTTTTGATGATAGGGAACACTGATAACTACATTGAATCCATAAAGAGAGAACTAAGGAAATTTATTGAAATTACATATTTGGATTATGTTTAATACTATATTGGTATTGAATTAACTCAACATACAAATTTTAGAGTCCTCCCTCAGAAGAATTAAATTTGAAATTTGTTGAATATGTTTGGCATGGTTGAATGTAATCCCTTGACTACTAGAATGGAACAGAATTTAAATCTCACATCCACCGACGAAAAATAATTTGAGGATGGAACAAAGTATAGAAAACTCCCAGGAAGTATAAAATACCTGATTACTACCAGACCAGAAATTTCAAATATACACAGGTGGGTGACTTCAGCTTGATTGGATACTATGATTCATACTTTAGGGTATGTTATGAGTCTTGGATCTGGAACTGTATTCTGAAGGTCACAAAAACAATTCCATCACATTCCAAAAATGAGGTATAATATGTTCCAACAGCTCAAGAAACAAAGGAAATTGTGTGGCTCAAGATAATTCTGGAAGATTTTCAAGAGAAACAAGTGCATTCAACTCCCCTTTTGATTGATAACACTTTTGAAATAATGTTGGCCAAGAACTCGAAGTTCCATGATCAAAACAAGCACATAAATACAAAGTATCATCTGATTCAACATCATGTTGAGGCCAAGACAATTCATCTATGACATTGTTCACAAATAAGCAAATTGTAGACCTCTTCCCAAAATCTCTTGGAAGGCAAAAGTTTGAAAGATTCAGAATGATGCTTGGACTCATGACCATCCCTTAATATTAGCGAGGAATGTTGACACCTAATCTTTGGTATTCAGAAATCCTATTTAAATATTGTAAATAGAAAAATAAAGGAACCAGGAAGACGAAGAGACATTGGGAGATGAAACCCAATAGTATTCCTCTCGTATATATTCATATTCTCTTAATGAAAAACACAGTTAATAAAAATTGATTTCATTACCCAAAGATATAAAACTACACATTATTGCATCTATTTAATAGAGAATAAGGAATTATTGATTCTACATTTAACTTTGATTTTTTGTGTTTTTCTCTTAAGGTATTTTTTAAAATTTGGATGTAGAAAGTGTGACAGAGATTTGACTCTGATGACCTCTAACTACGCTCTCTACCAAGACCTAGTCAGGCCTCTAATTAGGCTGGGCCAAGTCCATGATACCATAGTCGAACCTTGGAGAGGTCAAAATGGGTGTTTGAAGCAAATTCGATCGATGGGGTTTGAAGATCAGTCAAGGCTGGTGGAGGAAAGAACGTGAAAATTCCAAACCCTGACCCTGACTAGTCGGAACTCAGTTTAGTTGAAAGTTCGCAGGAGGAGATTAACTTCGATGCTGACCTCACATAGTAATATCAATAAATTAAATATTAATTAATTAATAAAAAATAATTTAATATTAATTAATTAGATTAGATTAATTAATAAAATTTACAAATTTAATTAATAAATAAAATTTTAATGAACCATGTGTATTTTCTAAATGCCTCTTCAATCCTTTAGCTTTATTATTCCCATCTCCAAGTCAGTTTCGACCCACAGTCGAGTTGGATCGTAACCAGAAGCAAACTTATTCATGTGTGATATCGTAATCGAGACCTCGAAGTCAGGAGTAGGCTTATTGATGTAGGATTTAGTAATTCAAACCCCGACCTTGTTTCGAAAATAACAAAAACAACAACAACAGTAATACTTAGTTAATATAAATTGATAATTAATTAATTTAAAATAAATAATTAGTAAATTAATAATAATCCATTATAATAATCTAATATTTTTAGATTATTAAAAAACATTATAATAAATAATTAGTTATATTTAATTAATAATTACTAATTAAAATTTAATTATTTTTAAAAATTATAAATGATCTCAAATTACTTTCTATTTAATGATGTGCTAGTTTCATTTCAAATATAAACATTTCTTTGCATTTGTTTTACTTATTCTTCATGAGTTTGTTTAAGAGCATGTGATTGGCAAACAATGTACTTAGTGAAATTATGAGTTTGTCACAAGCTTAAAAAAAATAATTTTAAATGACAGAACACAAGCAATAGTAAACACAACAAACACATATAATAGAGCTTAACACAGAGAATTTCGATAAAGGAGTTCACCCCTCCTCGGCTACATCTCCTTGGTCCAACTTCATTGAGTGACCTTTGTATTAGCTTCAAGTGTGCTCAAATTGTTGTTACAAGATTCAAAACCTCTTGGAACCTATTCCAGTGAGTTTATAACATCATAATATCCAAAAATTGGCTATTTTTTTGCTGTATTTGGATTCTAGATGCTCTGGCAATGACCCCAACACTTGTTGGCCCTAGCCTTCAAAAATATTCAAATGTACTAAAGCACCTTTAGATCACCTTTTCTGCCTCTAAAACATACTCCATTGAGTTCCAAACATGAAAATAAGCGAAGAATGACTTTTACTAAGCTCAGTTTGGTTGAAAATTGAGTGATTTATGACCAAAACTATTTTTGCTCCAATTTCTCCTCCAAAACTAGAGAAACTACCTGTTAGATTTCTAAATTTAGCAATACCACCATGTTTTGCGCTGCCTATGATTATTCCGCCAACATAAACCCGAGATTATCTTAGTTTTAATCCTAAATTAGTGGTTGGATAAGCATGTTTTAAAATGGATAAGTGCTTCTTAGCGCTAACCGTGGTTTATCGTGGGTTAACCACGTATTAACATTAATTAAATGTCATTAAGAAAATATCCCACCGGTTTTTCATTTGGATTAGATCTCGGTCTTCGACTCACGATCATATAGGGAGGGGGCTGGCCCCCTCTAACCCCCATCCATCAGATTTGTAAACTAGAAGACGTAGTGGCGAACATAGTGGTTAAGAACCACTGAGCAGAAGAGTCTATAAGGTGTGTGACTGGCACGCGGAAGGTCGTGGGTTCGACCCCCACTTTGCCATATAATTTTTTTTTTAAATGGACTTTGGAAAATCCGCCAGTTTTTCGCTATGGCCATATGTGGCACTGCTCCACCGTTTAGTTAACTCCTCCTCCACATTTGGTTTAACTCTGCCAAAAAGTGGGTTTTCAACCATAGTTGAAAAATATATCAAAACAATATATATATATATATATATATATATATATATATATATATATATTTATATATATGCAGATTCAATTCATATCATTGAAACTTCAAGGCCATGGGGTGGGACATGTGGTAGGCCTAGGCTGTTCCACGTGGCCTATCCCCATTGGTCCAATATTTTCAAATAAGAAATATTACTTGCACCCTAAACAGAGAAAAAATTCACCCTGAGACTTAGGATAAAAAATTTCACTTCCTAGTCATCATCGGTGAATCTGGTGGTGCCACTTGGCACAGTGTCATTGGCCATTTTCTGGAGGATATTCCTGCAACTTCTGACTATACCTATCACATAAACACTATACTTGTTCTGCACATTTTTTTGCCTATTTTGGAAATCGAACAACAGATGATAACCCAGTCATACGAACTCGGATTTTTTTGAAACAAGTTGCACCAAAATATTGACAGTGAACTCTATCCGGTCATTTAGGTTTGAAGAAATTTTGACCACTTTCAATTTTTAGCTAAAAATTAAGCTTTAGATCATTCCTTCCCACTAGAAGTCTTTTGGACCCCAAAATATATTATCAGTTATTTAGCAAGTGAAGGTACAACTCCCTCACTTTTCCAATCTCCAACCATTTTTCCTTTGAAGTATTTTGACCTTTGAGTGCAACTCTACGGTATTGTTCCCTCTTCTTGAATTTCTGATTCTTCTATCAAGTATGAGATCTTGTTGAAGTTCCTCAAGATATTCTGAGGAGAAATCATCTATTGATGGCAGCTGAACATTCTCTCCTTGATCATCAATTAATGGAGGCTCAAAGAATCTCAAATTCTCAACATTAACGACAGAATATATCTGTGTATAAGGAGGCAAATCTAGCTTGAATGCATTTGTACCAATCTTTTCCAGAATTTTAAATGGACCATAACGGATTGGTTTAAGATTTTTACCTTCCCCTTGCAATATTTATTTGCTTATATACAACCAAAATTCATCTCCAACTTGGATGTTGTGATCAACCCGATGTTTTTCATGCCTTGCCTAGCTGCTTTGACTCTTCTCAAGTTGCTCTTGTACTGTGTGATGTACCAACTGAATTTGCTAAATGAACTTTCTTGCTTTATCTATGTGACTATGTCCATCTATAGCAACATCTTTCTCAAAGATAAAGTCCAATGGTGATCTTGGCAAGTAACCAGAACATGCCTCAAATGGTGATGTATTTGTGGAAGAATGTTTTTCCCGGTTGTGTGCATGATGTATGTAGTGAAACAATTCATCCCACAACTTGGGACATCTGCTAGCTACAATAGCCTCTTAGAAGATGAATAATAGTCTTATTTACCACCTCTGTTTGACCATTTGTTTGTTGATGAAATGCTTTACTCTTCTTCAACTTTGTATCCATCATGTCCCATAATTTTGACCAAAAATTCCCAACAAATTGAGAATCTCGATCACTTACAAGAGAAGTAGGAAGACCAAAATGGATCCATACATTTTGAAAGGAAATATTAGTGGTTTTTTCAGCTGTAATATTTTTCTTTCATGCCATCAAAATACACATTTTTCTGAACCTTTCTATCAAAACATACAAATAACCATGACCTTCTTTGACATAAGAAGGTCTCCTACAAAATCCATTGAGATGCTTTCCTAAGGATGACAAGGAACTGGAAGTGGTGTGTAAAAACGAAGCTTCCTATTGCTAGGATTAATTGTTGCACCTAAATAACATCCTCTAATAAAACGAGAAACACTTTCATTCATGCGTGTCCAATAACAATCCCTTTGTAGATGCACTACTCTCTTTCCTACACTAGAATGTCCTGCAATCAATGATGTGTGTGCCTCCCTTTTGATATTGTTTCTTTCTCCCTGTGGTATACATAACTTGCCCAAGTGATACATCAAAATGTTATGCACATGATAATCTAACCCTTCACTTTGGTTTCCCTTACTCAAGTTCTCATACACATCTTGAAAATCACTATCATTCACATACTGTTCAATGTAAATTTCATGCATATATAATAGAATTGTGCTTGAGAATAATAGTTGAATTTACAATAGGCCTAGAGAGCATATCAACTACGTTATTGTAGATTATTTTTTTGTACCTAGTATCCAAGTGAAATTTTTGTAGAAAAACCATCCACTTGAAATGTCTTGATTGATACAATTTGGAATGTGATTGTAAATACTACAATGGTTGATGGTCGTTAAGGATAATGGTCTCTTTTCCATCAAATAATGCTTCCATTTCTTTACACTTTGTACAAATGCATATAACTCTTGATCACATGTAGGATATTTAGTCACAACTCCATTAAAAGTTTCAGAATGAAATGAGATAGGCTTACCATGATGCATGAGCACTGCTCCCATAACATAATCACTTGCATCCATTTGGATCTCAAATGGTTGTTTTAGATCTGGAATCACTAGTACCAGTGCAGAACTTATATTTTTCTTTAAAGCATCAAATTCTTTCTGTTGCAGATCTCCCCAATGGAATACTTTCTTTATGCTTTTCAGTGCATGTAACAGTGTTGCAATGGAAGAAAAATTAGAAATAAATTTCCTCCAATACTGTGCTTCCCCTAAAAAATTCTTACCTTGGTAGCTATATTGGGTTTGGGCCAATTAAAAATGACCTCAACTTTGGAAGGATCAATATTCAATTCACCTCCTCCAACTATGTGTCCCAAATATACCAATGATTTTTTACCAAACTCACACTTAGACATCTTAAGAAACAATTTCTCTTTTCTCAAAACATCAAGTACCTTGTTCACATGCATGCCATGTTCTTCTCTTCATTTGCTAAATATGATTTCATCGAAGTAAACAATTACAAAGCCATCTAGAAATGGTCTAAGTACATCATTAATCACTCTCATAAAAGTAGCCAGTGCATTTGTTAAGCCAAATGACATAACTAACTACTCATACAATCCTTGTATAGTCTTAAAAGAAGTTTTCCAAATGTCTTCTTTAGCTATCCTAACTTGCTGATAACCACTTCTCAAATGTAAGTTAGTGAAATAATTTTCATGATTTAACTGATCAAGAAAATCATCAATGTGTGGAAGTGGGTAGCGATTATTTATCGTGATTTTTTTCAGTGCACGAAAATCGATACACATGCGCCAAGTCCCATCCTTCTTTGGAACCAAAAATATTGGAGAACCACATGGTGAAGTAGATGGGCTTATGATACCTTTATTCAAAAACTCTCAGATTTTCTTCTTGATTTCCAAACTTTCCATGATTGACATGCGATACATACCAATATTACGAATTAGAACATCCTGATGTATCTGAATCTCATATTGAATTCCCCTGCTGGGTGGCAACCCCTTTGGTTCTTGAAACATCTCGTCATGTTGACTTACCACATCAAAAAAAATAAGATTTCAATTTTTCATCACATCGTTCAAAATATTCATAGTTAACATCTTCTTTTTTCTTGATCAGAAGAAGCACAAGATATTTACTTGCATTTACTAGCATCTTCATTTTCCCTGCATTAACTAAAGAGATATTTAGTTTCTTGTGATGAGATCTCACAATATAATCCACTCCATATTTGATCAAATGATATTTTTGATTGGATTTTACATCAAATTTTAATACAAATTATGTTTATATTTATCCAAATGTAATGGTACCATAGTTGATTTCAATTAACAATTCAATATATTTTGAGAGGACTCAGTGAAGAATGGGATGGAGAAGCAGGGCTGAAACCCTAATCATGGTGGTAGACTGTGGTTACAGGTGCCCTGACTTTATTTTCTGGCAAAAATACGAAGGGAGCCTTGACGTGATAGTCATCCTAGGCTGTCAGAGCACATCCAACATCTATGATCTCCATAAACAGCCACGCCATGCCTGGGGTTTGACGCAATCGTACGTTTGGCTAAGTTGGGTTAGGATGGTCGGCTTAGAGAATTCAAACCCTAATATTTGTACTCGACAAAGGAGTGATTACGTGGTTTCAGTGTCAGAGGAGGTCTTGTGCTGCTGGAGCAGTCCTTTTAGCACTAAATCTTACAAGAAAGATGGGTTTTGAATAGGATTTAGTTGATTTAGAACAGTCACTGGAAGACTTTTTAGTAGTCTGGGGGCACGAGGTGTCAAAAAAGAATCTGGAGAAGTATATTTCATCCATCGGTGATGCAGGTCTGTAAAACAAAGACCCAGAAGGGGCCTGGGGATTTACAAATGGTGCAGTTCCCTTGGGAGAAAGCCTACAGAGTACGATAAATTGGGCTTGGAGGGAAGAGCACGAGCCAAGGTTTTTCCAGCAAGTGACAAACCCTGGGAAACAAGGAGTCACTCAAGGCTAGAAAAACCTGTTAAACCATACACCGCCAGGTATTTACTCAACCCCATCCTTCTTAGGGGGCGTGGAAGACATAGTTGTTAGTTGTGGCATTCATAGTTCTGTTGGCCTTAAGGGTTTCTTGGGTGAGAGCCATAGATTTCTAGATCTAGGCAAAGGAGCCCAGTTGGATGCCCCTAGTGCTCAAAAAAACCCATCTCAGTGGCAGAGCATTAGTTTCCTTGAAAATTTTCTCTTCCCACAGGGGAGTGAAGCGGTGAGCTTAGGGCCGGAGGCAGGAAAGGTTTTGTCTAAAACCCCTAGTGTTTTGAGGTAGTTGGCATTGGGACAGGTTGGGGTTCATCAACCTGTGTTGTTAGCTGGAGAAGATGGAAGGTTCTCAGGTTCTCATAGAGGTGAGAAGCAGTAGGAGGAATCTGGGGTGGCCAGACAACAAGAAGAAGGAGGCCCTCCACGAGATATTGTTCAACATTCTTTGGAAGGGTGACCTGGGTCACCTGCTCTTGAAGGACCAGATGCTATTGAAAGGTCATTGGAAGGTGAGGAAGGTGGAAGGAGTGGGGTTGTAGGAAAAAAGAGAAAGAAGACCAAGCTGATCAGAAAAAAGGAAGAGAGTCCATGCTATGTTTTCAGAGTGAACATCCTCATTGATGAAGTAATGGAAGTAGCAGAAACCATTCTAGTAGGCAGATTCAGAGGAAGGAAATTTTATGTCAATTACATCCCAAACTGGACAACCTCGGCATGGGTGGATGCCCTTGGGAGTCCTATAGATATCCAAATTTTAGCCTGGTGGTGGTTCATGATTAAATTCGAGAAAAAAGAGCATCTGGAATGGGTAATAGCAAAAAAATGGAATTTCGAGAAAAGGCCCATTTTATTCAAGAAATGGACGCCACTGTTCGATGCTTAGAAGGAAAAAATCGAAGAAACACCAGTTTGGGTAAAGTTCCTAGGGCTACCAATACCCTTCTTGATGGACTTGAATTTTAGATCTATTGGGAACATGATGGGTTAGTTCCTTGAAGCAAATCTATCTTTCCAATAGAACAAGGATTTGAACGCTACCAAAATTTTAGACAATCTCTAACCCAAAAGAAGGACTAGAAAAAGAAATTTTCCTCAAATATAAGGAATTAGAGTTTACATAGGCATTGGATTATGAACACATGCCCTTTCGATGCCACTGATGTCATAAATATGGACATATGGAAAAGGATTGTCTACTCGGGCACAGAAGGAGAATGAAGCAGAAAAGGATAAACTGAGGGCCTCTTAGGCCCTTGATTGCGGAAGAGCGTAGGGCATCTGAGGGGGAGATGATGGAAGGGGTTGATGGAACAAGTGGCAATAGAACAAAAAAAAATCCTACTCAGCAAATGCCAGATCAAATCAACCCTATTGCAATGGAACAAGATCTGGAGCACCCTCTAGTTTCCTCTCCCCTTCATGAAGCTGAGCTTGCCACATCTACTCAGGAGGGTACGATATTGGTCTCTACTCCCTCTCCATTCTCATCTTTATGTACTTCTATTTTTGCTTATTCAAAGCCTGGTGATTCTAGGCCATCTCAATTGGAATATTTGCAAATGCATGATGTTATAAAGTCTCTGAACAATATCATTACCACCATCCCGGTTAAACCGATGGAAACCATCCTATGTCTCAACTTGGATTTCCCGCTTCACAACTCTGTATCCCTTAAAAACCCCCATATAACTTAATATATCCATTGAATAACTATATGAAGGAGGAGGCTATTGGAGGTCTGGAGGCTAATCCAATCTCGGTAGGCCCGAGAAAGATGAGGGATAGGAAATCTAATATTTCCAAGTCCCAAGTTAGGGAAACAATTGACATTGCATATGGAAAGCAACATTCCCTATCCAAGGTGCTTAGAGCAGCATAGACCCCATCCCTAGGTTATCGATGATCATCCTCTCTTTCAATTCCAGGGGTTTTGCTAGTCAACCCAAAAAAATAGCACCGAGGGAGTTGATGAAGTCCTACGAACCAAAGGTCCTTATGCTACAAGAGACATTGGGGATGGGGGAATAAGTGGTTGGAACACTGTCTAGGATGCTCTCGGGGTGGTATTTTTAGGCCCTAAATGCACATGGAAGATTGGGAGGCTTGGCATTGGGCATAAAATCTAGGAAGTTGAAGGAAATATCTACTTGGGGTTTTGAAAATGCCTTAGCCATGGAAGTCTATTCAAATGATCTCTACCACCCTCTCCTTCTCTTAAATGTATATGGGCCTTGTTTGTACATGGTGTTGTACTGTAAGAAAATTTTTGCTAAGTCCTGCTTGAATAACTCTAATATGATTCTGGGAGGAGACCTAAAGTTTTCCTTGGGGATTTCTGAATCTTGGGGTTCCTTTGCTCGAGTATATCCCCTTACATATTTTTTCCTTAATAAGATGGTATCCTCTCACCTGATGGATGCAAACCTGATCAAACCCAGAACCACTTGGAGGAACAGAAGAATGGGGGAGGATAGGGTGGCCAAGAAGCTGGATTGTTTCCTCCTTAATGAAGAGTTGGTGGCCAGATCCACTGTCTTTAGGCATTGGGTTGGGGAAGGGGGCATATATGACCACCTGCCCATCCTTCTAGATATCAAAGGTCCTCATTAGAAGCTGAGAGAACCCTTCAAGGTCAAATCTTCATGGCTCAAAGATGAATTGTTCAACACTTTGTTTCATTACACATGGAGGACAGGAGGGGCGGTTGAACCAGATAGTATGAGCTCGCTGTTCGTGGAGAATCTAAATAAAATGAAAAAAACTACCTTTGAATGGGAAAAGGAAAAGAAAACCAAGGAGGATGAAGAATTACAAAAGATAAACGAAGAACTTGATTTCCTTGAAAGTCCAGAGGGTGATGGATATGTCTCCATTGAATCAAGGGACACAGTAAAGAGCCTGGAAGCTTCAAGAAGGAAAATATTATTGGAAAGGAAAGAAAGTTGGCATCTCAAAAGCAGGGCCATCTAGTTGACAACAGGGGATGAAAACACGAAATTCTTTCAGAAATATGCCAAAGGGAGGAAAAATATTACTACTATTTGGGGAATGCAAACGGAGGAAGGAAGTAATGCACGATATTTCGAAGATTTATATTCTTTGGGATTGAAGCACTTCAAAACTTTGTTCAAAGCCCTAGCTGAGGCTTCCATAGCTGAAGTGCTCAGGGTTGCTCAATTTTTTCCTAGATATATTGACGAAGAAGGGAATGACAACATAATGAAGCATGTCTCGAAAGAGGAGGTGGAAGGGATTCTCAAGGAAATACAGAAGGAAAATATCCCAAGACCAGACGGTTGGATGGTGGAATTCTTCCAACACTTATTTGAATCCTTGGGAGATGAACTACTTTCAGTGGTGGAAGAGTCAAGACGCACCAGAACCATCTATCAACCTTTCAATTCCACTTTCCTCACCCTCATACCCAAGAAGGAGGATTTCAAATCCTTCGATGATTTCAGACCTATCTCTCTTTGTTCTTGCATATATAAAATCATTTCAAAGGTGATAGAAACTCGTCTTAAACCTTTCCTATCCAGGAACATCTCCTTGGAACAATTCAGCTTCCTGGATGGAAGACAAATACACGAGGCTGTTGGTGTGGGACAAGAAACTATTCTCAGCCTGAAAAGAAGCCGAAAAAAAGGAGCAATTGTTAAAATTGATCTATCCAAGGCATATGAAAGATTCAGTTGGATGTACCTCCGACTACTCCTAACCCATCTTGGGTTCAGGATTGACTTCATCAACTGGGTGATGGGGTGCATTACAACTACCAGTATTTCCATTTTGATCAATGGGGCTGTGACCAACTATTTTCATGTTCAAAGAGGCCTTCATCAAGTATGCCCTTTATCCCCCCTCCTTTTCCTCCTGGTTGCAGAAGGGCTTAGTCTGACGATCATGATGCAAAAAGAAGAGGGGAGTTAAAAGGCATTGAGGTCGTTGTCAATCTCTTCATAACTCATCTACTATTTGTGGACGATATTCTCCTCTTCACTAACAGAAGCATAGAAGATCTCTGATGGATTAAATATGTGTTGGACCTCTTCTTGAAGGCTACTGGCTTAAGCATAAACAATTAGAAATCCAAAATCACCATGGAAGCCCTATCCAGAGCCAAAGTGGATAGAATCTCTAAAGTATTTCCGTTTGAATTAAAGGCTCTCCATGACACTTTCAAATACTTGGGATTCCATCTAAAGCCAGATTCTTATCGAATTCAGGATTGGCACTGGCTTGTGGAAAAAACTGAGACAAGGATGAAGCATTGGAGTTTTCAATGTCTCTCTCAAGCAGGGAGGCTTTTGCTGATCAAATCAATTTCCATGGAAATTCCGGTGTACTGGGCTACCCTGTCTTGGGTGCCAAAAAGCATCCTTTCTTCCATCAACAAACTCAGAAGTAGGTTTTTATGGTCCGGGTCAAAGGTGGAAGAAGTAATTCCATGGGTGAGATGGGAGAAAATAGTGTGACCGAAGGTCTAGGGAGGCTGGGGAATCAAGGAGATCCCCTTTTTTACCACCTCTCTAGCTGCAAATATGGGTTGGAGACTCATCACTCTGGAAACCTTTGTTCGTCAGTTATAATATGGAAATACATCAACCCAATTCCCATAAATGAATGTCTTCGACTTCCAAATAAGAGTTTGAAAAATACTTCGATTGTCTGGAAAGAAATGCTGGCATTGGTAAAGATCATTGAACAGGGACTAGCTTGGCATGTTGGGGATGGTACACAGGTAAGATTGGGTCATGATCCTTGGGTGGGGTGCACTGGGGGCTACGCCCTCTCTAGAGATCTAATTGAACAGCTGGAACAAAGAGGATTCAATACTCTGAGCAATATTGCCCACCAAGGTCAGACTACTATGTGGAGACAAGCATGGATGACAGGGGAGGCCATGCAACTTGAAGACAGGTGGAAAAAAGAGTGGCAGGGGTTCATTAGTGAGCTTCACAGGTCAAATGTCAGAATTTAGGAGAGGCTAGATGAACTCAGATGGGTTCACTTCCCCACGGGTCAATACACCCCAAAATTCGGCTATAAATGGCTAATGTCTCAGAAGGGATGGGGGGAGATAGAGTGGTGGTTCAAATCGTTATGGGAGATAAAGGGACCGGTGAAATCAAATTTATTATTTTGGTGCATTCTACATAATAAAGTCCCTTCCTAGGACTTCCTTCCATGGAGGGGAAATTTTTTTACTTTCATTTACTAGCCTCTTCATTTTCCCTGCATTAACTAAAGAGATTTTTAGTTTCTTGTGATGAGTTCTCACGACATACTCCACTCCATATTTTATCAAATGATATTTGTCCTCATGATGGAAAAATACCGCTTTCCTGTCATACAAATATGGACTACCCAAGATAATCCCTGAAATATCAAGTGGTACAACATCTAACTCAACTTCATCAACATAGTTTGCAGTAATAGCAAATCTGAAAATACATTTACTTGTCACATGTAAATTTGCATTGTTAACTATCCAACCCAAAGGGTATGGCTTATGATGAGGCACAGTTTCAAGGTTCAATTTTTTAACTAAGTCTTTTGAAATGGATTTTTCTTGTGACCCTGTATTAAATAAGGCATCCATATTTGTATGATTATAAATTACTCTAACATGGAATAATTCTATCCTTGTATCCTCATTTGAAGCATTATTGTGAGTGTTTGAGGTACTAGAACTTACAATTGCTTCTTTTCCTTTGTTAGCCATAGAAACTATCTTGGTTTCATCTCATGAATCAGATCCAAGATATTTTTGTGTGGTGGTAGTCGTCTTTTATTTCCCTTTTTAATTTGGTTTCTTTGGTCTTAGTTTGGGATGTAGTTTCCTACAGTGAGCTTCATCATCCCCCTCTTTGGAACAATGTTTGCATGTTATTTTCTTCCCTTCTTGCTTCACACTTGCATTCTTCTTTCCCTTCCATTTTCCTCCTTTATCTTTTCCCTTACCCTTGAATGGCTTCTTCTTACTACCCTCTTCAGAAATTTTTTTACCCCTTGCTTCAAGATGTATGGCTTGCACACATACTTCATCTAAGTTGTTTGGGTTAAACATGAGCATAGTGTGTTTTAAGTAGGAATGTAGACCTCCTATATACTTCAAGAGTGTTTTGTGAATTTAAGTCTACTCCAAGTAATAAAGCCCTTTTCCTAAACTATTTTGTATACTCTTGGACACTTTGACATTTTAGCTGTCTAAAGTTTTTCCAAATCATTATTGCTTTCTACCTATAGGCTAATGGATAAAAGTTCCTTTTAATGGAAGAAATGAATTCGACCCAAGTAATGGAAATCTTATCATGGATGCGCATTTCCTCTTTTGTCTTTGCCTCCCACCAAACTGATGTTGCTCCTATTCTTAATGAAGCTAATTGGATTTTAATATTGTCTTCTTACAGATCTTGAATTCTACAGTAAAATTCTATTTGACGAATCCAATTATATATTTTTTCAGCACTAACTTCTCCATTATATGTAGGAATGTCAAATTTGATGTCCAACTTGAGTAACAAAGTCTTACCTTTTGGGATCTCGGAATGAGTATGGATATGAGCTTTTGTAGTGGATTTGGAAGATGAAGGTGCTGATGAGGATGATGGTGGTGGAGAAGGAGGTGGTTTTCCACCACTGGCTTTTGAGCTCCTCTCTTCCTCCTTTTTCCTGTTTAAAGATTCTTCTTTATGAGGGTGTTTTGAACCTTCTCCAGCTTCCTTTGCCATAAAAGCTTCATACATAAGTTTCACCATCCTTTTCATTTCTTTGAATTTCGTCTTGACATCCCCTTCCTCAGAATGTTCATAAGCTCCTTCATGGCCTGACAGTTTGGCTATTGATTCAAGCTCTATCTCTACAACTTGTATCTCTTCAACCACTTCAACCTCTTCTGAAATTAATTCCTCTTGTGTTTCAAGTGTTGCCTTGAGTGGTCCTTTGGGTAAGGATGCTGCTATCTCAGCCTTCTTCCTTCATGTCCTAAATTTTGGACTAGCTATCAGTAGCTTCCCTTCTCCTCTCTGCAATCTCAATCTTGTAAGCATTAGTAATTTTTCACTACTAAAAAATCTTCAAGTAAAACAAGTAAGCATCCTTATGCTCATATACCAACTTGATATGAAATTACTTTCTAGTTAATGTTCTACTAGTTTCATTTCGGATATAAATATTTATTTTCATTTGTTTTACTTATCCTTCATGAGTTTGTTTAAGAGCATGTGATTGGAAAAAAATGTACTTAGTGAAATTATGAGTTTTTCATAATCTTAAAAAGCATAATTTTAAATGACAGAATAGAAGCAATAGTAAACACAACAAGCACATATAACAGAGCTTAACACAGAGAATTTTGATAAAGGACTTCACCCCTCCTGGGCTACATCTCCTTGGTCCAGCTTCATAGTGTGACCTTTGTATTAGCTTCAAGTGTTCTCAAATTGTTGTTACAAGCTTCAGAACCTCTTGGAACATGTTCCAATGATTTTATAACATCATAATCTCCCAAAAATGACTATTTTTTTGCTGTATTCTGACTCTGGATGATCTGGCAATGACTCCAACACTTGTTGGCCCCCACCTTCAAAAATATTCAAATGTACTAAAACACCTATAGACCACCCTTTCTGCCTCTACAACCTGATCCATTAAGTTCCTAGCATGAAAATTAGCCAGGAATGACTTTTAATGAGCTCAGTTTGGTCAAAAATAGAGTGAGCTATGACATAAGCTGTTTTTTCCCCAATTTCTCCTCCATAACTCGAGAGATTGTCTGTTAGATTTCTAAATTTAGAAATACCACCAAGTTTTGCGCCACCTCCGAATTTTCTGCCAACATAATCCCAAGATTATCTTAGTGTTAATCCAAAATTAGTGGTCAGATAAGCACGCTTTAAAATGGATAAGCGCTTCTTAGGGCTAATCACAACTTATCGTGGGTTAACCACGAATTAACATTAATTAAATGTCATTAATAAAATATCCCGCCAGTTTTGCATTTGGCTTAGCTCTCAGTCTTTGACACACGATCATATGGGGAGGGGGCTGGCCCCTTCCAACCCCCATCCATCAGATTTTTAAACCATAAAACATAGTGGCGAACATAGTAGTTAAGAACCACTGAGTAGAAGAGTAGGTAAGGCGTGTGACTGATGGGTGGAAGGTCGTGGGTTTGACCCCCACTCTGCCATATAAAATTTTGTTTAAATGAACTTTGGAAACTCTACGAGTTTTTCTCCGTGGCCATTTGTGGCGTTGCTCCACCATTTAGTTAACTCCTCCTCCACATTTGGTTTAACTCCACTGAAAATTGGGTTTTGAATCATAGTTTAAAAATATATCAAAACAATATATATATATATATATATATATATATATATATATATATATATATATATATATCTATATAGATGGATTCAATTCATCTCATTGAAACTTCAAGGCCATGGGGTGGGACACGCGGCATCCATAGGCTTTTCCACGTGGCCTATCCCCATTGGTATATATATATATATATATATATATATATATATATAGATGGATTCAATTCATCTCATTGAAACTTCAAGGCCATGGGGTGGGACACGCGGCAGCCATAGGCTTTTCCACGTGGCCTATCCCTATTGGTCTAATATTTTCAAATAACTAATATTACGTGCACCCTCAATAGAAAAAAAATTCACCCTTAGACTTATGATAAAAAAATTCACTTTCTAGTCATCATCGACGAATCTAGTGGTACCACTTGGCACAGTGTCATTGGTTGTTTTCTGGAGGATATTCTTGCAATTGCTGATTGTACCAGGCACATCAGCACTGTACTTGTGCTGCTCATTTTTTTGTCTGTTTTGGAAAATGAACAACAAATGATAACTCAGTCATACGAACTCAGATTTTGATGAAACGAGTTTCTCCAGAATCTTGGCAGCGAACACTCTCAGGTCGTTCAGGTTTGAAGAAATTTTGAGAAATTTCAATTTTTAGCTAAAACTTGAGCTTTAGACCAATAAATTTTATTTAGAAATTAATAATTTATTATATTTAATAATTTATTAATAATTGATTATATTAAATAATTCATTAATAAAAAATTAAATTTAATAATAAATAGTTAATTATCTTTAAAATTAAAAAAATTATAATTATTATTTATTAATAATTAATTATCTTTAAATAATAATTTCTTAATTTTTAAAATTAATTCATTATAAAAAAGAATTAATAGATGAAGTAAGCATTAATTAATTACTAATTAATTAATTAGCCTTAGTGGATGTTAATCATCATCATCATATTTAATTATATAATTAATAAGGTAAATTAATATTGAATAATTAATATTAATTTAGGTAATAATTAAATTATCTTAATAATATTTTAAAAATTAATTAATTATTAATAAGTAATTGATCCTTTAGGTGATGATGATGATGATTATTCCTCAATCCATGAGATTAATAATATACATTTGTTGATTTGATTTGATTGACGTTTTAAATTTAATAATAATAATAATAGGAAAACTAATATTAAAAACTTAAGATATATAAACCCTATTAATTATTAATTAATTTAATTTCATTAATTAATATTAATGAAATTAATAATAATATTAATAATTAAGATAATTTTAATATTAACTAAAATAATATTTGATGATGATGGTGGTGGTTAACGTCCACTGAGACCAATCTTTGGTCTATCAGACCTAAAGAAACGAGTTATTTAGTTTGATTTAAGATTTTATTTCTATGTTCAACAAGCTTGGAGAGAAGCCTCCCGAGCTCACTATAATTTCCGCATCTTAAAGGGCTAGGAAGGTCAGTATTGCAACAAAGATTATGAAAATGAGCTCTAATGTGGGTGTATGCAGGGTACTCTAAGAGGAAGTGATTTTCATCCTTAATGTTCATATTCTCACAGAGATGGCAGATCCTTTCCATCCATGGTGTTTTAGGAACTGTCCAATGACCTGTTTCACTATGGAGCTCATGAGAGTTCATTCTAATCTTGGCTATATTAATTTTCTTCTTTGAGCTAGTCAAAATAGATAGATACTTTTGATCTTCTAGGGTGGGGTTGATGACCTCCTTATAATATCTTAATTTCCTTTTAGCTGCTAGATCTTTTTCACACCACATTTTTTCTTTGAACTTAGAAGTAACCTTTTTTTTAATTTTATTAATGTTTTGCAATGCAACATTCTCGTCTATCTCCCAATGGTTTAACCAAGCCCTGTTGTCTTTATACCAACCTCGTTTAAGCCTTAAGTGGTTTTGGCTGGAATTTAAAGCCAACTTAGGAAGTCTATGGTCTCCTATGCTATTAAGCTTGTGCTTGTACAATAGAAGCCTAGTCATAGCTAGGCTCTCGATAGGGGAAAGACCCACTTCTATAAGGAGAACATAATATGGTGTATTTTTTTTAATTTTATGGTTATAAGCTATAAAACGCTTCTGGATTTGCTTAATATTTCTCCAGGATTCTCTAGAGATGCTGCAACCCCAAACCTCACATCCATATAAGATAACAAGAGTGACTAAATTTTCAAAGAGGAACTTCTTTCTATCCCACATTACGAGGTTTTTCGTTTTACAATTATTTTCAGAATGGTAAACTCCACCAACATTAATCCTTTTTCTCAATGATATAGTTCCGGTTGAGCTTGTGATGAATATCAATTCTTAGGTACTTGTAAGAAGACACTTCCTCCAAGTTACTATTGTCATACATAAAATTAGCATTAGTGTCCTTCTTGGATTTGATAATCATAAATTTTCTTTTGTCAGTGTTAATAGACATATCCATGGTAGAGCAGAAATCCTTAAGAAGCTAAGTTGCTTATCAAGATCAGATGGGCACCTTGCGAGAAGAACAATATCGTAAGCATAGAGAAGAAGGATGATGACTATCCAAGCTAAGATCGTGCGAGCACATCCTACTTCCTCTAAACAACCTTCTAGCTTGTCGATGTAAATTCCAAATAGGGTCAGGGAGAGGGGGCAACCTTGTTTTACTCCGATATTACACTTAATATCTTTTGACCACCTCTCATTGCTCTTTAAGTTGGTAATTACATTTTTGTATAATCTTATAGCGGCCGCTCTTAGTTTGAAAGAAACATTTAGCTCTTCTAATCTATTCCATAAGTTGTTTCTAGGAACCGTATCAGAAGCCTTTCTAAAGTCCACAAAGCAACATAAGAGATTGGATTTATCATTGCGGCATTCCTCCACAATGATCCTAAGCATAACGAGGTGGTCTGTTGTTGAGTGCTGCCTTCTAAAACTCGCTTGGCCTTTAGCTTGCTTACCTTCACTTTCAAGCCAAATGCTCAACTCCTTTTCCAAAATAATACCATATAACTTGGGTAAGAGAGGGCTGATCATAATTGTCCGATAATTAGAGGGACTATTTGTATCCCCACTTTTAAAAATAGAGATAATGAAGCTCTGAGTCCAAGATTTAGGGAACCCTTGCTTAACCACTTTATTGATCAATATTAAACTTATGAACTTAATATTACCATTTTTTTATTTTTTTATTATTATATATTTATTAATATTAATATTAATATAAATATTAAATTATAAAATTATTCATATTTCAATTACATTTATTAATATAATTGTGCATATGATTGATATGGGCTATTTCGACTATTTAATTAAATATCCCTCCACTAATAACCTCTACACTTATTCTCATTCTCTTGGACGTTTGCTTGTATGCTATTACCTAAAGTTAGCAAAAACATCTCGTAATTAGGATATGCAGACACCGAGACTGATAGTAATTTGGTGCGCAGTATTTTTACCGACTACCCATGGTGTATGTAAAAGCAGGACGACAACTCATCATGAGGAATTGGTAAAATCGAAAAGATAGACGAAAGCGATGTTATAGTAGCTGTGAATGTTCTAGAAAATCTTTCACCTTATAGTAGCAAGACGCATTATCATTGTTATGCGCGCCTGTATGAATGAGGTTCTTCGATGCCAGTCTAAAGCTTTATATCTAATTATTTAAAAAACTGAACCCGAAGGTCAAATACGTACTGGCTTGCCAGCATTGTGATGTGATTATTTTATTCACTTGAATTTTGTGATCACTGTCATTTTCACAGAGATGTCATGGCTCTTGCGAAACAGCTTTGAGCTTTCCTCAGGTTCCTGTAGGTTACTTATCCTGCCGGACTGTGACCGGCGTTGCAGATAACAACCTCTCATAGACGGTTGGGTGAGTAGCCTTACGTGTAGACGTGTGGATAATGACATCTTCTCTGGACGCACAGTCGTTCAAACCTGGACGTAAAGTGACATCAAAGTCATCGAAATTTTCCTGTAACTGTTTGTCTTTATGGGGTTCAAATGGGAGCAACGGAGATTAGTATGACGTAATTTTGGAGAAAATGTCGGTGCAACCTTTTCCTTGCGAACTTTCTCATTTTGAATATGTATATATATATAAGAATGAGACAGTTTTAAATAATACTTTATGATTTTAAAATTCAAAATTTAATTACGCTGAAAGCGTTCCCTTTATGGGCTTTGCAATTGCGATTTTTCTCTCAGCCAATAAGAGCGGGTTCTCATCGTTCTTACCGCCAATAAAAATTTGACAAGTGCCCGCTCACTGTTCGACCTCCCTGCGCCGTGCTGCTGTCAAATCGTTTGACCTTCGCGGCTGTCGTTTGCGTGCCCACGACCTTCGCGCCTGTCGTTTGCGTGCCCACGTCATTGACGTTGGGGTCCTCATCCGATTCCTCCAAAACGCGTTCGCAGGAGTTTATAAAATCTCCAATCATACGTGCAGGAGAATAACAACGCTAAGCTTATCTCCTCCAAAAGCTGAAATAACAAGGGTAGAATAATGAGAAAATTGGCAAACTCAGCCATCTCTGAGACAATTACGCTCTAAGAATCCTTTCACGTAATGCAGAGAATAAGCATACATGAAAAAAAAGGGGTTTCAAATAACGCTGGTCGCAATTTGAACTTCCTTGACCATTCCATCTTGAAGGAGTTCGGTAGCTTCTTAAATTAACCCATAACGCATTGTAGCGCTTAAAATTTTATGTCCAAGAGACACAAACCCATATTCCACAGAAATGAAAATAAAAAGTGCACAGTTAGAGAGAGACATTGAAGCCATTAAATAAATGTACAAAAGAAGAAACTTCTAGAGAACCTACAGAGTTATAGTCGAAATCTCCACCAAAACAGAGAACTAAAAGCTCGATCAGCTCGTCCTGAGGGGAGGGGGACGGATCGGGCGCCCTGGCCTCTCCCTGAATACCAGCAATCACGCCATTAAGAAAAACCTGATCAAAAAACCCCCAATTTGACTCATACTACTAGTTCACTTGTGCAACTTCAACTCGAGACCGCAAATGCAATCAAGAAACAAGGAACTTCTCTCTCGTACAAACCAGAGCGGAGAAGAGGGGTGCATTGCAAAAGAGAACAGGTGAGGGCCACGACACGCACTAACAAATAAACTATGATTGGTGCGCAAATAACCCATTTCATTATCATGTTTTGTGAAAGTCCACCATACAGCATGGGCCCATCCCATTTTTCCAGCATCACTCTTTATGTGTATTTCTAATGGTAATGCTCCGAATATGACTGGGTATATACCTCGCCTCCCTTCAGACTTTATACTTGCCTTTCCTTTCATCGCTGCACATGCACTTCCACCTGCAGTTGCATGCAATTACTTTATGGTGTGCGCTTCCACCTTCAATAACAGCGAATTACTTTATTTATTGTGTGCAGCGCCATCTTGATTTACATGGAATTACTTTATTGTCATCCACCTTGGATGATGTTATTGAACATCACATTAACAAAGTGTACATATGCTTTCTCATTTGGTGAGAAGGTAGATATACGTGTCAATGATCTGATGTCTGTTTGTGCTTTGCAACCAGAAGAAGCTTCATATTTACGCTGAAAGCGTTCCCTTTATGGGCTTTGCAATTGCGATTTTTCGCTCAGCCAATGAGAGCGGGTTCTCATCATTCTTACCGCCAATAAAAATTTGACAAGTGCCCGCTCACTGTTCGACCTCCCTGCGCCGTGCTGCTGTCAAATCGTTTGATCTTCGCGGCTGTCGTTTGCGTGCCCACGACCTTCGCGGTTGTCGTTTCCGTGCCCACGTCATTGACGTTGGGGTCCTCATCCGATTCCTCCACAACGCGTTCCCTTCCAACTATGAGGTCCAGCTCCTCCTGTGCCCTTTTCAGCACATCGGGGCGTTGCAGCAGCGGTGCCATAGCAGGAGTTTATAAAATCTCCACTCATACGTGCAGCTGAATATGTAGTGCGATTGAAGAAAATGAACGAGAGCCATGGCATGTCCTCCAGGCTGGACAAAGGCCAAATCGCACAACTGTGAGAGATATTCATGACGTTCGACAAAAAAACATGACGGGAGATTGACACAATTGGAATTAGGGTCCCTGTTAAGATCCCTGTGGTTGAAACCGAGCCAGTATCAGATAGAAGCCCTTATACAGAACGCTGGCACAAACAATAACAGGCTATCGAATTCTTGGAAATTGCCTCTCTTCGCGCCCGAGGGCATTTCGGCGTCACTCTCGCACACAACAATAACAAGACTCCCACACAATACTACTCATCGTGGAATAAGATGATTATCCAATTACATACAATGTCTGCATAAGCACATGGAAAAATTCAAATTCATGTTTTTCAAAATACCCATCTCTATAGGAATAGATAAACCAGTAAAGTTTTTGAAGCTAACATCTAAATGCTGCAGGGTCACCAATTTAAACAATGCAGCAGGGCGCAGGATGCCACTCAAACTGCAATTATGCAAATCCACCGCACCAACAACGCCGGTTCGACTGTCACAGAAGACACCTTCCCACTAGCAACATATGAAAGAAACATTCCAAGAAGCCAAATGTTCAAGATCATACAAACTGTTTTTAAAAGCCATAAGAGATTGCATTTTGTGATTCAAACAATCACAGACTTTGCCTGAAACGGTTGTAAAAATGTTGGATACAACTAGCCACGCACTGAACATTTGAATAACAAAACAGAGGAATCCTTTTTGTAGAATGGTCATCCTCCCTGGTTCTTGGTGCAAGGCTCTGTATTGCATGGTGGATATCACCATCATAATAATTTTGTCGGAAACACAGGTCTTTCAGTTCCTGCAGCTGTATATGTATCCTAAACCCTCTGTATTCCTCCTCTTGAATGAACAATAAAACCCTTGGTGTCTAGCGGCTGGTCTGCTCCAAAGATCCCTTCTTTCACGCCTGTTTAAAAGCGCATTTTCTTAGCTTGAAGGGATTTTTCTTTGTTGTCATCGGTGAAGAGAATTTTGTGCAGTCGGTATATATTGAGGTTTTCTGGTCTAGAGGTTTGCAGGAGCCAGTGTAGCATAGCAAAGAAGAATCTGTTGCCATGTGAGCCCAAGTCTTGTGCAACCAGGCGAAGGCACATGGAGATCCGGAAATTCAATTTCATCACAATGTCGCCCATCTTGAAGCCCACTGAAATGTCACTGACAAGACTTAAATTTACCGTTTTGGGCCATGATTTTGCCAGGGATTGTGTGAACGCTATTGAGAGCTCAATGCTGAGGCTGGAGTCAGCTTGCATCCAACCACAAATGAAGCTTCAACTTCTGGAAATGAAGAAAATGCATACCTTTCAGCCTTTTCGTTAACTATCAAAGCAGAGTTGCAATGACTTGGATCGACAGGACTCAAAGAAGACGCTGTGTAGGTGTTGATAATATTTTTCCAGAACATTCTTTTGTGTCGATTTGTGGAAGGCGTCTCCTAACCATTACTGTATTGATTTATCAAGTCTGGATAATCTTGCATGCTTTCAAAATCAAGTATGCTTATTTAAAAGTTAAAAAAATGAATTTAATTGCAATGCAAACTTCGTGTCGGAGCATCTACACTCATTTCGATTGGGGTCAACTTGGTCTCAAAGCATTTTCACTCATTTCTATTAGGTGTAAACTTGTTCTCAGAGCATCTGCACTTTATTTCTATAAGAGTTCCTAACTTTTGTAAAAGCAGGCCTTACAAAAATGTCAAATGGGAAAGTCCTTCGAAGATTTACTGAACAAACTTGATTCTTTTGGTCAGACATGTTTCTCTATCCTTTGAGTTCATTCAAAGCAGTATGTTCATATATATAGCGAGAATAGATAGAAATAAAAGAATATGGCTCCTTTACAAACAAAATTTCGTTCCCCATCATTCCTTAGCCAAAATACACACATTGGGTTTAACTACATATACTAATTTCAGTAAGCTCTGACAAAATCTTCACCTTTTGCATAGAATGGTGTTTGGGTATTTTCCATGCCTGTGTTCCCCCATCATTCATTAGCCATAATACACATTGTGTTTAACTACATATACTAATTACACTGAAAGCGTTCCCTTTGTTGGCTTTCCGAATGCGATTGTTCGCCGAGCCAAACAGAGCGCGTTCTCATCGTTCTTACTGCCACTCAAAATTTGACATTTTCCGTCACGTTATTTCCCACGCAGCCACATACTGGGCCGTGCTTCTGTCAAGTCGTTTCCTCCTTCGCGGCGTGGGGGTTCGCCTCTTTCACAATCGCCTCCAAATACTTCAACTTTGGGAGATCCGATTCCTCCAAAACGCGTTCCCTTCCAACTATGAAGTCCAGCTCCTCCTCTACCCTTTTCAGCACATCGGGCCGTTGCAGCAGCGTTCTCAGAGAAAATTGTGGTGGAGCTAATATTTGATATTATGGTGAGATTAATCCTCAGTCGCAAAAGCTACCTGGGCAGCGAAGAAGAGGTGGAAAAGTTTTAAATATTTATATTTCTTTTAATAAAAATATTTATTTTTAATTTTACTATTATTCATTTGTTATTTATGTAATTTTATTTTTATTTCGTTTTATTTATTTGTTTCTTTATTTATTTATTTATTAATCTTTATTTTATTTTATTTCTATTTATTTATTTATTATATTCTTGTTTTTGTAATTAAGAATTTAATTTTTATTTTATTTTATTTAATTTTATTTATTTATTTATTTTTTATCTATTTTATTTTAAATTTTAATTATATCTTTATTTTATTTTATTTCTATTTATTTAATTAATTTTTACTTTTATTTTATTTTTTTTTATTGGTTTTGAAATCTTTTCTTATCCTAGCATGTAATTATTAAAAATAAAATAAATATATAAATTCAAACTTTAATTATTATTTAATTATTTTTAACATTTAATTTATTCGATAATAATAAAAAACAATTGAATATCCTTTGAATAATGCACAGAGGCTATCTCTCTCTTTTATAAAGTGCTTGAATATTAATACAAATCCTCCCCTTGTAAACTATATTAAAAGGCAATATCCTCTCATTATATTTTGATGCTCGAACTTCTTAGACCATAACCCCAAGCAATAGCAAATATACGCCCTCCCGAAAGCCTACATTCCATTGCTATGTTACTAGAGACAGCATGATAGTGACTTCGGTTGATTTCAGTCCCTGGAGGCCATTTATTCTTCTCCCTCTGTTCCCCTTGGAGGAGTTGGAGAAGAATTAACTCAACATCTACCTTTTTTTCCCCCCTTACATCATTGAGCGGTTTCCTTTCAGCGTTCCTTTGCACCTCCCGGTGCAATTGCTAGTTTTAATTTTAACGATATTGATAGTTTCAGAACGAAATTTCTAACAATATTATTATATAACTCGAAGACGTAGTCGATGATAAAACTCTGTTCATCCTTATCTTATGACAACTTTTTCATAAGCGTTAAAACTTCCCGTTTATCATCAGACAGGAGAACAGTTTTTTAGGCATTGCACTCATGTTTCTGCTCAAGATTCCAGATTCCAACTGTAACGTTCACCATAACTTAATTATAAAAAAAATTACTTTTACCTTTCTATATCTAGCTATGTGAACACATATAGTTACCAACTTTGTTAATATGATTCTCTACGGAGTTATACATAAATCCTCTTTTACACATAGGTTAATTTATAAACATTAGTTCACACGGAATTCATGCAATTTTATACAAACATATCTATGATTTTAATCTATGCTTATACTTGACACATGCAAACGTAAAGATTACCATGGTTTTCTTTTGCATATGTTTATATGTATATATTACTTTGTCTTATCATAAGGATCATCATTTTAGGAATTATTTAACCCCAACGGTACTTGTCAGATTGCAAAATCTCAACATTATAATGTATTCAATACTTCCATATGATTCATTTAAGTTAATATAGAGTTGCTATAGTCCTTTGCATGGAGATTCAGATTATGGAATGACACATGCTAAGCCTGCCTCCTTTGGATCTCAGGGACTGAGATCTACAGTATAGATCCACTGATATCCATTTATGGTAATGACCCGACCTAACCCTAACTTCTTTCCATCATTCGTTCGGCTCCGGCAACACTGTACCTCTGCAACCTGTCGCCTTCGTCTTCATTCGACCAGTGTTGTCTTCTACTCGGTTTGGCCTCCAAGGACCTTCAGTGGGTATGCGTAGCTATGAATAAACTCTTGCAGGTTTGAATGATTTGGCATCACCGCCCTTTGCTACAAGTTTTATGGCATTCTTCGGCTTCAACGTTTGCCGGAATGTGTGGGTCTCAGAAATTCGGTTTCATGACTGAACCTCAGTTTAAGGCTGGGTCTCGGTCTACTGACACCTTTGCTCATCGACATTGGTTCATCTAGCTCCGAATGTTGAGCACTACAAAAATCCATCCGTGATTGCTACAAGCCCTTTTCTTCTAAGTCTAATGTTTGTTATTTCTCTGTGTAGTGTTTTCGGATTAAGACATGCAGAATTCTTTCCTTCTCAGGTAACTTACCCTTGGCTTCTATTGCACTTATCCATGATATTCCTTCCATAGTTATGAGGGTGAGATTTCCTTACGTTCATGTTTTGGTTTTGCGCAGGTAATACGTGAATTGAAGGAAGGGTTTCATATCACATTTACTTTTCAAGTGTGCATTTCGTTTTTACAATAACCTTGCGACCTTCCTTAACAAGTACCAACTACTCTTGTTTGTCTTAGGCTTATAACATAGGCCTTCATGCTCGGCCCTATGGTGCCACACGACATTATGAGTTCAGGATTTAGTTTTCTTAGTTCGATGAAAATTTTGTTCTTTAGTTTCCCTATATTTGAGGGCTCTGCCCTCCATAGAGTTAAATATATGCGCTTTTAATGGGTTTCATTGTAACTTAAATGGCTCTTTTTGGGACTAGCGGTTGAGCACTCAGCTCAACCTACAAGGGTTTCCTCCACGCAACAGTTGTATTTAGTTAAAATTTATATGTGTGTGTGTGTGTGTGTGTTTTCTTTATCACGGACAATTGCTTGTCCCCAAAGTTCTTCGGAGTTGTTGCATTCTTCTTTCTTCAAATGTTCAGTCCTTCTAAATGACACTGCTGCAATCTTTATTTTTCTGTAAAGGTTTATATATATATATATATATATATATATATATATATATATATATATATATATATATATATATATATATATATATATATAATGATCACTGTATTATATTTCTAGACTCTTGCATTTGAATTAAAGGCTATTCGAATAGCTTTGTTATCTATCTTGCTAGCTATAGATATTGGTACTTTACTTCTTTGTTTCCTGCAATGATATGTACCATTCGAGGGTTTTTGTGTGGAAGATATCTGCATGTATCAACTTTTGTTTTCTGGGTCTCTTATTCACATGTGTTTTTCTAGCAGTTTGCATGTGGGTCTTACATTTCTGTAGTATTAGATTTCAGAGGTAAATATATCTCTCCATTCCAGAAATTAAATCTATGTTTGTTCGGTGTAAATGAGACTTTTCTGTTATTTTGATTGTATCATTTTCTAAGTCACGGACAATAACTTGTGTCTTGCTTTCAAGAACAGAATTTGGTTTTTCTTCTTTCAGTTAGGTAATTAAAGAGATGTCCAGACCATATAGATTTTATGTCTGTGTATATCATAGTTATGGGAAAACGATTAGTTCTGGGCCTAGGGTTTTGACCTTAGACCCTGAACTAACAATTTATTCCAAATTTGTATCGTTTAGTTATATATATTTTTGTCTCTATTTAGTCCAGAACTGTTGTCCCAACATTTCTGTATTTTACTTTGATAGTGAGGCTATAACTACAACTTATTCATATGTTTTTGTTACACAACCCACAAATATTCAACAATTTCACAGTAAAGCCCAGAACATAATATAACATAGACAGATATAGTTTATACTTGACATGCACAGTGTAAAAACATAATACCCATATTGAAAGAATTTTGGTCTTACAAACATTCATGTATTAATAAATCCGACTACATGTCTACATTAGAATAAATCTGTTTACTTATCTCACGTCGGGCTTTTCTGATGATGTCATCCCTACCATGACCGAGGCGATTACGTCCTCATTCCCCCCATGCTCCACACCCTAGATGAGTAGGTTGACAGAGATTCTAGAAGAGACCTCTGGATGCTAATTCCAACCTTTTTTTGCAGGAATTTTCAGGAATGCTGAGTGTTTCCATCGATCTCCACTAGCTCAGGAAATCATCACTCTCTTCCATTTCTTTCCTTGGTCACAGAACATAACCCATTTTCCTCACTGGGATGTACCTTTTATAATTGGTTTTAACTGTTTTCTGTTCAACCACTTCTTAGTTCTTAGAATAATTTTATCATCAGTATTTTTACTTTTTATAGAACCACTATTCCATGATTAAATTTTATTTCAACACAACATAATTAATTCATGTTCATCATGTAATATTTTCCTCAAAAGAGATAAATGTTTTAGTCTCTTAAAAATAAAAAAACATAACAACTAGTTAGCACTTAAGCCAGTGGCCACACCAACATTCTGGAAGTTTTAAGCTTTTAGTTGTAAAATTTACATAAAACTCTTTGATAATAATTTTATTGTTAAAGATTATCAATGTATATGTATTTTACATATACATTTTTAAATTGGTAATTTCTGTATGAAAAAATACATATGTTTAATTATTAGTATATATTTATGTTAGGAATGGATCTAATCTAACATGACTGTAGAGAGATTAATATCAAATTTATTTGAAGTACAAATTTTTTTGAAGTACAAAATTTTTTAAAGTGCAAAATACATTGTGTTATTTTTCATTGTTTAAATTGTATTTTTGAATGCTAAATAGAGTATATAAAGGACCAAATAAATGTTTTAAGGAGAAAAAATTAAATTTTCCCTCATACATGCATACAAAATTTAAATGATATATAATATATACTAATTTACATTAAAATATTTTACATAGAGATATTTTATCAAGCAAATTAAAATTATTTTTTATTATTAATATATTTTTAAATATATATGAATATTAATTCTTATTAAAATATTTTGTTCGTAATCCACATTGAATATTTTTTTATATATAACATTAAAATTTGTATTTTAACAATTTTTTCCCTATAAAGAAATACATATGAAGTTGACATCAACATAAATTAGTTAAGATAGATCTTCAAATAGTTTATTTAAATCTCTTCTTGAAATATTTTTGAAAAGTATAAGATTTAAATATCTTACTCATACATTTTTATATTTCTATGTTTTTTAATTATAGCCAAAATTATTTTTCTATTTAGAACACTATTTTTTATTTTTATTTAATTTTAATTATAGGCAACATTATTTTTCTATTTAGAACATTATTTTTATTTTTTATTTTTTCTAATTATAGCAAACATTATTTTTCTATTTAGAATATATTTTTTTATTGGAGGCACAAATAGACTTACACATTTCTCATACCGAATCTTTCACATCCCCTCATACCAAATTTATTCACGTGCAAATTTTTAATTATAGCAAACATTATTTTTCTATTTAGAATATAATTTTTTATTAGAGGCACAAATAGACTTACACATACTCTCATACCGAATCTTTCACATCCCCTCATACCAAATTTCTTCACGTGCAGACTTCTTTAGAGTGTAAAATACAATGTGTTATTTTCATTATTTCTGTGGTGAATTCTGTGGTAAAAATTCTCTGCGGTGAAAATTTCCTCCATTAATACTTTGGTTTGCGGTGAATTCTGTAGTGAAAATTCTGCAGTGAATTTTGTGGTGAAAATTTTCTCCATTAATACTTGGGTCTGCTGTGAATTTTGCGGTGAAAATTTTCTCCATTAATACTTGGGTCTCTAGTGAATTTTTTCCATTAATACTTGGGTCTGCAGTGAATTTTCTCGATTAATACTTGGGTCTGCGGTGAAAATTTTGCGGTGAATTTTCTTGATTAAAGGTCAGCTGTCAGGTTTGTTGATATTCAGGTGCACATATTCCTTATCTTTTTCTAATACATATTTTCTCATATATTCTCAAGTATGAATAATTCACCACAACTACCAAAGATTACCAAAGGTAAACCTAGCACAGTTACTCTACAGAGCCTTTATGAGTATATAGAGTCTTTAGAGAAACATAAAGAAGAAAGAGAAGTCAATCTACAAACCCAGATAGAAACCATGCTAGAAAACAAATTCACATCTCTTGAAAACAAGATCCAAAAACAAATAGAAAATAAAATAGAACTATTGGAGAATAAAATGGAGGCAATGGAGACTAGGTTGCAGGTCGTAGAAAAACAAAACCAAGATACGAACCAAACATCCCAGCAAGGAGATGTAGATAATATAGAGAGTCTTAAAATGAAGGACATGATTAAATAAATAGAAGAAAAAGTTAAAAATAGTCTCACCCTAAATAGCGGGGCAGGTAAATTAGATATCAAACCAATTAAAGATGAAATGAAAAAAAATATTGAATTAGACCATCAGCGTAACAAAAGGTCCTTGAACCTTATAATCTTCGGTTTGAAAGAGGAGGTAGACGAGGATAATTTAGCCATAGACCAGACAGAATTACATAATAGATTATAAATTGAAACCACATGTCTCATAGAAGCAACAAGGTTCGGGAAATTAATTGAGAATAAAGAAAGGTTGATCCGAATAAAGGTGATCTCTACTGACCATAAATATGACATACTTAGTAAAAAATCAAGTCTAAAAGGAACAAGAATATTTATAAACAATGATCTCATTCCAGAAGATCAAGCAGAATTAAGAAAGGAGGTTCAAAAGGTAAAAGAAGCTAGGAAGGAGGGGAAATGGGTAATAATCAGAAATAGAAAAGCTGTTATTCGAGATAGAAACCAAAAAGATAGTAATAAATAGCAATTCAACATGCTTCAAATTCTTTCTTGGAACTGTCGAGGCTTTCCATGGAACAAAGGCCCCAAGCTAAGTTGGATCTCAAATGATTTTGATATTATTTTTCTTGTTGAAACTTGGGAGCACGAAGAATCTAAGGTCCCTAACATAGATGGCTTTGAACTATGGTCTACCTGGAACAAGTGATCCTCCTATAGAGGCATTGGGGGCATAGATTGCTACATTAAGAAGAACATCTCCCCCCATGCTAGGATTTATAAAAACGACCCTTACAACCAATATAGTTAGATTGAGATTACTGATATTAATGATAAAAATACCTACATAGCAGTCTGTTATTTTTCCACCATTAACTCTAACTTCTATAAGAAAAATAATCTAGATAAAAACAATCCTTACAATGGTTTAGAGAATGATATTTCTAGCCTAAGGAATGAAGGTAATATCCTTTTAGTGGGTGACTTTAATGATCGAACTTCAAGCAACCAACCTATTCTTCTAAGAAATCATTCCAACCCCAATCCTCTTTGGTTAGACGAAGACCTTACTCTGGCTAGCCGGTACAAAAGGAGCTCTAAAGACCTCGAGGATAATTTGTTTGGGTCGGAGCTAGTCAAGCTCTATAGCGCTCAGGATCTCATAATTTGCAACGGCCTAAAGAAGTGGCCCAATTCTATCCAGATGACCTGCATCCGTGGGCTTGGTAGCAGTGTGGTAGACTATGTTATCTCCGATCTCCCTTTATACAACGAAATAATAAATTTTGACATCTTACACAACCACAAGCCTGACTTTGATCATAGGCCTTTACTCATAACTCTCAAGTTTGTCATGCATAGATATTCCATAGAAGATAATCCTTATAGTCAAAATAACTTAATCTTTGATAGAAATAAAAATTATCTCTTTCTAAATGAATTAAAAACCAATTTGCTTCATTTATCTAGTATAGACAACATAGATGACCTATATCATAATTTTACTACAACCCTCTCATATTCTTTTAACAAGTTCTCATTTGAAGTCTCAAGTAATAAAAGAAATAAAAAAACCAATGCATGGTATGACAAAGATTGTAAAAGTGCGAGGAGAGAAATTAAGGAAGCTGTTGATGAATCTCTCAAAATTGACAAGATAAAAATCTAGAAAGCCCTAACTAAAAGGAAAAAAAGGGCAATATATTTGTAAAAGACAAGAGAATCTCTTACATCTCTCTAAGGTGGCTCCTAAGAAATTCTGGAGGCAGATTCTAACTAGGAAAACTAAAGATAATAACAAAATTTCTTTACACGACTGGAATTCCTATCTTAAAAAGCTTTATGACTCTCCAAATGCCAGGGATTTTGAAACTCTGTTCACAACGAAAGAAGTTTTCTCATTATAAGACATCTATTTTGGGGTTAAACGTCAGGTAAATGGGAAAGCTAAAGAAATTGAAGGTTACCAGGTGGAAATCTTAAAAATTGGAGGTACTGTCCTCATCCCCCACATCCACAAGCTTTTCAACCAAGAGGTCAAGCGAGGGTTCCCTAAACCTTGGACTCGGAGCCTCATTATCCCTATTTTTAAAAGTGGGGATACAAATAACCCCTCTAATTATCAGACAGTTATGATCAGCCCTCTCTTAGGCAAGTTATATGGTATTATTTTGGAAAAGAAGTTGAGAATTTGGCTTGAAAGTGAAGGTAAGCAGGCTAAAGGCCAAGCGGGTTTTAGAAGGAAACACTCAACAACGGACCACCTCGTTACACTTCGGATCATTGTGGAGGAATGCTGCAATGATAAATCCAATCTCTTTTGTTGCTTTGTGGACTTTAGAAAGTCTTTCGATACAGTTCCTAGAAACAACTTATGGAATAGATTAGAAGAGCTAAATGTTCCTTTCGAGCTAAGAGTGGCCGCTATAAGGTTATACGAGAAATGTAATTTCCAAGTTAAAGAGCAATGAGGGGTGGTCGAAAGATATTAAGTGTAATATCGAAGTTAAACAAGGTTTCCCCCTCTCCCCTACCCTATTTGGCATTTACATCGAAAAGCTAGAAGGTTGTTTAGAGGAAGCAGGATGTGCTGGCACGATCTTAGCTGGGATAGTCATCATCCTTCTTCTCTATGCTGACGATATTGTTCTTCTCGCAAGCTGCCCATCTCATCTTGATAAGAAATTTAGACTTCTTAAGGATTTTTTCTCTACCATGGGTATGTCTGTTAACACTAACAAAACAAAAAATATTATCAAATCCAAGAAGGACACTTACACTAATTTTATGTATGACAATAGTAACTTGGAGGAAGTGTCGTCTTACAGGTACCTAGGAATTGATATTCATCACAAGCTCAACTGGAACTATAGCATTCAGAAAATGATAAATGGGGGGTGGAAAGCTTATTTTGGTCTTGAAAATAATTGTAAAATGGAAAACCTCGTAATGTGGGATAGAAAGAAGTTCCTCTTGGAAACTTTAGTCACTCCTGTTATCTTATATAGATGTGAGGTTTGGGGTTGCAGCATCTCTAGAGAATCTTGGTGAAAGATTGAGCAAATACAGAAGCATTTTATAACTTATAACCTTAAAATTAAAATCAATACACCCTATCCTATTCTCCTTATAGAAGTGGGTCTTTCCCCTATCGAGAGCCTAGCTATGACTAGGCTTCTGTTGTACAAGCACAAGCTCAATAGCGTAGGAGACCATAGACTTCCTAAGATAGCTTTAAGTTCTAGCCAAAACCACCTAAGGCTTAAACGAGGTTTGTATAAAGACACCAGGCCTGGTTAAACCATTGGGAGATCAACGAGAATGTTGCATTGCAAAACATTAATAAAATCAAAAAAATTGTTACTTCTAAGTTCAAAGAAAAAGTGTGATGTGAGAAAGATCTAGCAGCTAAAAGAAAATGAAGATATTATAAGGAGGTTATCAACCCCACCCTAGAAGATCAAAAGTATCTCTATGTTTTAACTAGCTCAAAGAAGAAAATTAATATAGCCAAGATTATAATGAACTCTCATGAGCTCCATAGTGAAACAAGTCATTGGACAGTTCTAAAACACCATGGATGGAAAGGATCTACCATCTATGTGAGAATATGAAAATCGAGGATGAAAATCACTTCCTCTTAGAGTGCCCCGAGTACAACCACATTACAGCTCAATTTCATAATCTTTGTTACAATACTGACCTTCCTAGCCTTTTAAGATGTCAAAATTATAGTGAGCTCAGGAGGCTTCTCTCCAAGCTTTTTGAGCATAGGAATAAAATATTAAATCAAACTAAATAACTCTTTTCTTTAGGTTTGATAGACCAAAGATTGGTCTGAGTGGATGTTAACCTTCATCATCATCATCAAAATTTATTTAAAATATTAAAATTCAAAATTGAACAAATTAATAATCATAAAAATAATATTTCAATACATATTTTTAACTTTAAAATTAATTTAAAATATTAAAGCTCAATATTAAACAAATTAATAATCATAGGATATTTCAATACATATTTTTAACCTTAAAATATTAAAACTCAAAATTAAACAAATTAATAATAATAAGTTTGATATTTCAATACATATTTTTAACTATGAAATCTTTTTTAAAATATTAAAACTAGAAAGTAAACAAATTAGTAATCATACTCTTTAAAATATTTAAATTCAAAATTAAAAAAATTAGTAATCATACTATTTAAAATATAAAAAGTCAAAATTAAACAAATTAATAACCATAAGTATGATATCAATTGCCAAAATTCCAATTTAGGTGGTTTTGAAAAGTGTTTTTTGATCCATTTAAACAATAAAATTTCATTCATTTGGTTGAATTTCCAATTTTGATGGATAGAAATTGGGTTCTGAGTATTGTTTAACATTTTTATGAATTCGAGTTATTTAAGTTTATTAAAAATAACTTTTTTTTTATGATATTATGGAGATATTTTAAAATATTTTCATTAATAATTATAATTGGGTTGATATTTTTCTCAAAAATAGTTATGTATTTTTAATTAAATTGATTAATTAAAGAAAGTATTATATAAAGATGTTATATAAACATGAGTTATATCTTTTGGGACATGTGGTATAGTAAATACAAATCTTCTTTAAAAGTTGAAAAGTCTCCATAAAAAAGTGGCATGAATCTCCATTGTTAAACACTTGTTACATATTTTTTGAATATATAGATGTTTAATTTAGATATTATTTTTTCTCTTTTTTAATTATTAATAATAATTTGAAGTCCACAAGGGCTCATGGATAGACGTTGATAGGTGGTGATTTTTTCTTGGATATATGATGCGGTTCAATTCCCCGCCCCGATCGAGGTGATATATTGGATATGATGAAGATGCAGTATTGCCAAGATTAAAAATAATTGAAATAAATTTATAGTTTAGTTAAATTTTATATTTTAATATTTTGGCAATTATGTATTATGAGGTAAGTGTTTTGATACTAGGATTCCAATTGAGAGAGTAAAATATAATTTTTCAAATATATATATATATATATATATATATATAACTATTTTACTTAGAAAATATAATTCCTACTTGTTCCTACTTGTCTTGGTTGTGACATTTTCTATGTACATGAGTTTATTCTTAGTGTTTAGGAGTTTGTTAAAGTCTAGTTGGTGGAGATATTCTTTCCGATTAATTAGCTTCCTAGATTGGTCTATGGTTGAGATATTCATTCAACCAAAAGATTATATGTCCAAGATAGATTAGTTATATTAACATGAGTCTATTCTTAGTGTTTAGGAGTTTGTTAAAGTCTGGTTGGTGGAGAGATTATTTACAACTAAATAACTTCCTATATTTTTCTATACTTGAGTTATTCACTAAACCAAAATATTATATGTCCAAGATAGATTGGCTATCTTGAGACATAGCTCCTTATATTTATATTGTGTTGATGTGAATTGAATTATTTGTGTGCATTATGTAAATTTTATATTGTATTAATGTGAATTGAATTTTTTATGTGAATTATGCAAATTTAACTTGGTATCACATCCTGTAAGCGCCCGGTCCTTGGCCCCTCCTGGGATGAGCAAAATAGAAAGTTTGGTGAGTGTTTATTTGTCCATCTTTTGATTTTTTTTGTCCAACTTTTTTTATTTTTTATTTTTTTGATATGTGAAAGGAGAGACGTGACCATGTGGAGAAGACTCGTGGCTATAATGTGTGATGCAATGAGTTGTGAAGTATTGAGCATGCAACCACTTGGAATTTTTTAGAATCCTTCTTGTTTTGAGGGTTGCAGCGATTGGAGAAAGATTATTTTTTTACATTGTAGGAGTTATGTTACTAAGAAACATGTTGATCACTGACAATGGTAATGTGTTGTGGTAGAATAGATTTCAATGACGAAATGTGCAAGGTTCATACAATAAACCTCTCCCTATGTTGCATCCTCCTTAAAAACAAAATATTGCAGTGCATTGAAGATGATAACGCAAACAGAAAACTAAGCTCTTGTCAATGCTTTTGGTGTCAAATGTGGGATTGCTATGATAGTTATGAAAATTAGTGTGATACATAAATCATGGATTTTATCTGAAAATTCATCCAAGATTGATTTTTTAGGGGAAATGGGTCGCTTGCCCTTGTATTTATCTTTGTAAGGAAGTGCCTCTGCTGCGATGCATGAGATTATTTCACAATTTCTATGGGTTCCATTTCAACCTTAGATTCCATTATTTGAATGTAAGATTAGATATATTGAAAATTATTTCTGTTGATTAGTGTTCATTTATTACAAACCAGAAAATTGACATTGGGCAGGTTAAGGTAGTATTTTGAAGGTGAAGGAGCTTTCTTGCAGTGGAGACCAGTTGTACACTTGTGTGGACATTGTATTTTGTATTTGGAGATGACGTATTTGAGTGTCATCACTCTTCAAATGTATTTCCTATAGTGTAAGAAAGGGTGATGACATGGCCATGTGGGGTGCCATAGTGACCATTACTTACATTTCCTCCGCAATACTACTAGTGATGTTTAACAAAGTGGTTATTAAATCGTACAAATTTCCTTGTGGTAATGTCATGATATTGTTTCTTATTTGTTATACTCTCCTACTATTATTACTAGTCTGTGCGTAATTGTGCTATGAGCATTTATGGCTAGAGTTTGATACCTGTCCTTTGATTGTGTGTTCTATAATAGCAAACTCATGAGTGGTGTAATTCACACATTGTAACTGTAAGCAATTCCATGATGTTTTGTAGTGGTATTTCAAAAACTTATAATATTATGTACCTAGAGTTGTGTGTATCCCCATGAAGTTCATGGTAATCTTAAAAGGACTTTGTAAGTGCAGGTTTTTGGTCAACCAAAAACCACCATTAGAGGAAATTTAAGCCTAAAAATAGCCTCCTAAGGAAAAATAATAAAATAAGATTTATGAATTATGGAGGGAAAAAAAGAAAACTACTTTTTTTTAATTGTGTTTTTGGCTTATCTCCTTACAGGTTTACTTAAATTTCAAGTGTAGACACATGTTGGATGCAGAATTAAATTCCACATCCAACGATTACCCATTATGCATACTTTTGAGAAGACCCACATTGATAAAATTTGCAGATATATTAAAAAAACATGTTGAACACGCTTTTTAATGTATCTGCAATTTTTATCAATTTGGGTCTTCTCAAAAGTATTCAACATGATTTTTTAATGTATCTACAATTTTAATCAATGTGGGTCTTCTCAAAATAATGCATAATGGGTACGTGTTCAATGTGAAATTTAATCCTGCATCCAACGATTATCTACACTTTAAATTTGAGTAAACCTATAAGGAGATAAGCCAAAAATACAATTAAAAAAAGTAGTTATTTTCTTTTCCCTGTAAAATATTTACATGTACCTATTTTCAAATTTAAAGTATTTTGATTTGTTTACATATTATGAAATGGAAATTAGATGAAAATTTTATGGGCACTTTTAGGTTGGAATTTTGCTCTAACGTTGTGAGTGTATGTAAGTGCAGTTTTGTGGTAACTTAGAAACCACTCCGTACTATAGGTTTTTGGTAAGACAAAAACCAAAAATGTGATAGGGAAGTGGACAAGGATTCATGTAGCATGGTTTAGGGTCAGCTGAGATAACCCTGTGCATGGTTTAGGTTCAACCGAAAAAAACCTAGGCATGGTTTAGGGTAAGCCAATAAAACCCACTGCAAGGTTACGGACAATCCAAGAAAACCTAGGTTGATAATAATGGAAGGGGATTTATAGGTATAGGTACAAGTATGCATAGATATAGTTTTTGAATTAATCTTGTACACTAACGACTTTCTAGTAGAATTATAGTTGCAAAAATTAGTACCCATGCATTCTAATAGATGGTTGTTCTTTTATATGGAAGTCAACATATTTTTTTTATCATGTTTGTAAACACAAAGACCACTACTAGAATTTTTTTATTGAGATCAAGACAAGTAGTCATTCAAGAGAGGACTTGGAAAATATAATTCCTACTTGTCTTAGTTGTGATGCTTTCTATGTACAATAGTCTATTCCTAGTATTTAGAAGTTTGTTAAGGTCTAGTTGATGGAGAGAATCTCTCCAACTAATTAGCTTCCTAGATTGGTGTGTGGTTGAGATATTCACTCAACCAAGAAATTGTATGTCTAAGATATATTAGCGATATCGAGACATAGCTCCGTGTATTTATATTGTATTGATGTGAACTGAATTGTTGGTGTGCATTATGAAAATTTCACTATTTTTTAATTTAATTTTTATCCTCAATTAAATGATAAATTGTACTTTATAAAGGAACAAACGAACCATTATTATCTTGAATTAAGTGATCATTTTTTACAATATTGTAATTTATTTTATTTTTTAAATAGATAGATAGATTTAACATTTGAAAAAATAAGCGATAATTTTTTTTACAATATTATAATGTTTCTTTATTTAAATTATATTTTTAAATACATAAACAACTTTAACACTTTGAAAAAAAAACTAAGACACTTAAATTGTGGAAACTAGATATTTCAAATAAGTTTTTTTAACAGTATTTGATAATAACTATTATATTTAAATATATTGTGCTAAAACTCAATTTATATATATAATTTACATAAACAAGTTGAAAACATTGGACATACTTGAAATGGAGCATGCATTAACGACCATTTACAAAATTATGACCTTGAAGCTTTCAAACAAAATGCCCCAATATTTACAATATTCCACTTGTACATTTTCCATTACTGACCTAAAAAAAATTTCAGCCTAGTAATTAACCCTTAAAGAAGGAGAGCATACCCCTTTTCCCTTGCCACCAAAGTTCACCTTGATTTAAATCTTACTCCAAATTGGCCATGTGATTTTCCTTAGAGTTGTTTCATCTAACAACATAGAGACATTTATTATTTGTGATAGACTCATACAAGTGATAATGGACCTGAAAAGTTGACTTAAATTTGCATATGAAAAAAGATATTTTGAATATAAATGGTGAATTGGTGAATTATATTAACATAATCACCAAAAATAATTGCCTCTTGAATTCGCAGATTCACAATTTATCTCAAACCCTAATATAAGACAAAACTCAATAATATTGTTGGTAAAATTGTCTCAATGCTATTATAAAAGTGACCTAAACCCCAAGCATACCTATGTTATTCTTAATTAGATCTCAGACTTCCCAACTGCACAGAAAAAGTGCAGTAGAGTACCACACCGAGAATCTGAAGAGGTACTGTCCTCAGGTTTGAAGGTTGAAGCATAACCACATCGCTGTTGAGGTCCCCTCCATGTCAGTACCATCAGGGCACTTGTATGTGATATAGAACAGACACTTAGTGTCGCAGCTAGTGAGGAACGAGGAAGTCAAATTTTTTTTTGAGTGCAAACATGTTGTTGCAAGGTACTGCATTGTAGGAAGGTGGGAGAGTGGGATCCAATGGAGTGGTATTCTAATAATAATTTTGGTGAATTAAATGGTTCGAGTGTTCGTCACCTATTTACAACACCATTCGTTACCTCTGGAGTGTCTCGCACAATGACTTGGACCATGAGAGTCTCACTGTAGTGAAAATAAATTATGCCCGTGGTTGTAGTCTTAGACAGTGAGACATTTGCATTGGGATGGTTGTTTAATGTTTTAATTATTTAATTTAAACTCAAATATAAAATATAAGTTTCACCGAGAGGTGCAAAGGAACGCCGAAGGAATATAAGATTCAACAATATTTTATAATTTCCTTTTTCCAATAGGTTATGTTTGATAGAAAGAAGACCATCAAGCTCAATGTCATGTCAGAAGAATCCTGCACAAGATCCTTTAGTCATTGTAGACTACAGGTTCCTTTTGATGGACAGAAGGCCATCAAGCTCAGTGGCATGTCACAAAAGGCCTACACAAGATCCTTGAATGCAATGCAGATTTTTCTCAATGTAGGTGATTGAAATTTTCCAAATGTTGTATTACCTTTTTTTTTGAATTTGTATAATGCAGAATTATTGATTGTGTTTTGAATTGTTCATATGGATTACAGGCCAAAGCTAGACATTAGATAATTGGGAGTCCAATTTGGTTGTCTTATATTTATTGGGCTACCCAAAGAGAAATGTCTTTGTAAGCTCAATATTTTGTGAAGCATAAAATCTTCTAAAACCATAATCATTGGGCATGGTCAAACTTTTGTTTTTTTATACAATTCATGGCCTAACTACATATAAATGTATACAAAATGAATAACCAAGTCACACAACCCTCAATTTTAAATGGAATTCTCATTTTTACTAGTGGGTTTGTTAGAAATACCTAATACAATGATAAAATTTTCCAGAAACAAGGAGAGATTTGTAGCTGCTTTTCCTGAGTCTAGGCATTCAAGTGTTGATTTTAGTCATCTCGTATTTAATGCAGTTGAATTTTATTTATGTGCAAGAAGGAACAAGGTTAAGAATATAAACTCAAATAAGAAGTTTAGTTTTGTAATGAGTGAGTTATTAACACAGTGTTAAGGAGTTTCAATTATTTTCCACGAATAATGGTGGTTAGGCTACACTTTAACACTAGTTCATTGGGAGTAACACTTCATCAGATGAAATTGGATGCAATTAAAAGCGGGCATGACAAGATTTATTGAGATTGGTGGTACATCCATTTCATAATTCTCAAGTGTAATTTTCAGACTTGCAGCACAAGCTTAGCCTTTACTCTGCTTGTATCTTACACTTTTTAATAATGGTTGCATCCTATAACATTTTAAGTTGCATTAAGTATTAAATTGTAATTTAACTATCCAACAAGATGAAAATCTTTTGCACAACCTCATGCACCTTTGTTTTAGTGCTATTTCCTCTTTTTATCTCTTTTATTACTCTGTATTAGGTTGCAACATCCATGACTGGCCTTTTCTTTGATGTGGTCAGAATTTCCAAAGAAAATAAGGAACCAAAGTCCGTGAAGAATAATGGAGGTAGAAGTACATATGAAGGTCCATTTTTTTCTTATTTAGAAGAAAATAAACTCTTGGAACTAATTGTGGACATTACCATAATAATGTGCAACTCGTTCATGTTATTATAGAAATTGATGTAGTTGTCAGTACATCAAAATTTTCTCTCCTCTGCCTATGCAAGTAGGTTGAGTGCATGAGATGTACCTCCGACATTTATGTTCTTGCACATTCATATTTAAACTATCAGATGAGGTACACATTATATAGCTATAGGATTTAAAAGCAACAATTTATCAATTCTAGTGTTTCTTTGGGTAAATCTAAATGTTTTGGCACATCTCTTTTGCTACAAGAACTAAAGAGTAACTGTCATGACAACCTATAAGATACTCTAGCCAGATTTGTGGCAGAAGGTGAGATCCTTAGAAAGTAGAATATTGGGAATGTTGGAAAATTGTTGATGTGGGATCTTTCTTCTAACATTATACCAATCTATGCTTCAAATTGGAAATCCATGCAACTGTTAGTTAATTTAGAACAAATTGTCCATATCTCCTCGATTTCTCAAGGATTTAAATGGATCTCCTTCGATGCCAAAGAGGTTGAGCGAAAGGGATTTTATAAACTTGCACCATGACTTGTTGAATAAGCAAGGAGAGAATGGGTTGAACTCCAGGATGTTGTTGATGCACAATTATTTATGGAAGGGGAGTGTGATCATTGAACATTCCATATATTTGTGTTCTTTTTTGGTTCGGGTACCTGAGGGGAACTGGTATGGCTTTGATGTCGCAATAATCATTTTAGTCCCCTTCCATTTTAAATTTCACTGAAAAATTTAAGGATTTTGAAACTTCAAGACTATATGGACAACATTGAATTCATGATGGTTTGATTCATGGACTATCAATGAAAACTAAAAATTATATATGGAAATTGGAGATCTTTTTACATATATATGGAGATACACGTCTTACATGGTTTATTTTTTTTGCACATATTGAGACCCAATCCTGAAGTTTATTTTTGGGCTAGAATAAAAAGTGAACCCATCATCATTGTCTGATGTGAGGAATTGGAAACAGGGCTTCGAAAAATAGAGTATATGCATGTATATCGTTTCTCCTGCTGTGTAATGAATGCTTTCAATCCTCTTCCACATTAATGAGAGGAACAGAGTTGCAAAATATCTTATTTATCCTCTTCCAGATTGATTTGAGTGTAGTTGTAGCAGCTTTTAAGCCGATTTAGAGTATTTTTAATAAATTTTAATATTAATATTCTTTCATACCTCTACTTACTTTAACGCAAAATTTTCAACTATATAACTAATTTATTACAAAACTAATGATGTCGCTATTCTCAAGCAGAATGAGCAGAGTAAATTTTATAATCTCCTTTGCACTTCTTATAATTTACTTGGAGGATTTCTTTGAAAAGCCACTTATGGGTTGCAAAGGAAAAAAAATCGAATTCTACTTACACATTAATTAAAGTTGTGAGTCATCCAAGATATTTAGTCATCTACCCTATAATATTTCTTCCTGACAAATCGATGGAAACACAATGATTATGGTGAATTCTTACATTCTCACCTCGAAGTCTCGATTTTACAATTTGGAATATAAAAAAATCAAAAAATTAGACTTGTATCTCTAAAATTATTATGGGGGAAGAGCTGACCTACTACTGCTCGTTGCACCTTGGTATGACTTGACTCAAGAAAATCAGCTAGAGGTGGAGTTCCTCCCTCCGTCCTGATACAAGTTTTGATGGTGCCATTTTTATGAGCCAGATTTGTGAAGGCTGTTAGGGCAAAGTGATTACCTGTCATTTAATTTTTCAACTCGGGGGTTTCGTAAACTTGTAAAGCATGCATGCACTATATGTGCTAGAAATTGTCTTTCAATTTAGATCAATCTAACTACAAAATAACGAAAACCAATTCATCTAATCTATGAAATCAAATAATGAAAATGAAATTCAACTAACCTATGAAATCAAGTAACGAAAATAAAGAAAACAAATTCAAAAGAAAGTATAGCACATGCAATCACACTTGCAGGAATTGGAATTTTAATCTAAGAAAGCATTTCAAAGAATGTAAAGGAAATTAACTAAGGAACGTTCCATCACTCCAACATCTAATAGAATCACTCTCCCAAGATGATGTATAAGCAATTGATTATACTTTAGTCTTTAAATCTAGGAAAGCAATTAAAGCATACAAAAGGAAAACTCAATAATCTCATAGGTTAGATATTCGAGCATTTAGAAATATGATAAAATTACCTTCTTGAAATGATTTTCAAGAACACCAAATTATACAATTCAATGCGGATCTAAATCTAGAAAACAATGTAAAAGCATGTAAAAGAAAATCTCAATCATTGTATAGGTTGAATATTCAATCACCCAATTTGGAACACCTTCTTAGCCTGATTTTTTTAGGAACATTCAATTATACAATGAATTGATAGTTTGATCGAATAAAGTAAATAACATAACATGAAAGGAAACTAAATAACTATGAGCTCTAATGCCTCAAACCTAATCCAATTGGAAAATAGATAAATTTATCCTATTGAAATGTTTTTAGAAAAGCAAAGATTACACAATCATTCTAAAACTAATAGTAAGAAAGAAAATAAAATTTAATCTATAAAAGCAAGTAAATCTCACACATTTTAGGTAGTTGATCTAAAAGTATGAGAGATGGTAAATCGAGATGCTCCATATGTAAGCAAAACCAAGTCAAAATGAAGAAACATTCATGAGTAAGGTGCCAAAATCTAATTATGTATTCAAATCTGGAGTATAAATCCAATTTTACACATGATTTGATAGGATAAATATTCCCCTATTGATACAAAAGATGAGAAGATATCTCATTAATGAGAGTCCATGAATCTCTCCCTATATCTCTAGAGTTACAATCCAAATAGGAAGTGATAAGGCACATGTCTTCTTAGAGTCACAATACAAATATGAAATGGGACACATATCCTTATGATCCCATGATCTACTACATCCAAAGTAGAATTTGGCCTTAGGAGGCCACATAAGGGTCTTTTGGAAGCTTCTTTTTTGCCTACACATGGCAACGAACTCATTCCACTTCTTAGGTATAAGTATGTGCATATTATTCTCTAATTTTTAACCACAAATTCACTTAAAAATACTAGGAATTAATAAATTTGGAAAAACATAATGTAACCCAATAGTGGTAATGGTAAGGTAAATGTAATGAAATGGAGGTGGAGTGAAGGTCATAATATGGAAATATAAGTGAAAATGTAATGGGAGTAAATGACAATTTCAAGGCCCAACATACCCCCCAATTGAAGCTATTGCATGTCATCATGCAATGTATTACATTAATTCTTTTTCTTGATCCTTTGATCTTTGGCTTAACTTTGCATGATATGATCTGATAACTTCATACTTTTGCAAAGTATTTTAGTTGAATTGCAACATGGTTGGTTCTTGTGTTTCAACCATATTTTTTTGTTGCATTCAATTTTGATCTTTGAACTTTGCATAATGATAATTTGATTATTGTTGCTAATTATATCTTTATTGGATTGCATCATGGTTGGTTCTTGTGTGACAAACATGATTGTGTTTGCATCCAATTATCTTTTAAGTACTTTTCAAAAGCCATTGTATGCTAATAATAAAATTTAATAGTTAGTATATGTTGAAAGTATGTGGGATTTTGAATCTGATACAAATGTGGAAAAATGTGAATATGAATTTATCCACTCCCCCTCCCCCCCAACTGATGGTATTGGAAATTTTATGAAGTGAGGAAAAGAAGTGTTTTTCCAAAAATTATCATTCTTTCTTTTCAAGGAATTCTATTGTAGAAAGTTAGAAAATGACATACCTTAACTTACCCTTTGGAAATGGATGAGTTGCATGTGTGGTGGTTGCAAAATTCTAATCATAATATTCTTCAAGTGGTTATACAAGTTATGGATAAAAGAGTCAAGATGACTTTTTATTTCTTTTACTAAAACTGTTGAATTTGCTGCAAAATGATGCTGCCTCTGATTCTGCAACTACCATCTGATTTTGTAGTTGCCATCTGATTATGTTGTTGTCCTCTAATTTTGCTACTATCATCTAATTTTGTTGTTGTCATCTTATTCTGCAGCTTCCATTTGATTCTGTTGCTGTCATCTCATTCTAAAACTGCCATTTGATTATACTGCAGTTGCATATCTTCTTCATTCGCTTCAAAATGATGAAAATTATAGTCTTCATGTCTTCAAAACTCGTTGGCATAATTCTTTCTATGTGAATAGATGTTATGATTTTGAACATAGCAGGAAAAGTTTGACTTAGTGGCCATTAATGGATGCCACTAGTCAACACGAGAACTGTCACCATTGATGACAATTAAAGTCAAGATGCCCAAACACGTATTGCTAGGTACGAATGATTTTGGTGTTGTTGAGTACTTACACGATCTGATGAATAAGGGACATTAATGTATTCCCATTGTTCGTCAGCAAGAAGACTTGCCATTGAGGCATGCAAGCCTCAAGATGTTTTTGTAAGGATTTTAGACTCAAAGGACTATGGACTCAATAATTTTCATTGAAGCAAGGTTTATTTTTGAAATGAAAAGGATAAGAGAAGGAAAATGGAAATGGAAGATGACAATGGAAAATGAAAATGGACAATAAACATGTAAGTGAGATTCTTGTTTTTATTTGTGGGTTAGTAGTAGACAAAAAGTAATGGAAAGTGTATGTGAATAAAGGAAAATGAAAAAATGACTCTTGTTGAGAAAATAACTGTGGCTTGGTTTGAGTTGCTTGGTTGGATTTATAATTGAAAAGGGAGGAAAGGTAATGGTCTTGATGGATATGGACATGGACTTTTTCTTATGTTTCTCATGAAATCGGTCCTTTGAAGACCAATTGTGCACATAATTGGTTTCCTTCAATGTTCATTCGATCATCCCAAATGTGCAAAAATAACTTGCCATAAAGAACATAAGTGTGTTAGAAAAGAAATGGCCAATTCCTTCTTGATTCTTACACAAAATTTGAATGCCAAATACAACAGATTAAGGAAAATCAAAAGTGTTATATTTAGTCCAATTCATGATGTTGATAACATTCCATTTTAAAGAAATAACCATGAAAAATAAATCAACTCCCTGTTGTTGGATGAATTCATGAAATGTGCTCAGTAATATGATTGGCATCACAAAGATTCATTGTTTTCTGCAAGTTAAAGCTTCATAACAACAATATTACAATTTTTAATTCCAAATATTAAGAAATCATCTAAATATTCTTCCAATTGTTCTACAAGTCACTGTCAAATTGAATCGTCATCTATGCTGCAAAAGCATGTTATCAAAAATATTTGAAGCAGTAAAAAAAAGTACTTGCACAAAAAATTATTTCAATCATATTTTGTAAGTATTTTTTGCCTTACAAATTGCTTCAATATCGATTGTATATGCAAAAAAAATAAATATTTCTTAATTTTTTTATTTTTATTTTATTTTATTATTACTATTATTATTTTTTTATATTTTTTTTTATTGTTATTTATTTTTTTAATGATGAGACACATATGCGTTTAAAATAAAATTTATTAAATAAAATTGGACTCTTAAACCACATTCCATGTGGAGTAGAGTTTGTTATTAACTTGGATTCTTCTGCTTTTAACTAGCCATGTTTAAATAGTTCAAAACAAATCATTTTTCCCTCACTTAATCTACAAAACAAAGCTACAAAGAACCATTAATTTCTCGCAAATGGCTGTGAAATCCAACAAATTGCTAGTAAGTTACCTAATTTCCCCCATTCCCGAAAAAACACATGTTTTATTTTTTGCTAATTTGCCTTGGTTGGCTCAGAAAATGTGTTTTAAAATTGGATTTGCTTAACAGTTATGCATTTCTGGAAATTTAGTTTTCTGGCAATTACTTCTAGAAAAAAATAAAATTGTTGTGGTTTGATTTTTTTATTTTCAGGTTTTGATGTGTAATGGCTTGTCTCTCATAGAGAAGTTCAGATTTATCACTCTCATTCCAATTACCTGTGATGGAATCTACAATATTCTCCTCATCAGCAGTCTGCAATATTCTCTTCATGAACAGTTTCTTCATTTGACACACTTTCATTGTATGTCTCTGCAATTGAATCTACAATCTTCTCTTCATCAACAATTTCCAATCTTCTCTTCATCAATAGTGTCTTCATCCAATACACCTTCATTGTCTGTCTCTACAACTTTTAAAATCAATTTCTAATAATTACTTCTTGAGGAAGATCAAGTATGGAAAAGAGAATGTTCGTTTTTTATTGTAGTGCATGGGTCTTTTGCGTGGATTGGAGACCTGCACATATGCACAAGGCCAAGCCAAAGGAATTTCCATGGGCCATTCGTTGTTTTGAATTTTTTTTTTATTGTGTTTTGTTTTGTTTTTATTTTTATTTATTTTAATATATATATATATATATATATATATATATATATATATATATATATATATATTTGAAATTTAAACAAAGCAATATTTTTTTTTAAAGAAAAATTGTGCACATGCAATTCAATAAATCAAAAAAGGATTGAGAGGGTGCAAAACATTAAAATTTGCAAAACCGATAAAAAAAAGGATCACTACTCAAACGACGATTTTCAATATAATTTTAGATCAATGTCCAGCAGAATTTTTAACGAATTTTTGAATTTTAAATTTTAAATTGACTGATCTGATTTTTTGGTCTTCCAGGTTGCAACGAGGCATGGGAAGAGAGCATACTAGTCAGTGTCATCAAATAAATTCATATTTTCACACACAAATTCTATTTCTGATGGTGATAAAAAACAAATTGATTCTTACTGCGTCACTGAAATTTATTCAAAATGAATTAATTAATGTTGATTATTATTATTTTTGAAAACAAAATAAAAAAATTCTAAAATTCTAGCTAAGTTTGGTTTTATTTTTATTTTTCCTATCTATCTAAAAAAACCTATATTTTATTTTTATTTTTAAGTATATTCATGCTTCCAATGAAGCCATTTATAGATTAGAATCTTTGAAATATTCATATACAAACTTGAAAAATGTGCCTGATTGTTTGTAAGGATATGAAAAATTGTCTTGATCTTTCGATTTTCTGCAAGGATCTCTTGAATAATTGATGAATTTTGTGGTCCAATCGCTTTTTGATACCATTCCTCAATGTAGTATTTGGGATGAATTCTAGATGTTATGTCCATAAATGGTCACTAAAACAAAAAAATAAATAAAACACACTCTAGACTGAAAGCTAGTTCCTATGCACACTTCCCCAGAAACGATGCCAAAATGTTGGGGCAAAGTGATTTCCTGTCATTTAATCTGTCAACCTGGGGGTTTCGTAAACTTTTGAAGCATGTGTGCACTGAGTGTACTAGAAATTGTCTTTCAGTTTAGATCAATATAACTACAAACTAACGAAAACCAATTCATATAATATATGAAATCAAATAATGAAAATGAAATTCAACTAACCTATGAAATCAAGTAACGAAAAGAAAGAAAACAAATTCAAAATAAAATATAGCGCGGACAATCACACTTGCAAGAATTTAAATTTTAATCTAAGAAAGCATTTCAAAGCATGTAAAGGAAAACAAATAAGGTACATTCAATCACTCCAGCATCCAATAGAATCACCCTCTTGAGATGATGTATAAACAACCGATTATACTTGAGTATTAAAATATAGTAAAGCAATTAAATCATGCAAAGGGAAAACTCAATAATTGCATAGGTTAGATATTCAAGAATTTAGAAATATGATAAAATCACCTTCTTGAAATGATCTTCAAGAACACCCAATTATACAATTGAATGAGGATCTAAATCTATAAAACAATGTAAAAGCATGTAAAAGAAAATCTCAATGATTGTATAGGTTGACCATTCAATCACCCAATTTGGAACACCTTCTTAGCTTGATTTAAAAAAAAAAAATTCAATTATACAATGAATGGATAGTTTGATTTAACAAAGTAAATAACAGGACATGAAAAGAAACCAAATAACTGTGAGCTCTATTGCCTAAATCTTAATCCAATTGGAAAATAGATAAATTTATCCTATTGAAATCTTTTTTGAAAAGCAAAGATTACAGAATCATTCTAAAACTAATACTAAGAAAGAAAATAAACTTTAATCTATAAAAGCAAGTAAATCTCATACATTTTAGGTAGCTGATATAAAAGAATGAGAGATGGCAAATTGAGACGCTCCATATGTAAGCAAAACCAAGTCAAAATGAAGAAACATTCATTAGTAAGGTGCCACAATCTAATTCGGTATTCAAAGCTTGAGCATAACTCCAATTTCACACATGATTTGATAGGAGAAAGCTTCCCCTATTTATACAAAATATGAAAAGTTATCTCATTAATGAGAGTCCATGAACCTCACCCTATATCTCTAGAGTTACAATCCAAATAGTAAGTGATAAGGCACATGTCTTCTTAGAGTTACAATACAAATAGGAAATGAGACACATATTCTTATGATCCCATGATCTTCTCCATCCAAATTTTAATTTGGACTTAGGAGGCCACATAAGGGTCTTTTAGAAGCTTCTTTTTGACCTACACATGGCAACAAAATCACTCCACTTGTTACGTATAAGTATGTGCACATTATTTTCTAATTCTAAACCACAAATTCACTTAAAAATACTAGGAATTAATAAGTTTGGAAAAACATAAGGTAACCAAATAGTGCTAATGGTAAGGTAAATGTAATGAAATGGAGGTGGAGTGAAGGTGATAATATGGAAATATAAGTGAAAATGTAATGGAACTAAATGACAATTTCAAGACCCAAAAAAGGCCACCATTAACAACATGATAATTGGAACCATTTCCATGTTTTTTTAACAAAGAAACTAGACAAGAAAGATCACATGCATATTCAATGAATCATTGATGCTCTAGCTTCACTGCAAGGAGTCCCAAGGTAAATGCAACATCCTTCTCAACCTCATGCTTAAAGGAAAACAGTCCCTCTCCCTCACTAATTTCAAGTGCTTGAAGATGTTGAACCAAATCATGTATAGCTCCCCATCCACAATAATTTCTACGTGTTCTTCCTGTTAGGCGAACTCTGCAAGCACTTGAGCCACTCATAGAATGACCGTCCCTGCTCGCCACAAAGCATTTTTTGTGAGAAACCAAGGTAGTGTACACAATACAACAATTCGCTTGGTGGAAGCTGTAGATAAAATTAGATCATTCAACTTGGAGAATATTTCCATGGGTCATTTTTTAATTACAGCGAGGAGGACACAATTTATGCGCTCTCATTCTTTGCAGCGAAAAGTGTTTGGACTTGAAATTCCATAAAGAAAATTCCTCTGGCATAATTAATATTTTTTCTTAAATTATATATATATACATAGACCCAAGACATGTTTCTTTTGAAATTGAATTAAGAAATTTTAATTCAATTATCAATATTATTATTATTAGATATGAGTATAAATCATAGTATTTTCGATAGGTAATATTAGTAATTTATTATATTAAATCATAATATTGAAACAAGTTCTATTTACAAATAATAAAATTTCATAAAGCACTAAATTTTCATGATTAAGAATAATTTTAAATATTATTTTAAATTAATATGTTTATTTGGTTTATTAATTTTTTTTATAATAATAATATATATAATTATAATTTAATTATTTTTGTCATTTTTTTAAATATTAATAATATGAGATTTATTATAAGATAAGTGTTTTGATTTCTATTAATAACTCCCAACCATTTAATTTATATAACCAAAAACATTACAGTAAAAAATTGAAATAAAATGTTAGCGATTAAAGCCAATTACATATTTTATAAGATTAATTTAAATATTATATAAATAAGTTAATATATATATCTACAGTTAAATATTAATTAATTGATAATTAATAATAAATCAAATATTATAATTTCTTTATAATTATTGAGAGTCTTTCTTTTCTAATTAGTGGATCTTACATATAGCTTGGATTTCCAAAGGAGGACTAAATTTTAGGAGATTCCTAATATCAATTTTGGTTGACACTAGCAAGTTTCCTACTAGTAAAAGAAAATGAGAAACTAACTATAATAATAATTAATACATAACTAACTCCTTGAAGAACTAACTATAATAATCATTACTACATAAATAACTCCTTAAAGATTCAATAATTCTAAGGAAATTCCTCTGACATTGGCATGATTTCCACTGAGTTGAATAATTGTATATTGTCTTCTAGGATCAACCCCGTATTGCTCTTATGGCCTTCTTTTTTGGCTTCCTTTTTTTTATGGAGACCATTTTTAAATCCTTTCCTTGAAACTCAATATATGACTTTCAAAAATTCAAACTTGGTTGGTATTTTTCCTTGCACTGAATATAGGCCTTGTGAAGACTCCTCGCATGATGATGTGGCATTTCCTTCATATCTTTTACATGTAATTCTTCTACAAGGGTACTCATTTGTGGATATTGTGTTGGGGCTTGGGCTTTAGTGGCATGTTCTTCATATATTTTTCATGCTATTCTTATGCAAGAGTAGTCAGTCATGGACCTTTTGGTTGGGATTTCGCTTCAGTTTCCTCTGATAGGGAATGGACCATTTCTTGTAGCGATGTGTTTTGTTGGTATTCTTCTAGAAACTTTCATAGGGGATCTAAGTAATATAATAAGGGCTTATGGGTTTTTGCCTCTACTCGTTGCAGTATTGATTGAATATTATCTTGCTCTAAAGGATTCTTCAAAGATGAGAGAGACTAGAATCTATTTTGACATCTAGGTATTTTGATAAAATTTAAGGCACCCTCAAGACTTAATTTTCTTCTTCTTTGCATTAATTTTCATAAATCATATTTCTATATTTATTAAGGGTGTTCTTTAGGTTATTCCTTGCATTCATCTAATAATTCCTAATAAGATGCCTATTTTCATGATAATGTATGCATCGAAAGGGGATATGTTGATAATCTAGAGGGTCCTTACAAAGGTTATCATGATAATAAATATTTATTGAAGTTGGATAAGGCTTGAAGATATTCATATAAAAACATATCTAAGAATATTATGTATACTTCCATAGATCCAATCATATGATGTATACCTCCCTCTCCTAGTAACCTTTGAGACCTTGCAAAAGTTTCCAAAGGAATTTCCTATGCCTTTAAGGGTTTCCTCCTCCCAATATTTATTTGGAAAAGGAAAAATCCAAACCCACCTTAGAGAAAAAATGAAATATTCTCTTTCCATATTATATATCTCCTTCCAAAATCACATTAAGAGCTTTGCAAACCTCATTCAAAAACCCTCGATTTGTCTTCCAAGTTGGAGAAAATGATTATGAAGAATCCTTTTTCTTGTAGCTCTAATTTTATTTAACTCTAGAAGTTCCATAATCCAATGAATTTGGAGATCATAGAACGATCTTGCATGTATTAGATATATTCTCTGATCTTGTTGGATTAAATAATTCATTTTTTTTATATTACACCAATTTTGGAAAGTGATGCCCTCGATTTCTAGCTTTCCAAGATGCACTAAAAGCATATTTGTTCAAGAATCCAGAAACTACACTTCGCCCAACTTATCTATGAAAATGATGTAGGGGATGAAGAGATTGAAAGGGAGTACCAGTAGATCCAAAATCTTTTGAACTCCCCAAAAAATTTAATTGAAGAAGGAGGCCCCTCTCCCAAAAGTAATCATGAATGACTATGTAAATAAACCCTAAGATTATATTTATTATTGTTTAATATGAAAATACTATATAATAAATTTTATTAAAATAAATAAAAAAATTAAAGATAAATATTGTTATAAATTTGAAATTTATGTAAAATTGTAAAATTGTGGATTTGGAAGGATGGAGAGCGACAGCGGAGCTCAGAACCCTAATCATGGTGGCGGAAGGAAAACCCTAGCTCTCTCGATTTTGATGCAGGCGACGGAAGGAGGTCTATAGGGTCAAGACATTCATCTTAGGTTGTTAGGGTATGGTGGACACTTGGGAACACCATGGTACCCAACGATGCGCATTGGAAAAGGAGATAAGGAACAAGTGTTTTTAGGGTTAAGGATGGAATAACCCGCAGTTTACACCCCTATTTTCGCTTCCATCCTATTGAGAAAGCACACACTCTTGGGTTTGAAGGTGGGCCATTGTTGTCAGAAGGGGTTTTTAGCTGCTAACAGGAACAGAAACCATGGTTAGAGAATGGGACTCCGTAGACCTTGATCCCAAGATCGAAGATCTTCTTACGGTCTGGGGTTATGAAATATTGGAGAAAAACCTCAAGAAGTATATTCCGGCGATCAGCGGAGCTGGGTCAAAGCTCAGAGGTTCGGGGGAGGTCTGGGGAATAGGGAATAAAATAGGATTTTTGGAGGAAATATTGCTCAGTACCTTCAACAACGACTGGAAGGTGGATAACAGACCTAACCGGGATCAAAATTTTGTAAATCTTAGGATGATGACAGAAGTGGACGACGTGGTAGTTAATGTAAGTACTCCTTCACTCGGTGGCCTTAAAAAATAATTATTCTTAGGAGGGTTAGAGTAAATTGTTGCTAGTCATGGGATACAAGGGAATGTGGGTTTGAAGGATTCCCTGGAAGAAGCCCATTGTCAACAGGATCTGGTCAGAGGAGTCTATTTGGACGCCTCTTTTTCTTGCAAAAGTCCCTTTTAGTGGAAACAAAACTGACAATATGAGGATTTACACCCATTACAGAGCTTTGAGGTGGTGGGAACTTGTTCGGAGGTTGGAAAAGGTATTTTTCAAAACCCTGCTCTCAGCCAAGAGACATAGATCCGATCTATAGGTGGGATCCTACCCACAAGAAAAACTGAGGAATAGCAGAGGCGTTCGTAGAGAAGTAGAGAAGTAGAGGTGCATGCGGGCTCTGGAGCTGTAAGCGATCAAGCAAGAGGGAGAACCCCTCGGGATAATCCCAATTTCCAGGCGAAAGGGCAACCTAGGTCGCTTGATCCAGAAGGGAAAAATGTTCTTAAAACCCCGCAAGGCGGTGAGGAAGGGGGAAAGAATGGGGTTGTAGGAAATAAGAGAAGTAAAATTAAGTTGATTAGGAAAAAGGAGGAAAGCCCATGCTATGTGCTTGGGATTGACATTCAAATAGATGAGGTAACAGAAGCTGCTGAAACAATTCTAGTATGCCGATTCAAAGGGAGGAAATTCATAGAAAAATACATATCGGAATGGACCTCAAAAGCGTGGTCAGAGGCTTCGGAGTGGCAGGTTAAAGTCCAAACCTAACTCCAGTTTCGTTTATGATCAAATTTGCAAAGTATGAATCATTGGAATGGGTATTGCAACAGAACTAGAATTTTGGGAAACAACCTATTCTTTTTAGGAAATGGACACCATTGGTTGATGCACAACGGGAGAAAATTGAGGAAACCCCGATGTGGGTTAAAATTCCGAGACTTCCTGTCCCTTTCTAGATGGAATAAGCTTTTAGATCAATTAGGACACCCTTGGGATGTTCCTCGAGGTGGATACGTCTTACCAACTAACCATGGATAAGAGTGTAGCCAGAATTTTGGTCAGTATTAACCCAAAATAAGGACTAGATGAGGAGATACATCTAAAGTACACGGACCTTTATTTTACCTAGATGATCAAATATGAACATATGCCCTTTTTATGCCACCATTATCACGAATACGGTCATCTGGCTAAGGATTTCCCTTTAGGCCACCAAAGAAGAAGGAAGCAAAAGAGGGAGACCTGAATGCTAGCCTAGATTCAAGAAGAAGAGGAACTCAGAGAAGTCGAAGGGGAGCCGATGAAAGGTTTAGAGGGAGAAAGTGGAAAACATCCAGAAGATGGCCCTCAATATATGCAGGCAGAGTCAAGAAGTAACATTGCACATAATCAGCAGGAGGAGCATCCTCTGATTCCCACTGGTCCTTTAGAAGTTGTGGTCTCGACACCTAAGCAGGAGGGTATTGTCTTGAACCATGTCATCTCTCAATGCTCCTATTTGTTTACTTATATTTCTGCTCTTTCAAGCCCCAGTCCCTCAAGGCCCGTCATAATGGAATCTATTCATATGAATAGTGTTTGGAAGACCTTTATCATTACTTATATTCCTAAACTCCTCATTAATCCTCCTATCATCCTAGGCCCTAATCTTACCCCCTCCTTGTCTTGACCTAAGGAGAAACCTACTTATAACCTTATACCTAGAGACAAGAAGCTTTTGCATAAAAATGTGGTGGGAGGTCTTGGAACTCAGCCTCTCTCGGTCAGTTCGAGGGAGAATAGGGGCCAAAAACCAAATTTTTCCAAAGCCCAGGTAAGGGAAAAACTTGACATTGCTTATGGGAAACAAATTTCTCTTTCAAGGGTGCTTAGATCAGCGTAGACCCCCTCCCTGGGTTACCGATGATCATTCTATCCTTAAACTGCAGGGGGTTTTCTATTCAACCTAAAAAACTATCACTTAGGGCTTTGGTGAAGTCCTATGAGCCTGATGTCCTTATGCTTCAATAGAAATTGGGGGCAAGGGATGAAATTGTTGGAGCTCTATCCAAAATTTTCTCAGGTTGGTCCTTTCAGGCATTGGATTCTTTAGGGAGGTCCGGGGTTCTTGCATTGGGCATAAAGAATGGAAGATTGAAAGAGATTAACTCTTGGGGAATGGACAATGTCTTAGCAATGGGAGTCTACTCCAATGAAATCTGTCACCCCCTCCTGTTACTAAATTTTTATGGCCCTTGCTTGTATAGGGTATCCTTCTAGAATAAGTTGTTTTCCAAATCATGTCTGAAAGATCCAAACCTCATTCTGGGAGGGGATTTGAATTTTTCTCTGGGGCTCTCAGAAGCCAGAGGTCCTTTTTCTCGATTGGACCCTCTCACAGACTTTTTCCTAAACAATATAGGTTGTTTGCATTTGGTGGATGCCAAATTAATAAAGCCAAGACCCACCTAGAGAAACAGAAGAGTTGAAGAGTATAGGGTGGCAAAAAAGCTGGATCGTTTTCTTTTAAAAGAGGAGTTGGTAACCCGATCCTCGATCTTCTGGCAGTGGGTGGGAGAAGGGGGTGTCTTATACCATCTACCTATTCTCCTGGAAATCAAGGGAACCTATAAGAAACTTGGAGCCCCTTTCAAGTTCAACTCATCATGGCTCAAGGACGAGTCATTCAATCAACTATTGAAAGACACCTAGAGGAAGGGGGGGGGAGGTTCGGCCTGGAAGAAAGAGCATCCACTTCATGGATAACCTAAAACAGATGAAAAAGGCCACTTTGGAGTGGGGAAAAGCAAAAATAGCCAAGGAGGAGGAAACCCTTCGGTTGATCAATGAGGAATTGGATCATCTGGAAAAGACGAAGTGTGCAGAATATGAAACAAATGAAATGAGGGATAGAATTAAGAGCCTAGAATCGGCCAGAAATAAATTTTTACTTTAAAATGAAGAAAGGTGGTGCCTAAAAATTATGGAAATCTGTCTATCAGTAGGGGACGAAAATACGAGTTTTTTCTATAATTACACAAAAGGGCACAAAAATATAAACACCATCTGGGTGATGCAAACGGAGGAAGGGAGAACTGAAAAATACTTCAAAGAAATATCTATTCTAGGATGAAACCACTTCATATCACTATTTAAATCTCCATCAGAGCCCTCAATAAAAGAAGTGATTAGAGTGGCACATTTCTTCCCAAGATATATTGAAGAGGAGGGAAATAATAGAATAATGGATCTGGTGACAAAAGAGGAGATGGAATGGATTCTTAAGTCAATGCAGAAGGAAAAAAGCCTTGGCCCAGATGGATGGACAGTGGATTTCTTCCAACATTTTTTTGATTCTCGGGGGAGGACCTGCTTGTGGTGGTAGAAGACTCAAGGGTCATCAGCACCATCCACCAACCCTTCAATTCCACCTTCCTCGCTCTCATCCCTAAAAAGGAGGATCCAAAATCCTTTGAGGACTTCAAGACTATCTCTCTTTACACCTGCATCTACAAAATTATTGAAAATTTGATAGCCACTCTAATAAATCCTTTCCTCTCAAAAAACATCTCTAAGGAACAATTTGGTTTTTCGGATGGAAGGAAAATTCATGAGGCGGTTGGGGTGGCTCATGAATCTCTACACAGCCTTAAGAAAACCAGGAATAAAGGAGCGACAGTGAAAATTGACCTATCTAAATCATACAACCGAATAAGTTGATCGTACCTTCGACTGTTCCTGACCCATCTGGGGTTCAAGATCGATTTCATAAATTGGGTGATGGGATGTATCACAACTACTAGTATTTCCATTCTGATCAACAGGGCTAAAAATACTTTCTTTCAAGTTCAGAGGGGTCTTTGTCAGGGTTTTCCTTTATCGCCCCTCCTCTTCCTCCTTGCAACAAAAACCCTAAGTTAGATGATCCATGATGCAAAAAGGAGAGGAGAATTGAAAGGAGTTGAAGTGGCAGTAAACCTATCCATCACTCATTTGTTAGTTGTAGATGATATCCTTCTATTGAAAAATGGAAGTAGTGAATATGTTAGATGAATAAAATCTGTGCTGGATCTTTTTCTCAAGGCAATGGGGTTGAGCATCAACAAACAAAAATCCTCTATAACCATGGAAGGGTTTTCAAATAATTTTTGAGGTGCTCCCCTTTGAAGTTAAATATTTCAATGATAGATTTAAGTACCTGGGGTTATATTTAAAGAAATACTCCTATATAAACCAGGATTGGCACTGGCTAGGGGCAAAAATTCAGTGTAGAATGAAGCACTAGAGCTTCAAATGGTTGTCTAGGGCAGGAAGGCTTGTGTTGATCAAAGAAGTTTCATTTTATATTCTGGTATATTAGGCTAATTTAACATGGGTCCTGAAAGGTATACTCACAAAAATAAGGAAGATATGTAGCATTTTTTGCGGGTGGGATTAAAGGTAGAACCTATTTTTTCATGGTTGGCGTGGGAGAAAGTGGCGAGACCAAAGTCTTGGGGAGGATGGGGAATTAAGGATCTCTCGTCTTTCACCCCTTCTTTGGTGGCACAATTGGGATGGAGAATTATCACCCTAGATAATTTAAGGACAACAGTGGTTAAAAGAAAATAAATTGACCCTATGCCGATGGGGGACTGGCTTCTTTTACCTTAAAAAAAAGTGAAAAATGCCTTAATCGTTTGCAAATCCACTCACGGATCCATTAGGATCATTGAACAATGTTTGTCTTGGCATGTAGGAAATGAAAAATAAGTAAGACTTGAATAGGATGATTGGGTAGGGGGCAATGGGGTACTTGTACTATTCATATATTTTCTTGAATATCTTGCTAGCAAAGGGATTCGCTTTCTAAGTCATATTGATCAATTAGGTCAGTCAACCATTTGGGTACAAGTGTGGAAGTCAGGGGAGGATCTACAACTTGAGGGAAGGTGGAGGGAAGAATGGCATGGATATATAAGTGAGCTGCAAAGAACAAATTTCCACATTCAAGAGAGGTTAGATGATCTGATATGGGTACATTCCCCCACAGAGCAGTATGCCCCAAAACTTGGATACAAGTGGCTAATGGATCAGAAAGGGTGGGCTGAGCTGGAGTGGTGGTATAAGCTATTGTGGGAATTCAATTTCCCAACAAAATCAAGGCTCTCCTTCTGGTGTATTTTAAAGAAAAAAGTACCTTCCTGGGATAATATGCAGAAAAGAAGAAATATTGGGCCGGGTTGGTGCTCACTATGCAAAAATAATGAGGAATCTGTTCAACACCTTTTCCTATCCTACCCTTTTAACATTTGCTTATGGGAAGAATCTTTGAGGCTTCTAAACCTCTCCCAGCAATGGGAAGGTCCCTCCATCTGGGGGGCTTGAAAAAAGTGGTGGAATGAAGCCTCTGATGACTGGGTGAGAAATGTCCCACTAATTATCTGACGGGGAACTTGGATTTCTAGGAACCGGCTTATCTTTAGGGACACTATGATTCCTATAGCTCTCCTTGCATTAGAAGGGGCTTCCATCTATGAAGATATTCCTATCCCCAAGGAATCCCAGTCGGTCAGGGTCATTGAGGAGGAAGTAATTAGAGGTGACATTCTGTGGGCCTACATTGATGGGGCTTCAGACCCTCTGAACAGGTGTGGGGCAGGTCTCACTATCCATTTCCCTTCGGGAATGACCTTAAAAGCCTCTATGGGGTTAGGATCTGGAACAAACAACTTTGTCGAGCTCCAACCACTTAAACTGCTTCTATGTTGGCTTACTCAACTTGGGCTGAGAGCAGCCCAAATATTTGGAGACTCCATGGTTATTATTAAATGGTTTAATGGAATTCAAGTATGCCAAAAATATATTCTTCTTCCATTATTAGAATAGGTTATAAACTTTAAAACTCATTTTAATCAAATTTTTTCTTGTCATAATTATAGGGAATGAAACATGGACGTGGACCTCCTATCTAAGGAGGGTGTACCAAGCTATTGGGTCTTAGGTAATCAAAGAATTCAAGGGAGAATTGATTCGGGTCCTGGATCAGCCTCCATTTGCTTTATAAATGATAAATGAGTCAGTTCCTTTTGTTTTTCTTAGTTATACAAACTCTTGTTTTTATTGTAATTCAGACTTTCTTATACTATACATCTCTCTTTCTATCTTTGTTTTGGATTGTTTTCCTCATATGAAGAGATCCAGGAGATAAAAACGGGTCTTTTCAATTTTCAAAACTCTGTACATCTGAAATAGTGTTTACTACTCAGATGTTTTGTGTGTAAAAATCAACAAAAGGCCCGGTTTTGACTCCTGTTTAGTTTTTTTTTTCCTTTTAATGTGAAGATCGGGGGTCAACACAGACGCTATATCCTTAAAAATCTTGTTAAGGCTAGTGGAAATAGTGGCACTGCTTTCCTTGTAGCTGCAAAATTTTTGTTCTCTCTTCTCTGATTGAGGGGGAAACATATAGTTTCTTAGAATGCCAATGAGCATATACTATGTAACTTTTTATGATCACAATAAAAAGTTTGATTTTTCTTTTTTGGATTTTTTATTTTTATAAATTTTATAAAATAATTGATATATAATCCATGGCTTGTTTGAAATTATTATCTATAAATAATTTCATAATAAAAAAGGAATATCTTTCATAAATTTGCTAAAATTATTACTTATAACATATGAAATGTTTGATAAAAATAGTATTTGATTAAAAAAATTTAAGGAATTAATGCTGGATAAGAGTGACATTGATATTAAAAACTAATCTATACCATCTTTGGTTTTATTATCTATGAGTGAAAATAAAATAAAATATATATATATATATATATATATATATATATATATATATATATATATATATATATATAATAAGTAATAATATAATTTAAGTGATATTAAAATTAATAAATTAAAAAATAAGTAATAAACATCAATATTTTATAAATTTTGAAAAATATTGATTTATAAAATATACTAAATTTTGTCTTATTATAAAATAATAGAAATTTTTTGATGAATTAATTTAAAATAAGTGTAATATAAGTTATATTTTAAAAAAAAATCTATTTAAAAATTTTATAATAATATTTTATTTCAGAATAAGGATATAACTATTAGGATTTTGGGTAGATTAATGTATAATTTAAAATTGTTTATGCTTTAATTTAAAATTTTATATTATATCAATGATATATATTTATTGATCATGCACATTATTAATTTAATAATGTTATATATAAAAATATGTATTATTGTTTTAAGACAACTGTATTATCTTAGAAACGCAATCACTTGGTTGATATAATATCTCAGCCACACACCAATCTAGTAAACATATAGATCTAAAAAAATCCTATAGAATAGTAACAAACTCTTTTACTTACAAAGCATCACACCTAATATAGGTAGGAATTAAAATTTCTAAGTCTCCTCCCTTAATGACTATTGTCTCGATCTCAATCAGCAAAGTATTTTTGTGATCCAACATAGTGTTTACAAACATGATAAAAAATGTGTTGACATCCAAATAAAGGAACAACCATCTACTAGAATGTATGAATATCGAACCACTACAACCACTAGTTTGCTAGGATGTCCTTTGTGTACATGGTTCAGTCAATCGTTATATATGCATACATGTATCTGTATTTTCCAGTCCCCCTCCGTCATTATCAACCCATTTTTTCTTGGATTACCCATAACTATGCTCTAGGTTTTATCTTCTTACCCTAAACCATGTTCAAGGTTTTTTCAGCTGACCCTCAGCCATGCTCAGGGTTTTCTCGGCTAGCCCTGAACCATGCTACAAGAATCCTTGTCCACTTCACTATCATAAGTGGTTTCTGTCTTACCACAAACATACACTACAAAGTGGTTTTAAGATGACCACAAACTTACTAGGGTACACTTACATCACCACTGACCCAGGTACATATTATTACGATTTTTTCAAGGACCACTAGAAAACATCATAGAATTTCTTACTAATACATGTATGTGACATATAATACACAATTATTATGAGTGTATTTCACAAACTCACACAAACTTTCACTTTGTTTTTTATCATCCTTTAATCTCAAATTTTTGTCCAACCACTATCCTCTGTTGCCATCTTCACTATCATGTCTTCATCATATCTAGTAGTAAAAATTTCATGCAAATAAAGGTTGTCTATTGTTGAAATGAGCACTTCCAACACAGAATCAAACATGTAACAATATATGTCTATATTAAATATCACAACAAGAAAGAATTCAATTATTTCAACCAAATTTACATTACTGAACTATCAATTTTTTTGTTGTTTTTTAACACTGAAATCAACTTGGAATTCAAAAGACACTTCAACTCTAGCTCGATGGTCATTCAATAACTCTAATGTAGTCTAACCAATTAGGCATGCACTGGCTTATTTTGCAGTTTGGTTCCAAGCTCCTGCAGATAACATCATGCTTAGCACCTCAACATATTAACATTGGAGATCTTCTCCCAAGTTGTAAAAAATCACCTCATATGTCACAAATTTAGTGGTAAAGTTAACCATTCCACATTATATCACTTTGTGGATATATCCATCAGAACAAATATCTTGAAAAAAAAACAACAACAAATCTATCATCATTTGTATTATGTTCAAATTTTATTTATGCTTTAAGAGGTTGGAACTTAGAAGAGTCGACTTCAACCAAGCTATTCATCCACTAATCATCTTACCACTATGTATGCAACATTGAATTCAAACACAAGATGATTTCCAAAAATAGCCAAGTATTATCACTAACTTCGACAATAGAGTTAGAATTTCCAAACACAATACATCTCTCATATATACCACCTATTCACCAATGCCATTCTGTCGGTTGGCACCTTATACTTCTTCTCATATCCAGGAAGCTCCTATACATTCTCTACTTCATTGGGAAATATGACTTGGATTTAGCCCCCAAAACATTTTTTTTCATGGAATCAGAATTCTTCTGACGACTTCTATGGTCGATGTATCATTGACAATTGCATTTTGGGAAGGATGCAACTATCTCTTCACCTTCAAAACCCATACATGGGAACTTACTTTATTCGAAATCAAAGCCTATTCCAATTGCTTAAATTAGTTTTCACTTGTCACAAAGTCAAAATAAAAAAATGCATAGCGACAATCACTCTCTAGAAGAGAAGTTATGAAATCATTGTAGCTCTTTATTAGACCTTCAGTTTTACCGACAACAACTTGTTTAGAATTTTCATTAATGTTGAAAATAATATATTGATGCAGTCTCTTCCTCTACAACTCTGGGAAATCATGTTTTTATTCATTTGCAACTCCCATTCCTAAGGATGCACTAGAAATCTTGAACAACATTTTCCAAATATCACATCATCTGTCAACAAAAAACTACATACTCGAACCCACTATGCACACTACTTAGGGTGAGGTTGAGAGATTCACTTTTCTTTTCATAATCATAAGCATGATCATCAGTAAAAAAATGTAATATTTTATATATTTCATTCATAACGTATAAGTGATTTTGAAAAAACTTTTCCCCAAAGCATAAAGGCTCTCATATTAAAAATACAAGCCATGAAAACAAATTTTCCTTAGCCATGCCAATAAAATCATCATTTCTCACTCAAATAGGCCATGACTAGATTTCCCATTTTCATAAAACATTAAAGAGGAATTGTGATGCAACATCATCAATGCAACTCATTATTATCAAAATATTTCTAACACATGCTCCCTTAGAACCATTGACAATCACCCGAAGGTAATCTCGACTCCGAACTCTACTTCACACGGGCTTCAACACCATTCCCGATTATCGCCCAACTCAACATACACCGTAGCCTAATCATAATATTCCATTCCATGTGAACGATGCCACCACCTCCATCATGTTGGCTAGAGGAAGAGATAAACAAGCATACACAAGTTACTGCTTTAAAAAAAATAGTCTATTCATTAATATTTCTCACATACATCCACCAGAGCTACTGGTCTTGGATTTCACACATTACAGTGACACAAACTGATATAGGTGTATATTGGTGGCCACCTTCCTATTACACCAAGACCTCCAGTCCATTTCATCAGTTTCCTTGTTTATAGCAGCATTTACTATTTTAGTAGTTTTTCGAGTTCTAAAATAACAGAGCAGTTTTGATGCCCTAACCAACGTATTTTTAAGGTCTGCAACAAGCCCATATATTATAGACATAGGAACAGGTATATGTCAAATGAAGTATTACTCAGAGAGATATTTCCAACGAGGTATCATACACATCAAACAGAGATAATATTACCAAGTTACGACACTGGGAAATTGGCTGCACAACGAACCTCAACGGGGCCCACAAACACTTGGTGTTCCATCTCCTATGGTTATGGTTATGGTTATTTATGGTTTTCCCTTGTTTTTTAATAATAAAAAGGTCCTTGAGCCTCATTTTAACACAATTTAGAGGCATGTAGACACCACATATCTTCTCATAGACAAGTTACCATCGCTCGAGCTAGTTCATTTCCATTCTGTATGTAAGCATATTTCAGTTCTTTGATATTAATGAAATGAAGTTTTATATCTGTTGCACCTTTGTATTTATGGTTATATCTGTACTATGTTATGTTCCTTTTTATGTTCAGATCAATGGTATCAGAGCAATCTTCTCTTTCTCTATTTTTCTTTGGATGTCAACAACAAGGTCACGGTATAAGGAGTTAAGGCTCGAACTGATTGACCCTCTGCAAGACTGGCCTTGCAAACCCCGACGGCCTCCCATGGTGGAAGAAAATAAAGACGAGGGAGCATTATATCCTTTAAAAATATTGCTCAAAGGATCCCTCGAGCAACAGAGGAACACGATGATGGACAACTTTTCCCAGATCCTTTAGCAACTACTCGCAGGAAATGCATATTCTTCCAACAACCACCCTAGAAGAACCACTCCCTTTAAGGTACAAGTTAACTTTTACATCTCTATATTTGAAAGACAGATAGACACGGATGTCATAAATAAATCGTTAAATCTGCTAGAAGAATATTTTTCGGTTCATGAGTTTTCCAACTGAGGAAATATTACTTTTGCACTCCATAAAGCTGCCCCGCACGTCAAGGACTAGTGGGAAACCTATTATGAGAAGAGGGATGAGAGTTGATCCTCACTATTTTCAACTACACCCACTTGGAGTTCTAACAAAGTTTCCTCAAAACGATAACTACGACCTCAAAAAGAGAACTCTAACGAAAAAAAATAAAAAAACCATGAAAAAAAACTTGAAAACAAAAAGTGTTATTCTCAAATAGCCTTATTTTTAGGTAAATTTTCAACATTTTTTTAAAATGGAAGTAAAAGACAAATTTTTTAGTGCAAAAAAAACCCTAAAAATGAAAAGTGTTATTGATAGAATAACGTCACCAATTTTTTTGTATAAAAAACACCCTGCAAACGAAAATTGTTGATGCTAGAATAACAACCCCCATTTTTTTGGGCAAGAAACACCCTAAAAATGAAAAGTGTTGATGCTGGAATAACATCTTTTTTTGGGGGGTAAATTGTCAACATATTTTATTAATGACGTTAAAGATAATATATCATGACTCTAAAAAACCTTAAAATTCCAACGATAGACATGACATTAAAGATAAAAAGTCTTAAAATCCCTACGATTTTTAGGCTTGGTATTAAAGATAAAATATAATGTCTCTCAAAAGCCTTAAAATTCCAAGGATGACATTAAAGATAAATTGCCACCTCTATGAAAATCCTTAAAATTGCAGTAGTTTTCAGCCATGGTGTTAATATTATTTTAAAAAAATATTACCATTTAATTTATATTAATTTACTTTAATTTTAATTTTATCATATCAATAACAATTTATTAAATATAATGCTTTTATATATATATATATAATGTATTGAAATAACTGGATAGGAAACACTTTAGTTATGATGAATGAACAACTTTACAAAGTAAATAAATTTATATGTGATTTTGGAGTTTATGATACCCTCTGCATTAAAAAAATTGTCTTCTTGGGAATTTGTGTGAATATTTATTTTTAAACAATTTTAAGATTTTGAAATTTGCAAATTGTTTTTTAAAACCTATATTTCATTATTGAGAAATATATATATATATATATATATAAATTTTATTTTCATATATAATAATAATAATAATAATAATAATAATTTAATATTAAAATTATATTACTTTTGAATTTAATAAATTGAAACTAATAAACATACTAAAGATTATGCAAAAAAAAAAATTGGCTTTCCAGAATCCTTTGGAGCATTAAGGAGGTAGACCATTAACAAAGAAATGTTCCCTCTGACTGATTATTTCTACATATTTTTTATTTTTGACATATATATCCAATCAAATATATTGAGAATATAATAACAATGAAAAAAAAGAAAAAAAAACACACACACAAAAAAAATTAAGAAAGATTATAACAAGTAAATAGAAATATATATTTTAACATTAAAAAAATTAGAAATACTAGACCCAAAAAAATACAATATAAAAAATATATAAAAAGAAAAGAAAAAAATCAAACATAATAAAAACAAATAAATAAATAAAGTGAAAAAAAAACTAAAACAAAAATAATTTAAGAATATAATTTTAAAAAATTGAAAAAAAAACATAAAAATCAAATAAATAGTATTGATGAGATAAATTTCAAAAAAACATTAAAATAAAATTAAAAACATAATAAAAACAATTTTAAAAAAAACTTTAAAAAAATTAGACTTATAGCAAAAAAAAAAAACATAAAAAAATGAAGTGAAAAAAAGGGAAAAAAACAAATTAAAAATTATTTTAAAAAACACATAAGAAAATTAAAAATAATAATTAGAAATATTGGAAATAATAACTAAAAACATCAAAAATAGTAATAAAAAAACATTAAAAAAAATTAATTGAAAGATATTTTTTTTTCATCAAATAACAAAAAAAACATTAAAAAACCAAACTAATTAAAAATATATATTTAAAATTAAAATTAAAATTAAGAATGATTAATTTTAAATTATTAAAATTAAAATTATTAATTTTTAAATTATTAAAATTATTAAAATTTAATTTTTAAATTATTACCATTTAGTTTTTAAATTTAATTATTAATTTTTAAAAATTTAAAATTTAAATATTTAATTATAAAAATAATTGAAAATTAAAAATGAGAATTTAAAAAAAAAATAAAGAATTTATTTAAAAATAATAATTTAAAATTTATTAAAATTATAATTATTAAAATTTGATTATTTAAAAATCAATTATTAATATTTAAAAATTAAAAATTAAAAAATATAATTCTAAAAATAATTAAAATTTCAAACTTAAAGTCCAAAATTAAAAAAAAAAACCAAAACCAATTTAAAGTTAATTAAAAATAATATCCCCAGATGCGGGTGTTAAGGCTTGATTATATGGCGCATGGCCTATGGGATGGTGCGTGGCAAGGCCACATGCCCACCCACCGGCCTCACCTATGACGCGTCGATTGCATTTATGTATTCAAGCCGTCACCTTACACGACATTTATTTCGCTGCAAACGTCGAGGTGGCCTCCACTGCTTCAAAATGCTGCTCCCTAGTTCTATTCCTCAGCCCTCTCACTCTGCGCTTCATCCCCTTGTGACACTCCGCCTCCTCCTTATTGCTCCTATGTCGCCACTACTCTCGCCCCTGTGAACTGGATGCTCCCCTGAAGCTGTGGAGCCCAGCTTTCGCACATCTAATGGGCGGTGCTGCAACCTGGGCAGTTGTATTGAGTTTCTCCCCGGCTTTCATCATTCTCAGAGCCTCTTCTGTCAATTGAGTTTCTCAGCCTCCTTCAGCCTCCTTCGGCCTCAATTCTCCTTTTTCTTCTCCGCTAGCCCCTACCAACATTGCCCGCTCCTCTGCTCTGTATACCCTTCATCCATTGCGTGCCAACATGCCACAACTCAGGCATCGAATGCGATGTTGGAGGGGCAGTTGCAGAGGCCGTGCCTCTCGTCCGCAACACTCCTCCTTGTCCAGCTCTTCATCATCTTCTCTTGAGCACTCCTGGGGCCGATACTCCGACACTCGCAGTGGGCATGGTCGTCTTCTTGGATCCTACCCTCGACATCCTTCTTCTGAGCCTTCGCCGCGCCCTCCATCCTACCACAAAGCCTCAGCCTCCCCACAGAATGACGCCACTGCTCACTTTCAATTCCAATGCACCTCCGACTGCCCTCTTGTGATGGCGACCATCTCTGTTTCTTTCCACGAGGTCTCTGATGTGGGTCCTGGCTCCTGTCAACACACCCCACCTCCGCATCCAAGCAATGTGCCGGGTTCCTCTGAGAAAGTGAAAACCCAACAGGCCCCTACATGGCATAATTCTTGTTCGACAAGCAGTGGCAGTTCGAGCTACTTGAGGGAGACGCGTATGCAAGAAGGAGGAAATGGTGATGATGCTGCAGTGCCTCAACGTGGCCCCCTTCTGGTTGATGATGATGAGTACAGATGTCTGATCATTGAAGAACCTCCTCAAGCTCCTCATGGCGTCTAGATTCTCAGGTCTTTTCCTAGTCAAATATTCTAGTTTTATAGTTTGGTTGTCTGCTCACTTCTATGCGGGATGTTTTTTCTTATGTCTTTATGTCGCTGGTTTCCTCTATAGAGGCAGCGCTTTAAACTCCACATGGGTTGGTTTCCCCATGAGGGCAGCTTCATTTTTGCTATTTTTCTGGACTTATGTCACTGGTGTTGGCCTGAACTGCTGAGGCCCAAGCCTCTCTGTACCATATGTTTTACTAATAGAATTTACTCTTACTTAGAAAAAAAAAAATTTAAAATTAAAAAAAAAAAAAATGTTTAAAAATTTTGAAATTTCACTCTGTTCTAAGGCCTCCTCGGTTGGGAATCAACCTCCCCATCAAGGTAGTTGTTGGGCCTGGCCATCGGACGAGGAGGGGAGTTATGTGTAGCTCCCTCCCGCACGGTGGCCAGTCCCCGTGGTTGCCTAAGCCGCCCAGGCTGTAGTTAGACAATTGTCAGTGGCAGGGGAGCTACACGCAGCTCCCCTTTCACCCGATGGCCAGACCCCGCGACCACTTGGGCGGGGAGATCAATTCCAAGAATAGACTTCCTCGCCCAACTCACCGCGGGGCAGGGAGGTCGATTCCCATAATCCATTTCCTTGCAATTTCAAATTTTTAATTTTTTTTTTTTTAATTAAATTTAAATTGGCTTTAGTTTTTTTTTTTTTTTCAATTTTGGTCTTTAAATTTTAATTATTTGTAAAATTAAATTTTGAATTAAAATTTTAAAATTTTAAATCTTAATAATTAAAATTTTATATCAAATTTTAATAATTTTAAAATTAAATTTTAATCACTTTAATTTTAATAATTTTTCTATTAAATTTTTTCAAAATAAATTCTTAAATTTTTTTTTTCTAAATTCTGATTTTTAAATTTTAATTAATTTTTAAGATTTTAAAATTTTAAATATTAATAATTACATTTTTAAATTAAATTTTAATAATTTTAATTTTAATAATGTTTAAATTAAATTTAAAATTTAAAATTAATAATTTAAATTTTTAGATATTTTTAAATTTTAAATTTTAAAATATTTTTGATGTTTTTTAAATCTTTAAATTGTTTTTGACATTTTTTTTATAATTATGTTTCCATTTATTTATTATTAGTTTGTGTTTTTTTTACTAGTTAATTTGGCTTTTTTTTAACATTTGTATGAGGTTTTTTTTCCTATTTCTATATATTTTTATGTTTCATTCTTTTCTTGACATATTTTTTTCTATTGTTCTTTTTACGTTTTATTACGAACATGAAAATCACCAATATTTAAAAAAAATATCCACACTTAATACTTTAGAAAATTTAAAGTGTAAAATTTTTTTCCTCTAAACAAAAAGGGTTCATGTTACATTAACACTTTTCAAAATTAGAATGAAAATCACTAACATTTTAAAACAAATAGTCATACTTGATAAATAAAAATAAATAAAGTGTCAAAAATCAACCCTCTAAAAAAAGGGGTTGATTCTGCATCAACACTCTTGAAAATTGACATAAAAATTAATAACAATAAAAAAATAAAATATAAAAATAAAAAAAAATTTAAACTACCAAAAATATTCTCCAAAAAAATAATAGGTGATTCTACATCACCACTTTTCAAAATAGACATGAAAATCAATGACATTTAAAAAAAATGAAAGAAAACTTATAGTCCCAAAAATATGCTCCAAAAACAAAATAAGAGACTTTGCATCACCACTTTTCAAAATCGGGGCCTCTTTTTGCTACCTAGAAAAAATGGCAATTAGTAATTTTCTCATTTGATTGGTAACTTGTTTTCTTTCTAGGATGCTATCAAGGACCAGTATTACCCTATCAGGAGTTGTTGGACACCTAATCCTTAACGAGTAGGTGTGGAAGGCAAATGGAAAAATGGATTCCAAGAGACCACTTGGAATGAGAATACAAGGGTCACACCAATGTAATATAAATGTATATCTATGGTGAATAATAAACACAACTCATGCTTATCTTTTTCCTTGTGTGTTTAGTTTCTCCATTAACCATGCATGTGTTTAACATGGTGTCAAAGCCGGACGTACTCTTGCCCTGCCATAATTGAGAGAATTGGTTTATGACATTCCTGCTCACTACCCATAACGCTCCATTAATTCGTTGTCTATCAGTTCTGCCATATCTGCTTGTTAGAAGTGAGAGTTCTATTCCTCACTTTACGCCTGTCGGAGGGATCTTAATGCTCCACTAATTTCGTGTGACTCCTCTGGCCTGAATTGCATGTCTGAGAGGTAGAGAACTTGCAGAATTTTCCAATAATGGAAAATTTGGACAAATGAATTTTGTGAGTCCTTAATTGTTTTTTATCAGTACCTATTCTCTGTGTGCCTATCCTACCCGTTACTTGAATGTGCCTAGTTTTTAACTGAGTAGTCTTCACGTGGACCTGTGTGTTGGAAACACAATCTAAGGCCCTTGTAGTGACGAAGACCACGGTGGTTGTTGCAATTCTGAACTCAACGATTTCTCTAGGAAATGGAACTTTTGTGATAGCTATCTCTTGCTGGTGAGATGTAATATTGCATTCCATTTGCATTTCAGGTGTCCCTTTTTTAACTATGAGTTTGATCAGAGTGAAGCAAAGCGTTGTAATTCAGAGAAGTTGTTGATTCTCTATGATGAATGTGGGTCCTAAATCTAGACACTAGTTCATTGGAATGGTGCATGAAGTAATGACTGAACCATTGATATATCTCCTTGACTTTCTTTCGCTACAAATCCTCCACCAACGAGATTGCTACTAAGCAGACTTGCTCACTGCTAGTGGTGAATGCACTGAGAGAAATTGGCTACATTAGTGGGGGCCGTGAGGACATTTGTCCTTGGGATCTACAAAGAAGGCTCGGTCTCTCCATATATTTCTTACACAGTCGCTTCTGGTGCACCCTTGGCCTTACTTGACCCCTTGGTCCTCGGATCCTTCCTCCCACCTGTGCGCTAGCCTCTCCACCATCTCCTACACCCTCCGCTAGTATCCACCTTTCTGCTTGGGATTGTTGGCTCTTCCACTTCTGCCAGCCCTTCCACTCCCGCCAATCCTTCCTCTATGCTTCGTTGAAGTGAGCGCTCCACCGGTTCAACTCCATGGAGTTAGAAGGAGTGTACGTTGGTAATGAGATGGAGGTGAAGGAAACTTTGTTATCACCTTGAGGCTTTCGACCACACTAAGGACGACCTCGTTCTCCAAACCAGTGTATACATCCACCCTCCCATGGCCTCGACTCATGCTGCCTTGACTTGCACCATTATCAGTCCTTTGATTTTCTTCTCGCATGTAGCTGGATGGATGAAAAAATAACGGGAGGGAGCAGTAGAAAAACTACCCTCTTAACAGTTTTGCAAAGAGCAATTAAGGGAACTTCTTCCTCTGTAGTGCTCCTCCCGTACGCAGTCACGCACCACCATAAGAATCAACTGGGGCATTGAGCTTCTGAAGTTGTTCAAGTGCCTGTAGACGAAATTTATTTCTCCAAAATTGGAAATGAAAGCAGTTGCAAGGGCCTTTTCAGTCTTTGGTTGAATAGGTGCCATAAGATCATATTTAGCCCATGAAAAATAACCTAGAGGTACATATTACGAGAGAATGGTTGTCATTATAACATTGTGTGGCCATGGAGGTATAGTGATATTGTTTTTAGTTATTAAATCAAGAAAATTGTCTAACAATGTATATGCAATAAGAAGCAAGGGAATGAACTCCATTATATTGTAAAATTTCGAGAGTAAGTAGTGAGTGGAAGAATTGTACTTTCACAGTTTTTGGTAAAACTGTATTGTCTGATAGCAACAAGAAAGTAGAGAATAAAGTTACATCTTTATTTTTGTACCTTGAAATCAATACTTTATGGATTGATATGTAATCAAAGCCGTAGGAGATTGTGTCCATTGAAGAGCTTGCAGGGGACTCTGTCAATGGTGATTCACATAAACAAATTTAAAGTAGAAATAGATATGGTAGTCCTAAGTTGGGTTCCGCTACAGCTGTTGCCGCCAGAAGACCACAAACAACAGATCTAGATTGGGAGGTAAACCACACACGAAATAACACAAAATTATAGAAGATTAGCTTTGGAGAATAAATTGAAAGTTTTTCTACCCTAAGGAAGGAGAATAATGGAAGAAGCAAACGAGAGACAAAATTAGATAAATCAATACTTATCAGTAATTGTCATTTTAACATTTCTTGAGGAAAGCAAAGGTATTTCAATTTAATTAGCTTGAATTCGAAGTAAATGATGTGGGAAGCAAGTAAATTTATGTATTTTCTATCAAAGGCTTCTAAATTGGTAGCAGAACTGTATTCAAGTGACTTCATACTCGGCCTTTGTAGAAAGATTTAAGCAATTTAGAGATTAGTTTCAGGCCCACTGGTGACACTACGATTATAGAAATTGATGTAAGGAGATTCTATATAAGATAAATTTTACTGGATATTTTATGATCTAGTAGTAGTGGAATATTTCAAATCTTTCGATGGTTAATCTCCATTTTAGTATGTGAGATTGTATGATCACTTTCTACACATTTGATACTTTTTATATTTGGAATGTGAAATAAGCCCGCACTAGGATTGTCAAGCCTTTATTTTTTCTTAGACAATGGCTAGAATTGATGGCATATTAGAGTTTTTGAATACTCTAAAACATTTGAGTGTGGATGGGATGGTAAAAATCAGCAAGGATACTATGTCTGATATTATATTTTTTCTGCAAAATGCACATGAGAAGATTAAATTTTTGCAGCTTGAATCTCAGCTCCAACAAGAAGAGTTACAGCAGTGGAGTCATCATTCTGAACCTATTTCGATTCAAAACATTGAAAGAGACTCCCACAATCATCAAGTCAATAATGTTGTGACTGATTCACATTTAGTGCCTAGTTCAAAAGCATATTTTTATGCAGATGCAGATGTTCACACTTCACTTCCAAAGCCCATCATCAAGACCTTGGGAAGAGATTTTCCATAACAAGCACATAACTGTTCTTAGATATGACAAGGAGTTGTCCTTTCATATTCCAGACTACTCCAAGCCCATAAAATTTCAGAGTTTTGAATTTCTTCATGATAGCTTACCTTCAACTGTTCCAAATCCTGCTCCTCTTCTAAAGCAGCAACAACAAATTGTAAAATGCCAACACTGTGGTCGAGTTGGCCATATGAAAGATAACTGTTTTGATCTTCACCCATGCAATCACTGTGGTTGAAACACCCATTCTTCACATAGAAGCTTCATAAACGAGCCTCCTACAAGAAAAAAGATTCATCTTAGATGTATCACTTCTTGGCAATGGGCATCAATAGCCAAGAAGATGTTTAAGTCACATGTCAGAACTTGTTCTAAAATATTGAGCAAACTTGTAGTTGAGTTTTCACCATCATCTCACCTTGTACCTGACAGGAGGGGTAATGGTGGTCATCTACAAGATTCGATACCACATCAAGCGAGCCCGAGCCATAACCTGTCATTCCAGATTCAGAGTTGTAGCTAGAGACATAGCAGTTCAAAAGAGCCTGAACCACAACCTGTCATTCCAGATTCAGAGTTGTAGTGAGAGACATGGATGCCCATGATAATTCCTTTGTTTGGTGGACAACATTAAACCATCTATGCGAGGTTGATATTCTTCCTCTTCAAAGAATTCTGGACACTTCCTCTAGTAGAAGACTTCAACTTCTTCCAATCTTTGGTAGAGTTTCGGGAAATACATTAAGCATTCCAGTGTTGGTGGTCATCCTTAAACCGTCATAGGTTGTAAAGCTCCCTTCTTCTAGGTTAAAGGTCTCCCTCTTCAAATATGAGGGATAGTTCCTCTCGTAGAAGTCCTCAACTTCTTTCTAGATTTGGAAGAGTTCCGAGAACTGCACTAAGCATTCCAGTGTTGGTGGTCATCCTTAAACCACCTCTTTATGCCAATATTTTAGAGAGTTGATTCAGCCTATGTGCTACCATGAATAATTTTCAGATTTGTATTACAACTCTCTTCTTGGACTCACACATACCCCTTTGAATTAAGGGGGGAATGTTGGACACCTAATCCTCAACGGGTAGGTATGGAAGGAAAATGGAGAAATGGAGTCTAAGAGGCCACATGGAATGGGAATCCAAGGGTCACACCAATGTAATATAAATTTACATCTATGGTGAATAATAAACACAACTCATGTTTATCTTTCTCCTTGTGTGTTTAGTTTCTCCATTTACCATGCATGTGTTTAACAATAGCTATGAGGATAAATACATAAAGTGGACCACGTTGCAGTAGGGAAGGGACCAACACATTTCAGATTTCACAAATATTTTTCATACCCTTCGCACGAAGTTGGTTATCAAGTATTTTGAGTGAAATTTGGTACTTAATTAGCACTGTTGTCTACAAAAGTACATCCAAGACGAGATGGAGTTCCTGAACATCTCCTCGCTCGGAATCACCTATCCATACACTATTAAGATTGAGAAAAAAATTAAATAGAAGAAGCGAGACTTTGGATATATTAATCTGAAGAAAAAGAAAGGTGCCCCCAAACCACATAACAAAGGACAAAGCCAAGGGAGGGTGACCCAAGACAACCTGTCAAAGCCACAAGCAAAGAAAAACACCATGAATACAAATAAGGACATGGGAAAATGACGTGAGTTCTATAAGAGCCCAAATCACAACATAAATGAGTTTTGGGCAAAGATGAAGGCTTCCAAATCAGATGCATGTTTTGAATTTCATTCAGCACTTGACAAGGGGAATAACAAGGGGATACAAATTATTGATGCTGAGCCCAATGCTACTTTTTCCACCACCAAGATCCAGAATAATGATTCCGCGGATCCAGAGGAGGTGGAGCGCCTCTTCCACTCACAAATGTGGGTGAAGGGTTCTCTATTGTATTTCATTTTCTATGGGAGGAGCTAAAAGAAAACTCATTTGATCAGAGGTTGTGAAGCAATTGGGCCTACTAGCCACAACACACCTGCAATCATACACCGTCAGGTTGCTTCACCAAGAACGACATCTCCTCATTAGCCATGAGTGACACCTTCCATACAACATCAAGCCCTTCACCAATGAGGCATTGCGTGATGTTTCTCCTCTTGAAGTTTGTGATGTATTATTAGGCTAGCCATACTTGTGGAAGTGGCATGTTGTGTATGAGTCTATGCCTTGCACTATTATTATTAATTTGGGAAATAATCTGTAGAGAATACCAGAGTTAGCACCACCTACCAGCATATATTTGATCACTATGAAGAAATGAAGTAAGATCATTTCCGAGACTGGATTTTTTTTCCTTTTGATTTCCTTAAGTGCATGAAGAATATTGTGGCCATGGCCTCCAGAAAAGGCCCATCATCATGACAACAAAAAATGGACAAGGTCATGTAAGAGTAAATGGACATCTTCACCTCACCCACAAGGGTACCTCTACACGGTCAAGTCAAGCACTCCATCGATCTCACCTTGAGCGCATTGCTACCCAATGGAATGATCTATCGATGCTCTGTATTAGAGAACGATGAGCTCAAGAGGAATATTCAGGAGCTATTGCAAAAGGGGCACATCAGGCCAAGTTCATCACCATGTGGGAGCCTGATCATGTTGGTACAGAATAAGTTCGATACCTAGAGACTCTATATTGACTATCAAGTGCTCAACAAGATAACTATCTAGAATAGGTATCCAATCCCATGGATTTATGACCTTCTAGACCAGCTCAAGGGGGCCAAATATTTTAGTAATATTTACTTGAAGTCTAGTTATCACCATGTCCCAATAAAACCCTTTGATGTGTGGAGAATTGTATTCAAATATAAGGAGGACCTTTTCTAATGGTTGGTCATGCAATCTACTTGAAAAAAAAAAACTATTTCAAAATTTTATAATAATATTTTATTTCAGAATAAGGATATAACCATTAGGATTTTGGATAGATTAATGTATAATTTAAAAAATTAAATTTAAATTTTTTTATGCTTTAATCTAAAATTTTATATTATATCAATGATGTAAATTTATTGATCACACACCTTATTAATTTAATAATTTTATATATAAATATATGTATTATTGTCTTAATATAGGCATATTATCTTGGACACGCAATCACTTGGTTGAGATAATATCTCGGCCACACACAAATATAGTAAACATGTAGATCTAAAAAAATCCTATAGAATAGGAACAAACTCCTTTACTTAGGGAGAATCACACCTAAGACAAGTAGGAACTATATTTTCTAAGTCTCCTCCCTTAATGACTATTGTATCGATCTCAATTGGCAAAGTCTTGTTCTAATCCAGCATAGTGTTTACAAAAATAGTAAAAAAATGTATTGACATCCAAATAAAGGAACAACCATCTACTAGAACATATGAGTATCCAACCATTGCAACCACTAGTCTAGTAGGATGTCCTTTGTGTAAATGGTTCATTCAGTGGTTATATATGCATACATGTACCTATACTTTCAATTCCTCCTCCATCGTTATGAACTTGGGTTTTCTTGGATTATACCCATAACTTTTCTCTAGGTTTTATCGTCTTACCCTAAACCATGCTCAAGGAATTTTCAGCTAACCCTCACCCATGCTCAAGGTTTTTTTGGCTATCCCTAAACCATGCTATAGGAATCATTGTCCACTTCACTCTCATAAGTTGTTTCTAGCTTACAACAAACCTACACTAGAAAGTGGTTTTAAGATCACCAAAAACTTACAGGGATAAACTTACATCGCCACTGACCCTGGTATATATTATTAAGATTTTTTCAAGGACCACTAGAAAACATTATAGAATTTCTTACTAATACATGTATGTGACATATAATAAACAATGATTATGATTGTATTCCACAAACTCACACAAAATATCACTTTTTTTTCTATCATAATTTAATCTATGATGTTGCTCCATCTACTCTCCTCTAATTCCATCTTTAGTATCATATCTTCATCATTCTTGGTAATAAAAAATTCATGCAAATAAAGCTTGTATTTTGTAGAAATGACCAATTTCAACATAGACTCGAACATGTGACAATAGCTGGCTAGATTAAATATCACAAAAATAAAGAATCTAATTATTTCAACCAAATTTACATTAAAGACCTAGAAATTTTTTTGGGCTTTTTAACACTGAAATCAACTTGGAATTTAAAAGACACTTAAAATCTAGCTCAATGGTCATTCAACATCTCTAATGTAGCGTAACTATCTATGCATGCAATGGCTTCTTTCATAGTTTGGTTCCAGGTTCATGCACGTAACATCATGCTTTGCACCTCAACATATTAACATTGGATATATTGTCCCAAGTTATACAAAAGCACCTCTTATGTCACAAATGTAGTGGGAGAGTTAACCATTCCACATTATATTAATTTTTGGATATATCCATCAGAAAAAATATCTTGAACAACAAAAAAAATGAATCTATCATCATTTGTATTATCTTCAAATTTATTTTTGTTTCAATAGGTTGGAACTCAGAAGAGTCGACATCAAGCAGGTTATTCATCCACTAATATTCTTACCACTATGTATGCAACATTGAATTCAAAGAAAATATTATTTCTAGTAACACACAAGTATTATCACTAACTTTGACACAAGAGTTAGAATTTCCAAACACAATACATCCCTCACATATACCACCTATTCACCAATGCCATTTTGTTGGTTGATACCTTATCCTTCTTCTAATCTCGAGGAAAATCCTATACATTCTCTACTTCACCGGACATAGCTCTCTATGTCTTGTATTTGGCCTCCAAATCGTTGAGGTTTATGGAATGACAATTGTTCTCACGACAACTATGGTCGATGTATCATTGACACCTGCATTTTGGGAAACATACAAATATCTCTTTATCCTCAAAACCCATATAGGGGAACTCATTTTATTCAAAATTGAAGCCTATTCAAGTGGCTTAAAGTAGTTTTCACTTGTCATAAAGTCAAAATAAAAAACTGCATAGTGACAATCAATCTCTAGAAGAGAAGTTATGAAATCATTGTAGCTCTTTGTTGGACCTCCAGTTTTACCAACAAAAACTTGTTTTGATTTTTACTTAATGTTGAAAATAATATATTTATGCAGTCTCTTCCTCTAAAAATCTATGGAATCCTATTTTCATTCATCTGCAACTCCCATTCCTGAGGATGCACTAGACATCTTGAACAAAATTTTCCGAATCTCACATTCTCTATCAACACAAAGCTACAAACTTGAACCCAGTGTGCACACTAGTTAGGGTGAGGCTAAGAGATTCACTTTTATTTTCATAATCATAAGCATGATCGTCATTAATAAAATTTCATATTCTATAAATTTCATTCATAAGATATCAATGATTGTGACAAAAACTTTCCCCCAAAGCATAAAGGCTCTCACAGTTAAAATACAAGCCATGAAAACAATTTTTCCTTAGCCACGCAAATAAATCATTGTTTGTCACTAAAATAGGCCATGACTCAATAAAAATAGTGGGCTTATGGTAGAGTAAAAATGAAATGGAGACTAGGGTTTTGTCGGCGGCTCCTTCTTCTGCAACTCTCGTGCCGCACCAGATTGCCTCGAATGACATTGACCCTGCACCATGTGCTCTGCTTCATCCCTGCTATGCGGATATGCAAAGGCAGATGCAAAATTAAGAGAAACAACGACAGATTCATCTTCTTAAGGGTCCCTTTCGCCCCTCTGCAACTCTTTATACTGGTAACCTCAACAGTTATCACGGTACATCAGCTCTCTCCGTTGGAGTTTCAGCGTCGAGTAGGCTTGAGTTTCAGACTATGGCTGATCCCGACCCAGCTCCTAATGTTTGGCAAAACCCCCACTCTGTAGCGATGGCGCCTATGCCCCCAATCGATGGCCGACTTCTTCTCCGGCTTGCTGGTGGCCTCTGCAGATATTCTGAAGACTTGCTTGACAACTGCCTAGACTTTTTTCCCACGATAGAGACCCTGGATGCGCTCCAAGCATTGGCCTCTCTCGATTTACTCCAAAAATACGGCGAGGCAGGGGTTTGTTTGATGCAAATAATCATTCAGCCCCTTTACATATCTGCAGCCCTATCCTTTGCAGCGGATCTGGGCTGGAGCGATAGCTTCCATCAGCATAAGCTTTTTCCTCCCCCACCGACTCCAGTTCGTCAGGAGATCGGAGACCCAAAAGAATCCAACACTGTGTCAATCTAGACAGCTTTTGAAAATTTCTCTGCCCCCTTTCAGGTTCAAATCTCACAGCTCTCAGGTAGGACCATTCTGCAATCGATCCACCCTTCAGATTTGGTGCAGAATCTCAAGGTAAACCTGGAACACTGATTTGGGATTCCCTCTGCCCTATAGAGACTTCTATTTCAAGGTAAAAAAGTCGATGATCCTCTTACCCTCTCTTCTTACAACATAAAAAATAATAGCTCTTTAGTGTTTTCCTTTCGTTTGAGAGGTGGCGCTGAAGGAAAATCTTCTTCTGGTCCTTTCTTCTCCTACAAAGATGCAGTACACTCTGAGATTCCCATTTCCCCTGAGGTTCCCAAACCCAAGCCTTTTCTGGTTCACAAGTTAGAGGAGGTTCCCTCTATTGAGATATGCCACCCTAGCCTCGCAGATGACCTTCAAAAATTTGTTGAAAGGGCCATCATTTGCAGATTCGATGGGCTTTGGCCGCACTCTAAGGACCTCCATGATTAGATCCATGACAACTGGACTCACCATTGCAAGGTTAGCTTCTACTCAAAAGGATATTTTATAGTTCTGTTCGACAATCCTAAGCACTATGAACAAGCCTTAGAAGAAGGTCCTTGGTTTATGGGTACAACAGGACTCTTCTTAACTCCATGGTTCCCAGATTTTGACCCAGCAATTGCAGTCATCACCAAAATGCCTGTCTGGATCAGAATTCCAAACTTACCAGCTCACCTATGGCATTTAGCAGTCTATAGGGGCATAGGCAACACCTTGGGCAGCTTTTTAAAGGGAGATTCCTGGCGAGAACATCAAGGTCTCTACACATATGCCAGAATATGTGTGGAGCTAGATCTAAGTAAGGGACTCAGAACCTCGATTATGAGAACACTGCCTACCGTTGCCGCCACTGTCACCTAACAGGGCACCTGCAGAATTATTGTCCATCACTCACTGCAAAAATGAAAAAGGACAAAATTGCAAAGACCAAACCCAAGCGTTGGACCCCTTGTTCTCCGCCACCAGAAGTGAGCTCTGATTCCTCAAGCTCAGAAGATGAGGGGAGCGATGCAGAACCGGACCAGGTACCTCAGACGATGGATCCGTCCACTGGTACTCATGTGCACACCACAGTCACATCAATCAGCCAGAAACGCGTCCATGAGACCTCCTCTTCTAAATTAGATAAGGAGATCCCCCTGTTGGAGAATTCCAGTCTTCAAGTTGTTTTAGCTCATACTCCCCAGGACAGCTGGATAAAAGTCAATAAAAAGAAGTGGAAAAAACATCGTGTTGAGACTTCTGCCCATGTGGGGTAATAGTCAATCTTTTGCTCTCATGTTACTTGCTGTAGCTCCATGCATGTTTCATTCCTTCTCCGGGACCGAGGTTGATAGTTACATCATTTCTGGTCGGCCAGTCTCTTGTATCTCTTGATTGTACTATATTTCACTCAATAGAAATAGTTTAATTTTACTGAGAAAAAAAAAAAAATAGGCCATGACTCGATTTCCCTTTTCCATAAAACATTAAAGAGGAATTGTGATGCCACATAATCAATGCAACTCATTACTATCACAATATTTCTAACACATAGTCCCTTAGAACCATCGACAGTCACCCAAAGGTAATCTCAACTCCAAACCCTACTTCACATGGTCTTCAACACCATTCCTAATTGTCTGCCAGCTCAACATACACCGTAGCGTAATCACAAGAGTCCATTCCATGTCAACGACACCACCAGCTCCATCATGTTGTCCAGAGTTAGAGATAAAAAAGCATACACAAGTTAATGTTATACAAAAATAGTTTATTCATTATCTTTCTCAAATACATCCAACTGAGCTACTGTTCTTGGATTTCATACATTACAATGAACCAAAATGATATAGGCATATATTGGTGGCCACCTACCTATTTCACCTAGACCTCTAGTCAATTTCATTAGTTTCCTTGTTTATAGCAGCATTTACTATTTTTAGCAGTTTTTCAGGTTCTGAACTTTCGAAGCAGTTTTGACCCCCTAGCCAATGCATGTTTTAGGTCCTGAGTAGGCCCATAGCTTATAGAAATAGGCACGATTCTATTTCAAATCCTGTATTACTCAGAGATATATTTCCAACGAGGTATCATATTCACCGAACAGAGATAATATGACCAAGTTACGACCCCGGGAAATTGGTTGCCCAAGTAACCCCAATAGGGTCCACAAACTCTTGGTGTTCCATCTCCTAGGGTTTTGGTTTTGGTTATTTAGGGTTCTCCCTTATTTTTCAATAATAAAAAGTCCCTTGAGCCTCATAGTAACACAATTTAGAGGCATGTAGAAACCACATCTCTTCTCATAGATAAGCTACAATTACTCGAGCTAGTTTATTTCCATTCTGTATGTAAACACATTTAAGTTCTTTGATATTAATGGTATGAAGTGTTATTTTTGTTCCATATTTGTATATATGGTTATATTTGTATTCTATTATGTTCATGTTTATGTTAATACTAGTGGTGTCAGAGCAGTCTACTCTTTCTCTGTTTTTCTTTTCATGTCCCCAACGAGGTTAGGGTATAAGGAGTTAAGGCTCGAACCAGTTGAACCTCTACAAGACCGGCCTTGCAAACCCCGATGGCCTCCCATGGCAGAAGAAAATAAAGACAAGGGAGTAAAATATCCTTTAAAAATATTGCTCAAAGGAGCCCTTGAGCGACATAGGAACATGATGATGGACGAATTTTCCTAGATCCTTTAGCGGCTACTCACGAGCAACATATCTTATTCCAACAACCACTGTGGAAGTGCCACTTCCTTTAAGGTACAAGTTAACTTCAACATCCCTATATTTGAAGCAGAGATAAATGCCGATGTCATAGACAAATGGTTAAATATTCTAGAAGGATATTTTTCGTTTCATGATTTTTCAAACTGGGAAAATATTACTTTTTCACTCCTTAAAGTTGCCCCCCACGTCAAGGACTAAAGGGAAACCTACTATGAGAATAGGGACGAGAGTTCACCCTCACTATTTTCAACTGCATCCACTTGGAATTCTAACAAAGTTACCTCAAAATGAGAACTCTAACAAAAAAATCATCCAAAAACCATGAAAAAACAACTCGAAAAAAAAAATGTTATTATGGAATAACCTTTTTTTTTTCAGGGTAAATTTTAACCATTTTTTTAAAATGGAAGTAAAAGGCAATTTTTTTGGTGGAAAAAACACCCTAAAAATGAAAACTATTAATGATGTAATAGCATCGCCAACTTTTTTGTCTAAAAAACACCCTGAAAACAAAAAGTGTTGATGCTGGAATAACGACGCCCTTTTTTTTTCTTTTTCTTTTTGCAAGAAACACTCTAAAAACGAAGAGTGTTGATGTTTGAATAGCATATTTTTATAGGTAAATTGTCAACATCTATTATTAATGATGTTAAAATATATCATGACTCAAAAAAACCTTAAAATTCCAACGATAGACATGACATTAAAGATAAAATATCAAAAGTCTTAAAATTCCAATGATTTTTAGGCATGGTATTAAAGATAAAATATCATGTCTTTGAAAAGCCTTAAAATTCCAAGGATGACATTAAAGATAAAGTATCACCTCTATGAAAATCCTTAAAATTCCATCAATTTTAAGTCATGGTGTTATTACCATTATTACCATTATTAATTTTTTAAAATTATTACCATTTAATTTATATTAATTTATTTTTATTTTAAGTTTATCATATTAATAAAAAATTATTAAATATAATGTTTTTTTTTTATATAATGTATGAAATATCTGGATAGGAAAAACTTTAGTTATGATGAATGAACAACTTTACAAAACAAATGAGTTTATATGTGATTTTGGAGTTTATGATACCCACTAGATTAAAACAATTTTTTTTTTCGGAAATTTGTGTAAATATTTTATTTTTAAATAATTTTAAGATTTTAAAATTTTAAAATTGTTTTTTAAAACCTATATTTCATTATTGAGAAATAAATATTTTTTAATTTTATTTTCATATGTAATAACAATAATTTAATATTACAATTATATTACTTTTGAATTTAGCAAATTGAAACTAATAAAGATATTAAAAGTTAGGCCAAAAAAAAAAAAATTATCAATTCCAGAATCCTAAAGAGCGCTAAAAAAGTACACTATCAACAAAAAATTGTTATTTTAGATTTATTACTTCTACATATTTTTTATTTTAGCATCTATATCCAATCAAATATATTGAAAATATGGAAACATTAAAAAAATAAAAAATAAAAATGAGAAAAAAAAACACAAAATTAAAAAGATAATAATATGTAAATAGAAATATATATTTTAACATAAAAAAATTAGAAAACAATACCAAAAGAAATACAATATAAAGACAAAAAATCAATCGAACATAAAATATGTTAAAACAAAAAAACAAAATTCACTTCTAAAATATCAAAATTTTAAAAATAACATAATAATAATAATAAATTGAAAAAATAAAAAAAAAATATTAAAAAAAACATAATTTAAGAAAATAATAAAAAAACATTAAAATAAAATAAAAAACATAAAAAAAACTATAAAAAAAAACTTAAAAAAAATTAAAATTGGTTTTAAAAAACATTAAAAATAAATAAAAATTATAATTGAAAATATTGAAATTAATAATTAAAAACATAAAAAATACTAATTAAAAATATTGAAAATAAAAAATATTAAAAAAATAAAATTAAAATGTTGTTTTTTATCAAATAGCAAAAAAAACATTAAAAAACAAAATTATTTAAAAAATTATTTAAAAATTTAAAATTTAAATAAATTTAAAAAATAAAATTATTAATTTAAAATTTATTAAAATTAAAATTATTAAAATATAATTTTAATATTAGGAATTTGGCTTCTATTATCCATAAAATGGTGTAAAAAATTTTCGGTGAAAGTCACATAAAAAAAATTTTTGTCGACGTGTTTCGAACCAACCAGTGCGATTCATCATCAGGACAAGATGAGAAATCTGATCAGGAAACCAGTTTAAATAGAACAGGACCTCTCCAACTAGCTGTTGGGAAAACGAATAGTTTGACTAGAATAGAGAAATTATTTATTTTTATTTTTATTTATTTATTTATTTATTTATTAAATTTGATTATATTTTTATTATAAATTCTATATAAATAAAAATAAAATAAAAATAAAATATAAAATCAAATCAAATCAAATAAATAAATCAAATATAAAATCAAATCAAATCAAATAAATAAATAAGTCATAATAATAATACTAATTGATCAATTAATTTAATATTACTAAAATTAAAAATAAAAAATAAAAAAATAAAATAAAAATAAAAATAAAAAATAAAAATAAAAATAAAAAAATAAAATAAAATAAAAATAAAAATAAAAATAACAAAAATAAATAAATAAACGAATATATATATATATATATATATATATATATATATATATATATATATATATAATAATATAACCTTCTTAATAAAATAAAATAAAAACAAAACAAAAATACTAATCAAAACCAAATTAGAAAAATAAAAGGAGTACATCAGGAAAGAGAAATAAAGATCGACTAAGAGTGAAGAGCAGGAATCCAGCATCTGCTAACATTCCACCCATCATCCCTATTAAGGTTAACCGGCCTCTTTTCTATTTCCAAGGCTTCCCTTAACTTTCGATGGTGGAAGTGGTCAATAGTCGCAATAACCTTAGTATCTTCAACACAAATATGGTGATTTGTTTTTTCAGCATGCTCTGCCAAGGCAGAGGATTGAGATCTACCATGTCTAAGGTTAGCAACATGTTCATGAATTCTTTGGTTAATAGATCGACCAGTTTCACCAATGTAAGGGGTCCCACAGGAACATGGAATTAAATAAACACCCTTGCCATCCATCGGGCAAACCGGGTCTTTAACCGATCTAAGAGAACCACGGATAGTGCGGAGAGGCTTGAAAGTTGAAGAGACATTGTGTTTCTTCAATATCCTTGCGATTTTATCAGTAGTACCTTCGATAAAAGGAAGGTGAACTTTAGATAACCGATCGCAAGGATCTTTCTTAACCTTAGGACCTTTCTCTGCTTTTTGAAAATCTCTAAGTCACTGAGCCCTGCTATAACCGTTCTTATAGAAGACATTAAGGAGATGTGATTTTTCACCTTCAAAGTGGTTCACATCTGAGATTCTAAAAGCTGTAGTTGCTAGGGTACTGAGAACCCGAAGCTTTTGAGCCGGGAAATGATGTGAACTAGCATGTAAATACTGTTCAGTATGGGTCTTCTTTCTAAAAACTTGATGAGAGAAGGAACCATCATCATTTCTTGAAAGGACATCCAGAAAGGGAAGGCTACCATCAACTTCGAATTCCATGATAAAATTAATGAAGTTAGATTGATCATTAAGATGCTTGAAGAAAAGGTCCAATTTTAATAATATAATTTTAATATTATTAATGAAGTCAGATTGATCACTAAGATGCATTAGAATTTTAATAATATAATTTTAATATTATTAGAATATAATTTTAAAATTTAATTATTAAATTTTAAAAATTTAAAATTTAAAAGTTGAATTTTAAAAATAAGTAAAATTTAAAAATGACAATTTAGACTGAAAAAAGATCTAAGAATTTATTAAAAAAAAAACAATTTAAAAATTATTAAAATCAAAATTATTAAAATTTTATTCTAAATTATTAAAATTTAATTTAATTTTTTTTTTCTAAATAAGTCTATTTCTATTTATATAACATGAAAATACATGGCGATCATAGCCTCAGCTAAGTGAGCCTGAGAGCTAGGTATGATTGTGAAAAAATACATAATTTTGGACAGCCCTAGGAGGGGAAACACGTCCCTTAGATAATTGTCTTGCGGCCCTCATAGGGGAAATCAGCATTAAGTTCAGAAAATGGACCCCTGGAAACAAAAATTGACCCATCAAAACAAAATTTTTCACTCTCAACAAAGGAGAGATTAACAAAAACACAAAAAAATGACCCATGAGACCTGGGCTTCAGATCCGTGTTCCAGCAGAGGTTACCATGTTTCCTTGTCATTTGCAGGAGAGGGAGGTTCCTCATCGATGCGACATCTGTATTCATCACCGCTACCATCTTCATCTTCAGTTGTTGCGCAAGTGGCTTTACCAGCTGCCTCATTCATTGATTCGTTTTCCTTACCAGCACTTTCCATCCCCAGCAGTCCACTCTTTTCCTTGGAATCATCTTTGTCCTCTTCACCAGCTGCTTCCTCCCGAAGGGTGACAGTGATGAAAGAAGTTATTATGGGTTGGTCCATGGTTCAAGAAAATTGAAAATCGGCTCTATGGGAGGTTTGGCGGAGAGCAATTTGGGCAGGTGGAGTGGAGACAGGGGTAGCAAAATGCTTAGTGACTGGTTCCAAAGGAGACACAACCTCATGAGACTGGGAGCCATGGATAGGATGCGCCTGCCCAGTAAGGCTGGCTCTTCCCCATTTGGTTTGGGTTTCAGGGTTATGGCCACGAAAGACGTCTACAGAGGAAGAATCAAAACTGGAGGTGGACCGAGGGAAAATTGCTCTGCCCCGGCTGTTGTCGCGTCGACTTCTCATCCTCTGTCTAAGGCGAGGCATTCTAACAGTGGAGCTCAGGCGATAGTGGCTATGCTCAGGACGGGAATGACAATGCTCAGACAGGAATGGCGAGGCTTGTGTTGCAGAGGGCCGAGAATTATTTCAATAGAGTGCACTCTGTGTATAGTGAAATTCCGGCGAAGTTTCAATGCATCTAAGCAACAATAATTGTCTTCCTGTGTGCGTTCGAGCACTTGGCTCAGCGTAAGCAGGAGGATAGAGGCACCTCTGCGAAGCAGGAGACCAACAGTCAGGGAGGGCATGAACATAATTTCGGTGCAGCGGATCCATTATAAACTAGAGTAGCGGCAAATTCTGGCGGTGGAATGAGTTAATATCACAAGTGCTATGCGGGCTGGTAGCATTAAATGGAAGATGAATGTGCCTGTGGGTGGCCATATGGCCACACCACATGCCCAACGTCGGGAACCTCACAGGGACGAATGTCCCATCCACCTTAAACATCATCCGCATTCGGAATTAAAATTTAAAATATTAATATTTCAAAATTTAAAGTTTAAAATATTCATATTTAAAAAATATAAAATTTAAATTTAAAAATTTAATTCCAAAAATAATTAAAATATGAAATTTAAAGACCAAAAAAAAACTCTAAACAAATTTAAAGTTAATTAGAAAAATATTTAAATAATAATAATAATAATAAAAATTATATAAATGATAATAATCTAAAAAAAGTTTTAAAATTTTAAAATTTTAAAATTTCTCTCTGCCCTGCGATCTTCTAGGCTAGGAATTGACCTCCCCGTTTATGTAGCCGCAGGGCCTGGTCGTTTGGCAGGGAGGGGAGATGCGAGTAGCTCCCCTCCCACCTGGTGGCCAGGCCATGCAGGCGCCTAGGCGAGGAGCCCAACTCCCCTCCCGTCTTGTGGCCGATCCTCGCGGTCACCTCGGTGACGAGGTTGATTCCCGAGACTAGCCTCCCTACCCAGCCTGTCATGGGGTGGCTACCAGGCTGGAGGGGAGCTGTATGCAGCTCCCCTTTCTCCCAACGACCAGGCCTCATGGCCACCTAAGAGAGTAGATCAATTACAAAAATAGACCTCCGTGACCAAGTCACCACGAGTGGGGAGGTCGATTCCCAGAATCGATATCCTCGAAATTTCAAATTTTAATATTTCTATTTTTTATATTCTTTTAACTAAATTTCAATTGATTTTTAATTTTTTTTAAATTTTGATCTCTAAATTTTAATTATTTGTAAATTAATCTTTTGAACTTAAATTTTTAAATTTTTTAAATTTTAAACCTTAATAATTTAATTTTAGATTAAATTTAATAATTTTAAAATTTAATTTAATTTTAATAATTTTAGAATTAATTTTTTCTCAAAATAAAATCTTAAATTAATTTTTTTCTAAATTCCGATTTTTAAATTTTAAATTTTTAAAATTAATTTCTAAACATTTTTCATTATTTTAATGTTAAATATTATTAATTAAATTTTAACAAATTGTGAATTAAATTTTAATAATTTTAATTTTAATGAATTTTAAATTAATAATTTAAATTTTTTATTTTTTTTAAATATTAAATTAAATTTTTTATTTTTTTTTCAACTTTTATTTAAAATTTGGTTTTAAATTTTAATTATTTTAAAATTGTTGAATATAATTTTTTTTTGAATATTTAATTTTTTTTATTTAAATTATTTTTTTTATCCATTTTTTTTAATTATGCTGTATTTTTTTTAATTTAAAAAAATGTTTTTGATGTTGTTTTTGTGTTTTATTTAGAACATGAGAATTGCGAACATTTAAAAAAAAATATCCACGTGTGAAAAGTAAGTGCTTTAAACAAAAAGGGTTGATTTTTCATCAACATTTTTCAAAATTAGAATGAAAATCACTAACGTTTTAAAGCAAACATTCATACTTGATAAATAAAAAAATTTAAAGTGTCAAAAATCAATCCTCGAAAAAAAGGGGTTGACTCGGCATCACCACTTTTCAAAATCGACACGAAAATCAATGACATTAAAAAAAAGAATCAAAGAAAATTTAAACTCCCAAAAATATGCTCCAAAAAAAAGGTCATTCTCCATCACCACTTTTGAAAAGAAACATGGAAATAATGACATTTAAAAGAAAAATCAAATAAAATTTAAAGTGTCAAAAATATGCTCCAAAAAACAAAATAGGTGATTCTGCATCACCACTTTTCAAAATCGAGTGTTATCAAGGATCAGTATTACCCCTATCTGGAGCTATGAGGATAAATACATAAAGTGGACCACACTGCAGTAGGGAAGGGATGAAGAAGTGTCGAAGTTCATAAATATTTTTCATACTCTTTGCATGAAGTTGGGTATCAAGGATTTTGAGCGACATTTGGTACTCAAGTACCACTGTTGTCTACACAAGTACATCGAAGAAAAGATGGATTTCCTGAACATATCCTCGCTTGATGCCGCCTACCCATACACTGTCAAGATCGAGAAAAAAACTAAATATAAGAAGCGAGATTTTGGATATATGAATCTAAAGAAAAAGAAAGGTGTCCTCAAACCACAAACCAAAGGACGGAGCCAAGGAAGGGTGACCCAGGACAACCCGTCGAAGCTGCAAGCAATGAACAACACTACGAATACAAAGAAAGACACAGGAAAATGGTGTGAGTTCTATAAGAGCCCCAATCACAACACAAATGAGTGGCGGGAAAACATGAAGGCTTCCATATCAAATGCATGTTCTGACTCTGATTTAGAACTCGACAAGGGGGATGAGAAGGGGAAGCAGATTATTGACGCTGAGCCCAATGCCACCATTGCCACCACAAAGATCCAGAAGAATGAACCCTAAGTTCCAAAGGAGGCGGAGCGCCTTTTCCGGTCACAAATGTGGGTGAAGGGTTCTCCGTTGTAGTTAATTTTCAACATCAAGAGAGCAAAAAACCTAATTTTAGCATAGGTTTTGAAGTAGTTAGGCCTACTGACAACAACACACCCACATTCATACAGCATCAGGTTGCTTCACCAAGAACAACATCTCCGTGTTAGCAAGGAGTGACACCTTCCCTACAACATCAAGCCCTTAACAGATGAGGTCTTGTGTGATGTTTCTCCTCTTGAAGTTTGTGATGTATTGTTAGGCCAACCATACTTGTGGAAGCGACATGCTATGTATGATTCTAGGCCTTGCATTGTTATTATTACTTTGGGAAATAATTTGTATAGGATACCAGAGGTAGCACCACCTATCGCCATCTCTTTGATCATTGTGAATAAATTAAGCAAGATCATTTCCCAGACTAGAAAGCTTGTTTTCCTTATGATTCTCCCTAAGTGCACAAAGAATATTATGGCGATGGCCTCCAAACAAGACTCATCTGCACGGAAACAACAAATGGACAAGGTCGTGGAGGAGTACATGGACATCTTCACCTCACCCATAGGGGTACCTTTACACTGTCAGGTCAAGCACTTCATCGATCTCACCATGAGTGCACCGCTACCCAAGGGAATGATCTATCAATGCTTTGTTCCAGAGAATTATGAGATCAAGAGGCATATTCAGGAGTTATTGCAGAAGGGGCACATCAATACAAGTTCATCACCTTGTGGGAGCCTGATCGTGTTGGTACAGAATAAGGACGAGGCCTAGAGACTCTATATTTACTATCGGGTGCTGAAAAAGATCACTATCTAGAATAGGTATCCAATCCCATAGATTAATGACCTTCTGGACCAGCTCAAGGGGGCCAAATATTTTAGTAATATTGGCTTGAATTCTAGTTATCACCATGTACCAATCAAACCCTTTGATGTGTGGAGGAATTTTCGAATGGCTAGTCATGCGTTTCTGCTTGAAAAATGTCCCCAAAGCTCACGAGGTTGATAAAAAACATCTTGCGACCCTTCACCAACTCATTCATGGTGGTTTATTTGGACGACATCTTAATCTTCATCCAGAATTTGGAGGAGCACCTCCACCATATTCAACAGGTCCTATAAACCCTATGAAAACACAAGTTGCGTGCCAATTTGGGGAAATGCAATTTTGGTATGACTCAGGTTCAATATTTAGGGTACATCATTGATGAGAGGGATGTGCATGCGGACCCAGCTAAGATACAATTCATTTGGGAATTGTTGGCCCCAATCACTCTAAAAAAGTTCGTAGCTTTTTAGGTCTTGCCAATTTCTACCATAGGTTCATATTTGGGTTCTCTCATATCACTTGGCATTTAAGTCAAGTAACCAAGGGTGGTGCAAAAGAAAATTTCTTTAGTATGAATCCCAACATAAATCATTTTCCAAATTGAATCATCACCTCTGCTTTTTACCAGTTCTCACATTAAAAAACATACAATAACCATTTGAGATTGAGGCAGATGCCTCCGACTATGCTATTGATGCAGTTTTTACTCAAGAGGGGCATTGAGTAGCATATCATAGCGAGACACTTTCATACATCATCATAAAGTATCCCATCTATGAAAAAGTTATGTATTCCATTTTGCAGGCATGCCGACAATGGAAGCATTACATTACAGGGAAGGAAACAATGATCCACATATACTGACCCCTACAGTTCATACAGACACAAGTGAAGTTGCAGAACGATCACAATAAAAAATATTCCACATACCTGTAACAGTTCCATTTGAAAATTAAGTACAAGAAGGGTAGCACCAACAATGTTGCATACTGCCTCAACCGACCATCGATCGTGGCGCTTACCACTATGCTCAACTCATGTGGGAACGAGACTTCGACATGGTAGCATATTTACAAGAGTGCTCCATAATTCGGCAACTCATAACATATGCTCTTGGAAGGAAAAAAAGTTGCAATTTTCACATCCAGGATGCACTTTTGTGCCACTTGGGACACCTCTATGTTCCTTAAAGCGAGTGTGCCAAGATGATTTGGGAGACACACTACATTCGGGTTGCTCAAAATTTTGGAGTAGAGAAAATAGTGGCAATGCTACAAAAGTATTTTTATTGGTTAAACCTTCGACAAGATGTTGGGAAGTACATCAGATCCTACACTCTCTCCATCATTTCCAAACCAACCATCAAGAAGAAAGGCCTATATACTCATCTTTTAGCTCCTATTCGACCTTCAGATTCCATCTCCATGGATTACATGTTAGACCTTCCTTCTACTAAGCATGGCAATGACTGTGTTTTCGTGGTCACTGACAAATTATCTAGGATGGCCATTCTGGTGGCCTACAAGAAGAGTATCACAACATACACCACTACTAAGTTCTTCTTTGAATGAGTGCAGGTACACTTTGGGATCCCATGGTCCATTATATCAAATTGGGATAGTAGGCTCCTATGTACATTTTGGTCAGGTCTCTAGTCGATGCTGGATATCAAGCTCACTAAGTCCATGAATTTCCACCCCCAAGCTAATTTCCAAAAAGAGGTTGTCAACACGATGACCGTACACATTCTATGCATGTACAACTCGAAGCATCCATGCACGTGGTTTGAAATCCTCCCCTATGTCCAAGATAGCTACAATAAAGCTCTCCATAGCACAACTGGACATATCCCCTTTCAGGTGGGGTTGGTATTCCAACCACTATGTCCCATTGATGTGGCCATACCATTTACAGCTACTCAGGAAGATTCATCTCATTTCGAGTCTGAAGCTGACAAAGCTAACAGCTTCATTGAGCACATTCAACACATTCGCCAATAGTTCATTAGGGGAATTTTGAAATCTAAAATGCGTATCCTCAGAAAAATGTATAACAAAAGTAAACTTTATAGGAACCAATAGGATTCAAGATGATCATGTCAACCATGGGGGATGATTCACCATTTTTGGAGTAAAAAAGTAAAAATATTATAAAATAATAACGCTGTTTTTTCAACTCGTATTTTTCAACTTATCTCTCTAATTTTTTACTCAAATTTCGAGTGGCAGTACTCATTGGATGCAAAATCTAATTCCTCATCCAAGGAGTACCCATGTTTCATACTTTTGATGGACCCTGCTACACGATAAATGAGAAATACATGAAAAAAAAAATGTTTTTATAATCACTTTTTTCATGTATTTCTCGTTTTTCATGTACCAGCGTCCATCGAAAGTAGGCAACATGGGTACTCCTTGGATGGGAAATAGAATTATACATCCAACAAGTGTTTCCGCTCGAAAAAATGAGTAAACCCATAGGGAGATAGGTTGAAAATACGAGTTGAAACAATAGTTTTTCCTTTTTTCCCTCTAAAATTTGATGATGTAATCGAATATTATTATATTATTTCCACTAATATTTTATAATTTCCTTAGGAGTCCCATTTTAGACATCAAAATTCCCCTAATTCCATGAAATGTTGGACAGAATCAATGCTAAGTACAAGCAACGACATGATTGTCAACATCTGCCACACAAGTCCCAGGTGGGAGACAAAATTTTGCTACAATTATCGAAGGAGCACTTCATTGAGCCCTACCACAACCTTTATCTGCTCTATAATACCCTATTTTTATGTTTATGTGTGAATGTTTTAGTTGTTGATCTATTTTTAGCAAGGAAAAAATATTATATTTATAAAAAAATTATGGTGATGTATTGAATGTTTTAAAGTTAATAACTTGGAAAAGAATCAGAATGTTGAGATCATAATCCCAACTTGAGCAGTTAGAATGGAATTCAAATAAAATTAAATAAATAAAAAAAAACACTTTCCCAAAAATTCTCCTAAAAATCCCTAGGAGTAAAATTAAATGATTTTTCTTTAGATTGGGGATAAATATCTAATAAAGCACCCATGTGGGAGAAAAAAAATTGGGGATGGGTAAGGAAAGCATCGCAGTAGATAAAATCAAGTTTTAAATCGAAAAGTGATACTTTTCTCAAAAATCCTAGGCTATGGGGATTAGCAGCACCCAGAAAAATGGGACGCCATTAAGGAAAGCCTACTCAGAAAGTAGGCATAAAAATGCCTTAACCATGAAAACAAAGGTTGTTGACTCTAGAAAAAAAATGATCTATATACGGGGGAGAACCAGAGGTGGTTCACGGATGGGAGAAAAATCGATCTTTCCAAGTTGATTTGGTAGATGCATGAAAACTATTACAAGAATTTATGTATACGTAGTTGTTAGTAGTTTACATTGTTAAAGGCTGCAAAAAGTAGAGAATATGTTATCTATTTTATACTATTTAGATATGATGACTTATGAGCTCCATCAAAGCTATACATTGTGAATTTGAATATATTGGTAACTAAGATTTGTGGTATTTTCGTTATAGGAAAAGTTATGTTCATTTAATTCAAAAGGATATTATTTTGTTTCGTCATTCTGTTGGTAACTAGGGTTAGTAATATGATGTTGATATTAGATTTTTCTGTTTATTTAATATGAGAGTATACTGTTTTCATTCATTACTTTTTTGGGTCAACAACAGTTCAGGAAATATGTGAGAGTTATACACATATATATACACAGAAACTAGCACCGGAAGTGGGACTAAGAAAGACACTTACTGTAACAATTATGGACATACAACCTATAGTGTGAAATCATTTTATAAGGGCGAGTTGGTTGATTATGCATGATATTTATCCAATAATTGTTGTGGAATGTTTTCACGCTCGGTACGAGGATATATGTATAAATAGAGAGATGACCCATTGGGGATATGTCAAAATAAAAGTCAAAAAGTGGATGTAACGATATACTCTAGAATGTAGAATTTATAACAATGTGGAGGATAAAGTGTTAATTATGTGAGAAACCATTGATGAGAAGGGAGGATATAATCCTTCCAGAAATACACCATATCCAACTGGCAAAATTTCTCATAACACAAACAAAATAATGGAAAACGAACAATTACAATGGAATAACTGAATATAACTCTACTTAACATTGGTCTAGACTTAGGCCCAATAGGAAGAAAAACATTTATTAATGAGATGTTGTCCAAATTTAAAACCATAAAGTGATTACGTAGACCATGACAAGTTACTCAAAGTAGATCAAATCACATAACATCACCTTTTCTCAGGGTATTATGAACCCAAGAAATTGTACACTAGTTTTAGTGTGATATACTTTCTGTGTATGTCAAAAATAATTAGTAAATAGGGACACAAAATAGAGAAGTGAAAAGCCCAAATTATGAGGCATGTATATGAATGTCATGGAAATATTACATGAATGTTACAAGTACCCTGATCTACAGAAAACCCAAGTTAGCAATCACCCCCGCAAGGGGTATTCAAATTCAATATATAGATTCCAATCAACCAAATTTTATGAATGTAGTTATTATAATTTAGCACTATCCATAAATGTACCAAGAGTGCAAGCTTGTGCACAAGTTGTTGCACCACAATGGCTATACAAGTAGTGAAAAAGTGGTTGTATGAGTAGTGAAAAACATTATGCATACGTTGTTAATCACAACCATAGGGAACTACACAAGTAAAATTCAACCCAATCTGTATATAACAAGCACCAAAATAAAGAGAAATTGTACATGACAGTGCAAATAAATACATGGGAAAACAACTTATGTAATATATCATTTGAATTCAATGTGAAATTTACAAATAGATATAATCAACAAAACCTATAGGCGAATTTAAACTATGAATCAACATATTTGTAGTAAAATCAACTATTGCAAGCGTGCAAACTAACAATTCTCTAAGAAAATAATTATTACAATTAGAAACCATAAATAAAGGTTCAGGCTGCACAATCTTGTGTACAAGATATTGCGCCCATGTAGCAACAAAAGTAAAAATAACACACAAAAGAACGTTAGGCACCATGGATTTGGGTTGTAGGTCTCATCCTCGAAGCAACTGTGTTTCCTTTCTTCTCAAACGGAATAGAGTAGGTGAGGGAAGAAGAGCCATGGAACCAACCTAGAGAGTAGGGACGAGGGTAAATCAGTTGCGTGTGAGTAAATTCAAGTCAGAGCCAGGGCACATGAGATCCTGGAAGTTACCTATAAGCACGAATTAAAACCAAACTTCGAAACCATTGCATGGGTATGAGCGAAATCAAAACAAAGAGAAATAAATATCAATGCGTGTAGAGGAAAGAGAGGGGAATTTAGCTACCTTGAGAATTCTAAGGGTGGTAGTGTAATTCCTTACAACCCCTATGGCATTAGAGTAGTACAAGGTGAATTAACTATCCATATTGAAGAGAGCGAAGCTATACAGATAATGTCAACAAATAAACTAACATTGTTACCTAATAGGGTTCATTGAAATGGCTTCCTAGTCAACCTAGGACTATACCGTCACAAAATCCTAAACCATCTACATCCTGGCCCTGGAATGAAAAAAAAATGTAATGTTCATGCAATAGAAGAGCTTAAATATCAAGGTACATCAATGGAAATGTGTGAATAATACCTGTGAGCCGAATTGGGAAATACTTACCTGATCTTTGGGAGAGTAACCTTGACTAGCTCTGTTTAACACGAGAGAACACCAATTCAAAGTTGGATTAGGGGAATTTTTAGGTCTAAAATGGGCCTCCTAAGGAAATTATAAAATAATAGTGAAAATAATAATATAAGATTTGATTACATCATCAAATTTTGGAGGGAAAAAGGAAAAAATTGCTTTTTCAAGTCGTATTTTCAACTTATCTCCCAAATTGTTTACTTACATTTTGAGTGGGAGTACTCGTTGGATGCAAAATTTGATTCCCCATCCAAGGAGTACCCATGTTGAATACTTTTGATGGATCCCGCTACACGAAAAATGAGAAATACATGAAAAATGTGATTGCAATCACATTTTTTCATGTATTTCTCATTTTTCATGTAGTAGGGTTCATCAAAAGTATGGAACATGGTACTCCTTGGATGAGGAATTAAATTTTGCATCCAACTAGTATTCTGGTTTCAAATTTGAGTAAAAAATTTAGGAGATAAGTTGAAAATACGAGTTAAAAAAGTAGTTTTATTATTTTATTATTTTTTAATATTTTTACCCTTTTACTTAAAAATGGTGAATCATCCCCCATGGTTGACATCATCATATTGAATCCTATTGGTTCTTATAAAGTTTATTTTGGTTGTACATTTTTCTTAGGAGGCCCATTTTAGACCTCAAAATTCCCCTAATGGGTGCACCCTGACAAAAGTTGGACCCTGGAATATATACAAATGCCTGAATAAAACCACAGAATAAAATAAAAGAGTACAGGGTAATAATAATATAGGTGGTAAATATTGATATCAATATAAATTAGTTGTGTTGTAGAGGTTACTTGAACAGTGCCCACTGAAATAACACTAGTTCCCTTCACTGTGCGAAACGGGAGCCAGACCTTGGTGGCCATAAAACAACTATAGGCATAGTCATTCTCACCGTGCCAAAATTCGGTCACCTACGACAAAGCCTTGGAAATACAACCAAAACCATCACCTACCAAAAACCCTGATAGTCTAGTGCTGCTAAACCCTAATCAGGTTGAGGTTTTTGACATAAGCATTGCATGAGAAGAGTGCGACAGTAGACCTTCCACTTCAAAAAGGACGAATGATTAAAATAATTTTAGCATAGTGTTTAGATCAATCCCTTTCCACCCTCCTATCAAGCTAAATCCATCTTCACCATCTACCTCACCAGGCCTCACAAGTTATGTGACCACTAGGTACTACGGTGATAGAGAACCAGTGGGCAAAGGTACAATGCATGCATAGATATAAGACAGTTGTGCAAAAACTGGTGGAAGGAAATCCTAAGGAGGTATATAACACACCTAATCAAAAATACTTAGTCTAAGGGTCAAATCAAAACCCTGGTGAAAAAGTGAGTCACACTCCGGTCGGGTATAATAAAGTTGAAAGATATATAAATTATAACATTCCACATCACAACACCATACCTCTAAGGTTGATAGATCTATATCACATAGCTAGATTAGGGTCTACTTCATATAACATAATGATGGATTCCCAAGAAAACATCAATAAGGTAAGAAAAATTTAATAAACGTGTGATGTTAGATGCACCACAATCAGATAGATGTTGGAGAAATCAATAATATTCTTAGATAACTAAGGAGGACTTAACCCACAAGAGTTCTAGGGTGAAAAATGATGAGAATTAAGTGACAGTGTTAACTTCAAGTGGTTATGATTATGTATAAAAAATAAAAATAAAAATTATGTAGTCAGAGGTTCATTACAAGTGGTATCAGAGCCACGTTAAAAATTTGGGCCTATTATGGACCACCATGGGAAGGAGAATTATCTGTTATTTCTTATTATGTAATTTTTTTATTTTTATTTTGTCTCTACATTAATATTCCTTGGTTTGATTATGAGTATTGATGATTACTTGTGTTTTCAGACATAAGGTATTGAATATTGAATAGAAACAATCATGTCAGACAGGGAGGAACTGTATGTGGAACTAGGGGAGGGAGGTACTATTCCAAATCCATAAATGCAGATTTTGGGAATGATCAAGAAACTGCAACATGAACTAATTCAGCTGAGGACTAGTAATAAGTGACTGATGCAAGCCAGTAATGAGCAAGAACACTTGATAAGAGAACTAACATCAAAATCCATTCACCAAGGTGGGGAGATGGAAAAAATGATGTGAAAAGAGGTCAAAACTAGCTCAGAGAAGTTTGAGAGTGAGAAAGAATCCATAAAAGAAGATTCTAAGTCTAATACGAAGAAGGAGTCGCAGGGAGAATTTCACAAGATAAAACCTCCTATGTTCAATGGGGAAATGGAGGAGGATGCGGAAGCCTAGATCATGAATATGGTAAAGTAATTTCAAGTGTACGAATATGAAAACAATTTGAAAGGTAAATTGGTTTTTTACCAATTACAAGGTGAAGATACACTTTGGTAGGAAGAGACAAAAATTATACATATGTTAGATGAGAAGACAATCTCATGGGAGGAATTCCAACATAAATTTAAGTCTCGATACCTCAGTGAGAGATATTATGATGATTGTGCTAAAGAGTTCCATGAGCTAATGTTGGGACACCTTACCATAGACAAATTTGTGACCAAATTCAAAAATTTACTTCTCTATGTACTGTACATATGGGAAGAAAACGTGAAAATGTAGAGGTTTTTAAACTATCTACTGATAGTTTATAAACAAAGAATTGAATTCAACAACCCCCAAGAAAATGGATGAAGCGGTTAGAAAGGCCCAACTATGCTACCAACAATTTAAAAGTCAGAATGGAAACTTCAAAACTTGGTAGAATAAAGAAAAAGGAAAGCCTGGGATAAATAAAAAAAGATGCAATCCTACCAATTTGAATAATTTTGGCAAATATCACCAGAGAAAGAAATTTAATAAAGGAGGATCAAGCCATCTAGCTCAATCATACACAGGGTCCAAACCCATGGAGGTGAACAACAAGAGGGATGTTGCGGGAAAAGTGAAGGAGCCACTGAAGTGTTGGGGGTGTGGAGAACCCCATATATTGCATGATTTTCCACACAAACCTTTATCAATCCATAATATCCAAGTAGTACACGAGGTGACCATGGTAAATGATGTGGCTAGAAGCATTCCATGAATGAGTGCAGCACTAAAGGATTAGTAGGTTGAACATCAATAGCAAATGATTGAAATCGAAGGTATTATTCACAGCCAACCTGTGTATGTTTTAATTGATCCTGGAGCTAGCTTAAGTTATATTAGTCCACAAGTTGTGGAAAAATATAAATTTCAGTGAGAGAAGTTTTTGAATTCTTTGTTGGTACAGTTGGCTACTGGTACCAAGCGTAAGGTGACACATAAATTAAAACAGTGCATTATGAATTTAAATGGGTATTTCACATACTTGAATATGAATATCCTTCCATTGGGGTCATATGACATATTAATCGGCATGGATTGGTTAGAGCAGCAGAAGGCAGTCATAAATTGTGTAGAAAACAATGTGAATTGCATTAATTTGCAGGGAAAACTAGTTATAATTAGAGGGAAACCAAGGCCTATGTATGTATGAAAAATATTTGCACTGCAGTTAAAAATAACAATAAGAAAGGGTTGTCAAGTATATATGGTTCATGTGGAAGAGTCAGAACAACTCAGAGAAAATACTACCTTATAAAATCCACCAGTAATCAGATATTTTAAGGATTCTTTTCCTAAGGAAATTCCTAAGATAGCCCCTTAGAGAGACAAATATTTCGATATGGATTTAGTGGAAGGATCTACACTAGTAACCGAAGCCACATATAGAATGAGAACACCAGAACTATTAGCATTAAAACTGCAATTGTAGGAAGTGTTAAACAAAGGCTACATTAGGCCAAGTATGTCCCCATGGGGATCTCCAGTGTTATTTGTCAAGAAAAAATATGGATCTTTCATAATTTTCATTAACTATAGGCAACAGAATAAGTTGACTATCAAAAACCAATACCCCCTGCCACGAATTAACAATTTGTTTGTCCAAGTGAGGGGAGCCACGATTTTTTCAAATATTGTTTTGTGAACTGGTTAGCGTAAAATACGAAGACATTCATAAAATAAATTTAGAACCAGATATGGGTAGTATGGGTTTGTGTTTTTTCCTTTCGGTCTCACCAATTCCCATGCCACCTTCGTGTGTCTCATGAATAATGTCCTCCACAAATATCTTGATAAATTCATGCTAGTTTTCATAGACAAAATCCTAGTATACTCTAAGAATGAGGAAGAACACCAAGAACATCTCAGGTTAGTGCTACAAACATTCAGGAAACAAAGGATTTATGCAAAAAATCAACAAGTGTGAGTTTTATAAACCAAAAATTCAATATTTGGGGCATATTATTTCCAAGTATGGATTTTTGGTAGACCTTGAGAAAGTGAAAGAAATTCTAAATTGGCTGGTACCAAAATATGTACCAACAATTCATTCATTCATGGGGATTGTTGGATACTACCATAGATTTGTGGAGGGGTTTTCAAAATTAGCCCATCCCATTACATCCCTACAGAGAAAGGGAGTAAAATTTGAATGTGCAAGGAAGTTTCAAGAAAGATTTGATAAATTAAAGAAGAAACTGGCCACGACCCCCATCTTAAAAACTACAGATCCAAAAAAATAATTTATAGTGTGCACGGATGCTTGTATAGAAGGCTTGCGATGAGTGTTATTGCAAGATGATGTTGGAATAGCCTATGAATCAAGGACGCTGAAAAAGCATGAACAAAATTATGTAGTCTATGACTTAGAACTAGTTCTTGTCATACATGCCTCGAATATGTGGAGCCATTATTTGCTAGGAAATAAGTTTCTATTAATGATTGACCATATTAGTTTGAAATATTTATTTAGCCAGCGAAATTTAAATGCAAGGTAATCTAGGTGGTTGTCCTTTCTTAGTGAATTTGAAATTGATATAAAGCATATTAAGGGAAAGGAAAATAAAATTGCAGATGCATTAAGTAGACAAGCCCATTCTATGATAACTAATGTGGGTAGTAGTGTGAAGATAGATTTTGAGGAGAATCTACAGAAAACCTTGCCACAAGACCCACAATATCAATAATTGGAGTTGAAAATACAATGGAAAGGAATTATGGGGTATGACAGAAACCAAAAAGGGATAATTGTGTATCAATATAGGTTGTATGTTCCTAATGTACTAGCATTGAAACACTTTATACTAGATGAATATCCCAAGAAACCATATGCTAGACACCCAGCTTACCAAAAAATGGTAACAAAATTATGAAAAAACTTGTTCTAGACAGGAATGAAGAAGTATGTAGTATATTTTTTGGCAAATTTCTTAGAGTTCCAACATGTAAAAGTTGAATACCAACACCCAAAAATATTGTTAGACCCATTACCAATTCTGGAATGGAAATGGAAGGTGATCTCCATGGATTTTATAAGGTGTCTACCAAGGACTAAATATCAGCATGAATCCACCATGCTAGTGGTACACATGCTCACCAAAGCTTCATATTTTATCCCTATACAGTCTACCTTTGGAACAATGCAGGTGGCTAACATTTTCATGAAATAAATTTTCAAAATTCATGGGGTACTGAAGATGATAGTCTCCAACAGAGATGCAAAATGTACCTCGAAATTATGGAAATATTTGTTCAGATGAATGGGGACCAAACTAAACTTCAGTACTACATAAAATCCTCAAATAAATGACCATACTGAAAGGAGAAATCAAAATCAAGAGTACATTATGCATATGTAAATAATGGATATGCCCACAAAGTGGGAGGATTTTCTGCATTTAGCTGAGTTTGCTTATAATAAGAGCTACCAAGACTCTATAAATATGATTCCCTTTGAGGCTTTATATGGAAGAAAATTCCATACACCACTCATTTGGAGTCAACCTAAGGATAGATTGGTCCTTTGCCGGATGCATTATATGAAATGGAGTAGAAAGTACGGAAAATCCAACGAAATATCAAGACCGCTCAAGACCAACTGAAGATTTATGTAGACAATTAGAGGACACATAAAGAGTTTAAATTTGGACATAATGTCTATTTAAGGGTTAAACCTCAAAAAAGTATCCTCAACACTGCAAGTTGTGTGAAGTTGGCGCCATAATTTTGTGGGCCATTCATGATTTTGGAATGAATAGGTCTAGTGGCATATCAATTGGCTCTACCTAGTCATGTTAGAATTCATAATTTTTTTCATGTATCCTTATTGAAAAAACATGTGCATGAACCATCTCACATAGTTGACTGGAATTTGATACAGGTGAAACCATAAGGGGACTTTCTTCCATAACCACTTCATATCTTGGTTCAAAAAGAAACAATGCTTCGTAATAGAACTATCACATGGGTTAAAGTGTAGTGGAGGCACTTTACACCCGCGGAGGCCACTTGGGAACATGAGGATAGCATGAAGGAATCTTATCGAACACTGTTCGAGGACTAAATGGCTGAATTTTAAACATTGAGGACAATTTTCTTGTTTTAGAGGGGGAATATGTAATACCCCAGTTTTATGTTTACGTGTGAATGTTTTAGTTGTTGAATTATTTTTAACAAGGACAACATGTTATATTTATAGAATAATTATGCTGATGTATTGAATTTTTTAAAGTTAATAACTTGGAAAAGAATCAGAATGTTGAGATCATAATCCCAACATGAGTGGTCAGGATGGAATGCAAATAAATAAATAAGATATCCCAAAAACTCTCCTAAAAATCCCTAGGAGTAAAATTAAATGATTTTGCTTTAGATTGGTGATAAAGATCTAATAAATCACCACATGTAAGGGAAACAACATTGGGGATGGGTAAGGAAAGGACCACAGTAGATAAAAGCAGGCTTTAAAGAGAAAAGTGATACTCCATCAAAAACCCTAGGCCAAGGGGATTAGCAACACCCACAAACATGGGACGTTGTTAAGGAAAGCCTGTTGCGAAACAAGGCATAAAATTCCTAAATGAGGATAAGGGAGGTTGTTGATGATGGAAAAAGAAACGATCTTTGCACGGGGGAGAACTAGAGGTGGTTCATGGATGGAAGGAAAATAGATATTTCCAAGTTGATTTGGTAGATGCAAGCACGTATGTATACTTAGTTGTTAGTAGTTTGCACTATTAAAGGCTGTGAAAAGCAAAGAATATGTTATCTATTTTATACTATTCAGGTATGATGATTTATGAGTTCCATTAAAGCTATACATTGTGAATATAAATATATTGGTAACTAGGATTTGTGGTATTGTGGTTATAGGAAAAATTATGTTGCTTTAATCCAAAAGGATATTATTTTATTCCATCATTCTACTGGTAACTAGGATTAGTAGTATGATGCTAATATGAGATTATTTTTTATTTAATACTAGAATATATTATTTTAATTCATTACTATGTTGGGTAAAAAAAAGTTAAGGAAATACCTAGGACATATAAATATATATACACAGAAACAAGCACCGCAAGTGGGACTACAAAAGATGCTTCTTATAACAATTAAAGACATATAACCTATAGTGTGAAATCATATAATAAGGGGGATTTTATTTTTTATGCATTCTATTTATCCAATAATTTTGGTGGAATGTTTTCATGCTTTATACAAGGATATAATTTTAAATAGAGATATAGCCCACTCTAGGGTATATGTCAAAATAAAAGCCACAAATTGGATGTAACAATATACTCTAAAATGTATAATTTATAATAGCGAGGAGGATAAAGTGTTAGTTATGTGAGAAATCATTGATCAGAAGGGAGGACATAATCCTTCCAGAAAGACATCATATCTAGCTCACTAAATTTCTCATAATACATATAGAATAATGGAAAATGAACAATTACAATGGAATAACTAAATCTAACTCGACCTAGTGTCGGTCGAGACCTAGGCCAAATAGGAAGAATTTTTTTTATTAACGAGATGATTTCCAAATTGCAAACCAGAAAGCACTCAGAAAATCCACAAAAAGTTACTCATTGTAGATGAGATCGCATAACATCACCTTTTCTCAGGGTATTACAAACCAAAAAAATTTACACTACTTTTGGTGTGATATCCTTATTTTGTATTTAAAAAATAATTCGTAAATAGGGACACAAAAGACAGAAGTGAAAAGCCAAAATTATGCAGCATCTATGCGAAAATCATGGAAAAATTACAAGAAAGTTTTAAGTAACCTGATATAGAGGAAACCCATGTTAGAAATCACCCCCCCAAAGGGTATACAAATTCAAAATATAGAGTCCAATCAACTGATTTTTATGAATGTAATTATTACAATTTAGCATTTCCAATAAATGTATCGGGAGAGCAAGCTTGTGCACAAGTTGTTGTGCCCCAGTAGCAGCAGGAGTAGTGCAAAACATTGTGCATACGTTGGTCATTACAACCCAAGGGAACTACAAAATTTGACTTCAACCCAATCTGTATATAACAAAAACCAATTGTGAAGATAATTTGCACATGAAAACGCGAAGAAATACATGGGAAAACATTTTTTGTAAAATATCATTGAATTCCATGTGAACTTTATAAATAGATATCATCAACAGAAGCTACAGGAAAATTTGAAATGTTCACACCCATGAGGGGTTATCCAAGATTCATTCCAAGTGCACCGAAAACTGTAAATCAACAAATTTGTAATAAAATCAACTATTGCAAGCATGCAAACCAATAAATCTCCAGGAAAATAATTATTACAATTTGGAACCGTACATAAAGGTTCGGTGTGTATAAGCTTGTTTACAATATGTTGTGCCCCTGTAGCAAAAAAATTAATAATAAGATACAGAAGCATGCTAGGCACGAGGGATTTGGGTTGTAGGTCTCATCCTTAAAGAAAGATAATTTCCATTCTTCTCAAATAGAACAAAGTATTTGATGTCAGAAGAGCCAGGGAATTAGCCTGTGTTGGAAATATTGTCATTGATGGAAAAGGAATTGGCAAAGAAAAGACAGGAAGGCAAAAGAAACGGAGAGGTAGCAAAGGCAGCAAATGAAACAGAGGAATTAGAGACAGAGCACTAGAGTTGAATTAGGGGTTTAATACAGTTTGCAAAGGTGATGGCAAAAGGGAGAGCTACTAGGAAGAGTCAAGGTAATAGATGAGTTAAGGTAATAGATTGAAGGACAAATTGAATATCTGGCCAAGATTTGTGTGTGTTGATGAAGAACTGTGGAATTGTGTTAAGTATGGTTGAGTAAATATGGAATATATATGACCTGTGTGATCAATTGTATAAAGGGCAGAGGATACCTATGGTCTCCAGAGAAGAATGAAATCATTGTTGTAGAGTTAGGATATGTATATTATATGTGTATTCACTGATGAAATTCTTGTATGAAATCCCCTGAACCTCTATGTGAATAATCTCTGTAATGGAGTCGAATGATGTCCTGTGTAATTGGAAGGGTCGAATGATACTCTGTATCTGATGAGGGAGTTGATGGGAGATAGCGCAGATTAATGGAGTAGAAGAACACTTGGTGACGAAGGAACGCAAAACATTAAAGCGCAATTTAATTATAATAATACATTTAAAATGCGATGGAACCCTGCGTGGAAGAACGGAACCATGACCATGTGAACAGTAAAGGTGGTTTACCGTTTTCATCACACCACCTATGTGGAGTAAGTGGTATTTCCTGGATGAGGAGCGATTCCATAGAATACTCGACACACGCCCTGTACAATTTTACAAAACCGCTTTTCACTATGCGCCATCGCGCGTTATAGTTCGACCCAGGATGCCCAACGATATCGTTGAGCGCCATTGATCTGGGAAGGGGTCATCGGACAGTCATCATTTGTTGAAGGTGCATGAATATTAACACAGGTATGGCGGGCCATTGCCCATTAACGTTCGGCATCGGAGGTCGAGCGATATGCATATACGTCGTTGTTCTAGAAGCTTGCTAATCTAACGGTGACCAGTGCGAGGTTTACTGTGGTAAGATGGGTGTATTGGATTGGCTATTAACTATGTATGTGGGCCCGGGGTCAAAGGTTTATCGCAAGATTAATTTATTTGGAAGTGTTGGATGGTTCTATAAAGTCCGAAGGGTTAAACTTTAGATATAAGGCTTGGGAATTAAAAAAGTTGTAAATATAATTATTTGTCAATTTCTTTAAAATTGATAAATAAATTGAAAAGAGATCAAAAGCCCCGTCGGAAAAACTAAAAGGAATACCACTAGCGGTTCATGGTTTTTGACTCATGGTTTTAATAAAGGGAAAAACTATATAAGGAGAAGAAAAATAAAGAAAGGTGTGTGCATTGTAAGGGTTGTGAATAAATTTTCTAAAAATAATATCTGTATGGGCGAGCTCTATTCTTAACTGATAAATTTGATACTATGATGCACCCATGAATATAATCTGACGATGATAAATCTCTATTTTGAATGACGGACGATATCATGAAGACCTGGTGTTAGTATACAAAAAATAAATAAATCTGGTGACCGGCAAGGTATGTCGTATGGAAACTGGTGGATCCAATATGAAAATTGTTGAAACAAGGTCCGTAGTGGTGCTAAGGGTCAAAGCCTTCAGAGAGGGGGTTGTATCTCCCTTCCAGTGGTAACTGGTAAACGAGAGAAGGTTGTAGCCTTTTGCAGGTAGGTGTCTGCGTGCTGGTATAAGTTTGTGCCAGCATATATATTGTAAGAAGTTTTCTCTATAATAAATATTGAAGACTGAGATTACAGCAGTGGTGGTTTTCTCCCAAATTGGGTTTCCACCTTAAATCATGGTGTTCATATGTGTTGTGTATGTTTGATGGTTTGTTCTGTTATTTCTGTTCATGCTTAATTCTTATCTGATGCAATGCTCTAAGTAAAGACATAATAAGATATCTGGACATACATTTTGGATACAATACTGTAACATAAGGTTTAAAAGAAAGAAAATAAAAATAGTTCAGCCCTAAATACTGATTCACCCCCCCCTCTCAGTATTTTTCCCAACAACCTGGAGAGAAAGGACGAGGGTAAATCAGTTTCGTGCGTATAAATTCAAGTTGAATCCAGGGAACATGAGATCCTGGAAGTTACGTGTGATCATAAATTAAAACCCAACTTAAAAACCATTGCATGGGAATTAGTGAAAAAAACAAAGATAAATAACTATCAATGCACGCAGAGGAAAGAGAATGGAATTTAGCTACCTGGAGAATTATAGTGGTGGTACTGTAGTTCCTTGCAACCCTATGGAAATATAGTAATCCAAGATGAATTAATTGTCAATATTGAAGAGCGGAAAGTTATATAGATAACGTTACCAAAGTAACTAACATTGTTACCTGATAGGGTTCGATGAAATGGCTTCCTGATCAACCCAAGACTATACCGTCGCAAAAGCATAAACCATCCATGTCCTGACCTTGGAAAGAAAAAACGTAACTGTCATGTAGTATTAGAGCTCAAATAGCAAGGTACACAAGTGGAAATGTGTGAAGAATACCCGTGAGCCAAATTGGAAAAGACTTACCTAGTATTTAGGAGAGTAACCTTCACCAGCTCTGCGAAACATGAGAGAACACCAATTTAGAGCCAGTCGCACCCTGACAAAGGTTGGGCCCTAGAATATATACGAATTCTTGAGTAAAACCATGGAACAAAAGAAACAAGTACAAGGTTATAATAATATAAGCAGTAAATATCGATAGAAATATAAATCTAAGATGTTGCAAGGGTTACCTGAACAGTTCCCACTAAAATAACAATGATGTCCTTCAATGCGCAAAATGGGAGCCAAACCTTGGTGGCCATAAAACAACCAAAGGCACAATTGTGCTCACCATTCCAAAATTGTGTCACATGCGACAGAGCCTTGGAAATACAACCAAAACCATCACCTACCAAAATCCATGATTGTCTGGTTCTTGCAACCCTAACTGGGTTAAGGTTTTTGACATAAGGGTTTCATGAGAAGAGTGTGGTGTTAGAAATTCCACTTCAAAAAGGACCAATGATTAAACAGATTTGAGAATAAGGTTTGGATCAAGCCCTTTCCACCCTCTATTCAGGCTAAATCAATCTCCATCATCCACTGCACTAGGCCTCACAACTTATGTGACTACCAGGTACTATGGTGACAGAGAACTAGTGGGAAGAGGTACAAAACATTCATAGATATGACAATTGTGTGAGCCTCGAATAAGTAAATCCCGAGGAGGGATATGACACACCTAATCAACAATGCTTAGTCTAAGGATCAAACAAAAATCCTGGTTAAAAATTGATTCACGCTGTGATCGGGCATAATAAATTTAAAAGATATATAATTTATAACATTCCACATCACAACACCATACCTTTAAGGTTGATATACTCGTAGCACATAGGTAGAGTAGGGTCGAATTCATATAACATAATGATGGATTCCCAAGAAAACATCAATAAGGTAAGATAATTTCAATAAGGTTACGAGGTGCATAAAAGCCTTTACAAATGTGTGATTTTAGATGCACCGTAATCAAAGAGAGGTTGGGGAAATCAATAGTATTCTTATATAACTAAGGAGGACATAACCCGAAAGACTTCCAGGGTGAAAAATGATGATATTTGAGTGAGAGTGTTAAGTTCAAAGGGTCAGAATTATGTATATAAAAAAATAATAATACGTAGTTAGAGGTTCTTTACATGCTCTGATACAGGTTGTACACAATCACCAAGGCTTTGGGGCAATGCCTTCAAGCTCAACATTTCATTGTCCGTGCTAGTTTATTTCCATTCTATATTTAAGCATGTTTTAGTTCTTTGATATTAATTAAATGAAGTGTTATTTATTTTGCATCTTTGTATTTATGGTTATATATGTATTTCTTGAATTCATCTTTAAATCTGGATTACAACCATGGGTATATAAACACCAAACCTACTAAATATGGAATCATGAAAACTCTAGCTAGACTTGATTCTTCTCTTTGGTTAATTATTTTATGTAAACTCACACTCAAATTGACTTAGACTCAACTTTCCTTTCTTAACATAACTCAACTGAACTATTCACTTCATGCATTGCATGCATACGTGAGTAATTACTATTTCTAAGACTCCATCTTAATTACAACCGTATTATTCAACCTTAACTTAATCATGTCTTAACTATGCCTACTAGGCTTACAGTAAATATTGACTTAATCATAACTTGAACATGCCTACTTCTCTAAGTCTCAACTAGGCCTACAATGACTCAAAAAATTTACAATGTTGTATTTTATTTTTCATTTCTTCCAAATTATATGCCCTCAATATTTATTCTTTGAAGTTGTGATTTCTTTTTGTAATATCCATATTTCTTCACTTGCAATTTTTATTTAACTTCTCTTTCATTTGTTCTAAGTATTTCTTCTACAACCTCCTCTTCAAATATCCATTCACTCATGGACTATTGTCACAACTCTTCATCTTCAAACTGTGAACTTCACTCTTCTTCTTGCACTTCATATTACTGATCTTATTTGTGCCATATTTCTTAATAGTATATTTTGATATATTTTTTAATCCATTGCTTAAATCATGTATCAAAGTTTTCTTATTCATATTCATAAACTTCCGTGCCTTTTCCTCCAACTTTTTCTTCATATTCTCTTTCAATTATAACTATAACTAGTATTTTGTCCTGTTTAATTGTATACTCAAAATTGGTATTAAAAACTTTAATAATTTCTCCCTGTTGTGGGATCTTTCTCCTCTTCCTATTCCTTCTATTCCTCTTAAACTTAATTGAAACTATTTTCCACTTTTATGAATTTAGTGGATATTCTCATAAAAAACACTTGAATCACTTTATCCTCTTCTTGACCATCAACTGCTGCTAGATCGCACACTTCTTCATGAGAAATTCCAACTTTTTCTTCTATAGTGGCAACTTCAACCTTCAATTCTTCATCACACATGACACTTTTCATATTGCCACGATTAGTCCTTGTTTTAAAAAAGAGACCACATATTTCATTAAAATTATTTCATCCACTTTATGGTGTGATATCCAAGCATACATTTTCTCATTAATAATTTCAACTTCACCAAATTAATTATTTTTTGTTGAAGTCACAAGAGATGCACTCTCAACTCCATAAACTGTTACTTAATATCAAAAAATCTCTTTTTCATTCTCAAACTTAAATGTCTGAACCTATCATGAAAAGAGGTCATCATCAGTTGTAATCTTACCATCATCAACAAGGTCTCTTTCTTGATTCACCAATTCATAACTCACTTTACACTCATCATCCACATGTGTCTCCTCACAGTGGGATTCACCATCATCTTCACCACCCACACTACAGTGTATTTCTCGAGCATCTATATCATTATCCTCCACTTCACACACAAAGGCGTCAAATTCTCTCTTTGCAATCATTGTTGTGTCTTCTTCATCCATATGTGTGTCTGCATAATGTGTTTCACTTTTACAGTATTCACGGACATCATCCACATTTGAGTGGGATTCATTGAGTTGTTATCCTCAAGATTATTTTTCATCTACTCTCAGGTCTACGACAAACTTCTATATTGATTATTTAATATATTGTGACATAACTTGTTGTTACACATGTAACTTTCCTTTGTACAAAATTATCCTTCCATAATCTTCCATGCTTCATGGGAAGATGTAGCTTTTTCTACCTTACAAAAAAACTTCTTATCCAAATTTTTTTCTTATAAGATCCAATATTAAATATCACATACTTCATCATATGGGTTATTAGACTGGTACTCTATCAAATTGTTACATTGAAGACAAGTTTCCATCTTAATAGACTAGATTTCAAAATTATTACCAAAAAGCATAGAAGATTGTAGTGGATACACAATACCCCAATCAAGCTCGATCTCTTCTACATATTCTTCTAAACTTGTTGATTCCTTGGCGTAATCCTCTCTAAAAATGACAAATATCTTTGTCTCTTCTTTTAGGTTTCTTCTTTTGATCAAATTGAGTTGTCCTTTCCAATTCATTATTGTCGCTTCTCACTTATCATTCATCTTATGCTTTCTGGCTTCTTTTCTTCTGACTTCTTACATGAGGATTCTCTCCATATTGCCCCCCCAAAAAAATATAGTTTTTAATATGCACCCCTAAGGAAAAATCTTCACCATATTCACCAAAAGAACTTATTTTCCTAATACAATTATTTTTTCCTTTAATTTTTAACCAAAAAACCTCTTGTTTTTAATATTCCTTATTTATTATTTTCATCGATAAAATCCTTATTAGTACTAAATACACTCCTCTTCAAATAAAGAAGCCAAATCCTTTTGGGAATTTTTTATCAATAAAAAATATTTCTTATAACATCTTTAAAAAAATTACATTAACTTCAAACAAAGTTTACCGTATTTCAAAATTAAAACAAAACTCTGCTTCAAATAATTTTTTAAAATAAAATATTTATCTTCGTAGTGTTTAAATTTTTTTGGATGGTCCCTCCTTGTAATAGTGACCTGATTTCCTGTGGCGGTTGTGTATTGGGATGGTCGGGGATAGTCACTCTAGCACTTCCAGTTTAGGTGGTAGTAGAGGTTTCGAGATAGTAACTCGGTAAACACTCAACATCGTGACTCTATATTAGTGACCACATGGTCGTTAATGTTTACTTAGAGTTCAATTTTTAGTAGTTTTAATACTCTATGAACAGTACACAGTTTTTTGAGATGGTATCCCTTGTGAATCTCATCATCAAAAATTTAAAACTTTTTTAACAATGGCAGCAACGAGATTCCACCTTCATGGCTGCAATTGGTGGCTCACGAACAACGAGGGTGGCTCTCAATGTGGTGTCATCTCTACTGGCTGCACATGGATCTAAATAAATAGTGAAACTCTATTAATTGTGGGTGAAAAATCTCAAATTCTCTTCCTCTGTTGTTTGAAACCTCACTCTGATATCACTTGTTGGTCAAAGAAAGAGATAAACAACCATACACAAACTGTTCCTTAAAAAAAAAATTCTATTTATTAACTTTTTCACATACATCCACCATAGGTGGTTCTATATAAATACCAAATTGACTTTTATTTCTTGCTAACTTCTTAAGAAAACTTACACTCAACTTAACTTAAACTCGATTTTTTTTTTCTTAACTTAAATCAACTCTTCATTTCATGCATTGCATGCATACAATATTAATTACCATTTCTAAGCATTGCAAAGCTCTACCCATAAGTATTAATTACTCCTTTCACACAACATTAAGTAACAGAGTTATGATGAGCATCCTTCTCAACTCTTGAGATGAATTGAATCTTCATATATATATATATATATATCTCTCTCTCTCTCTCTCTATATATATATATATATCTGTTGTTTTGATATATTTTTAAACTATGGTTGAAAACCCACTCTCGACGGATTTGACAAAATTTGGAGGAGCCTCCAACCAAACTGACAGAAGACTAGACTTGGCAGAGTCTCCAAGTATGGCGGTGCACCTCGTTGCAATTTTCTACAAAAATTTATGGTTGGATCAAGGCTCAAACCCCTGACCTCACACCTGCAACCCACATGCCTTACCATCTCTTCTGCCTAGTGGATCTTAACCTTTATGTTCGTCGCGCCAATTTAAATTAATATCTTCTTCCCGTTGGAGGACGAAAGAGGTCAGCCCCTCGGGCCAAACCCCTTCCGATGTGGCTGAGCCTGAAGACGAAAAGCCAAAGCCAATGACCAACAGAATTTTTAATACGGTTTAATTAAACTAAAACGTGGTTAACCCACCATAAATTTTGATTAGAGCTTAATACATGCTTAATATTAAACCTGTCTTATCTGCCCACTAACCGAGAGTTAGCATTTATTAATCTCGAGGATTAAGTTGGTGGAATTTTTGGAGGCACGCCAATTCTGTCAAAATTTCCAAATTTAGAATTTTAACTCGCAGTCTCTCTAGTTTTGGAGGAGAAATTGAGGCAAAATTGGTTTTTCTCATAACTCTCTCAATTTTCAACCAAATTGAGCTCAGTAAAAGTCATTCCTCACTAATTTTCATGCTAGGAACTCAATGGAGTAGGTTGCAGAGGTAGAAAAGGTGATCTACATGTGTTTTAGTACATTTGAATATTTTTGAAAGTTAGGGCCAACAGGTGTTGGGGTCATTGCCAGAGCATCCAGAGTCCAAATACAACAAAAAATAGCCATTTTTGGGAGATTATGATGTTATAATGTCATTGGAATAGGTTCCAAGAGGTTCTGAATCTTGTAACAACAATTTGGGCACACTTGAAGCTAATACAAAGGTCACACTCTGAAGCCGAACCAAGGAGATTTAGCCCAGGATGGGTGAACTCCTTTATCAAAATTCTTTGTGTTAAGATCTGTTATATGTGCTTGCTATGTTTACTATTTATTCTGTAATGTCATTTAAAGTTATGTTTTTAAAGCTTATGGCAACTCATAATTTCACTAAGTACAATGTTTTCCAATCACATGCTCTTAAACAAACTCAGGAAGGATAAGTAAAACAATGCAATGAAAATTTTATATCTGAAATGAAACTAGCACATCATTAAATACCAATTAATTTCGAATAAAATTGGTATCAGAGCACAAGGTTGCTTTTTTTTTTTACTTGAAGAGTTCTTAATAGTGAAAAATTACTGATGCTTACAAGATTGAGATTACAGAGAGGAGAAGTGAAGCTACTGATAGCTAGTCCAGAAGTTAGGACAAGAAGGAAGAAGGTTGAGATAGCAACATCCTTACCCAAAGGACCACTGAAGGCAACACTTGAAGCACAAGAGGAATTAATTTCATGAGAGGCTGAAGTGGTTGAAGAGATACAAGATGCAGAGAGAGGCTTGAATCAACAGCCAAAATGTCACGCCATGAAGGAGCTCATGAAAATTCTGAGGAAGAGGATGTCAAGAAGGAGTTCAAAGAAATGCAAAGGATGGTGAAACTTATGTATGAAGCTTTTATGGCAAAGGAAGCTAGAAAATGTTAAAAACACCCTCATAAAGAAGTATCTTCAAACAATAAAAAGGAGGAAGAGAGGAGCTCAAAAGCCAGTGGTGGAAAAGCACCTCCTTCTTCACCATCATCATCATCTTCATCCTCATCAGCATCTTCATCTTTCAAATCCACTACAAAAACGCATACCCATACTCATTCCAATATCCCAAAAGGTAAGGCTCTATTACTCAAGTTGGACATCAAATTTGAACTTCCTGCATATAATGGAGATTTTAAAGTTGAAAAAATAGATAATTGGATTCGCCAATTAGAATTTTACTATAGAATTCAAAATCTGCAAGAAGATGATATTAAAATTCAATTGGCTTTATTAAGGCTAGAAGGAGTAGCATTATTTTTGTGGGAGGCAAAGACACAAGAGGAAATGCGCATCCATGGTGAAATTTCCATTACTTGGGTCGAATTCATTTCTTCCATTAAAAGGAAATTCGATCCATTAGCCTATATGCATAAAGCAATAATGTTTTGGAAAAACTCTAGACAACTAAAAGGTCAAAGTGTCCAAATTATACACAAGAGTTTAGGAAAAGGGCTTTATTACTTGGAGTAGACCTATATTCACAAGACACACTATTTAAGTATCTAGGAGGTCTACATTCCTACTTAAAACACATTATTCTAATGTTTAGCCCAAATAACTTAGATGAAGTATGTGTGAAAGCCATTCATCTTGAAGCAAGGGGTAAAAAAATTTCTCAAGAGGGTAGTAAGAAAAAGCCATTTAAGGGTATGGGAAAAGAAAAAGGAGGAAAATGGAAGGGAAATAAAAAATGCAAGTGTGAAGCAAGAAGGGGAGAAAATAAAATGCAAACATTGTTCCAAAGAGTGGCATGATGAAGCTCACTGTTGGAAACTACATCCCAAACTAAGACCAAAGAAACGAAATAAAAAAGGGAAAGAAAAGACGACTTACACCACACAAAAAGATCTTGGATCTGATTTAGGAGATGAAACCAAGATAGTTGCCATGGTTAACAAAGGAAAGGAAGCAATTATAAGTTGTAGTACCTCAAACAGTCACAATAACACTTCAAATGAGGATACAAGGGTAGAATTATTCCATGCTAGAGTAATTTCTAATCATACAAAGATTGATGCGTTATTTGATACAGGGTCACAAACAAACTTGATTTCAAAAGACTTAATTAAAAAAATGAACCTTGAAATTGTACCTCATCATAAGCCATACCCTTTGGGTTGGATAGTTAACAATGCAAATATATAGGTGAGAAGGAAATGTATTTTCAGGTTTGTTACTACTACAAACTTTGTTGATGAAGTTGAGTTAGATGTTGTACCACTTGATATTTCAGGGATTATCTCGGGTAGTCCATATTTTTATGACAGGAAAATAGTGTTTTACGATCATGAGAACAAATATCATTTGATCAAAGATGGAGTGGATTATATTGTGAGAATTCATTGCAAGAAACAAAATATCTCTTTAGTTAATGTAGGGAAAATGAAGAGGCTAGTAAATGCAAGTAAAGATTTTGTGCTTCTTATGATCAAGAAAAAGGAAGATGTTAACTATGAATATTTTGAAGGATGTGATGACAAATTGAAATATCATTTGTTTGATGTGGTAAGTCAGTATGGCGAGATGTTTCAAGAACCAAAGGGGTTGCCACCCAAGAGGGGAATTCAGCATGAGATTCAATTGTAGTAAGATGTTCCACTTCCGAATATTGGTATGTATCACATGTGAATCATGGAAAGTTTGGAAATCAAGAAGAAAATCCAATAGTTTCTGAAAAAGGTATTATATGCCCATCTACTTCACCATGTGGTTCTCCAATAATTTTGGTTTCAAAGAAGGACGGGACTTGGCACATGTGTATCGATTTCCATGCACTGAACAAAATCATGGTAAAAAATTGCTACCCACTTCCACGCATTAATGATTTTCTTGATCAGTTAAAGCATGAAAAGTATTTCACTAAGTTAGATTTGATAAGTGGTTATCACCAAGTTAGGATAGCTGAAGAAGACATTTGGAAAACTTCTTTCAAGGCTAGACAAGGATTATATGAGTGGTTAGTTATGCCATTTGGCTTAACAAATGCAACAACTACTTTTATGAGAGTGATGAATGATGTACTTAGACCATTTCTAGATGAATTTGTGATTTTTTACTTATATGGCATACTCATTTTGAACAAATCAAGAGAATAATATGTCATGCATGTGAACAAGGTACTTGATGTTTTGAGAAAAGAGCAATTATTTTTAAAGATGTCTAAGTGCGAGTTTGTTCAGACTTCATTGGTATATTTGGGACACATAGTTTTAGGAGGTGAATTTAATATTGATCATTCCAAATTTGAGGTCATTTTTAATTGGCCCAAGCCAAATATAGTTACTGAGGTCAGAAGATTTTTAGGAGCAACACAATATTGGAGGAAATTTATTGCTAATTTTTCTTCCATTGCAGCACCGTTACATGCATTGAAAAGCATAAAGAAAGTCTTCCATTGGGGAGATTTATAGCAAAAATCATTTGATTCTTTAAAGAAAAAGATAATTTCGGAACCGGTACTAGCAATTCCATATCTAAGACAACCATTTGAGATCCAAATAGATGCAAGTGATTATTCTATGGGAGCTATGCTCATGTAGCATGGTAAGCCTATCTCATTTCATTCTGAAACTTTTAATGGAGTCATGACTAAATATCATAGATATGATAAAGATTTATATGCATTGGTACAAAATGTAAAGAAATGGAAGCATTACTTGATGGGAAAAGAGATCACTATCTATACCAACCATTAGCCATTGCAATATTTACAATCATAGTCCAAATTACAACAATCAAGACATTTCAGGTGGATGCGTTTTCTACAACAATTTCACTCGGTTATCAGTTACAAGAATTGATTCTACAATAAGGTAGCTGATATGCTCTCTAGGCCTATTGTAAATTCAACTATTATTCTCAAGCACAATTCTATTATGCATGAAAGTTACATTGAACAGTATGTGAATGATAGTGATTTTCAAGATGTGTATGAGAAATTAGGTAAGGGAAACCAAAGTGAAGAGTTAGATTATCATGTGCATAACAGTTTGTTGTATCACTTGGGCAAGTTATGTATACCACAATGAGAAATAAACAATATCATAAGGGAGGCTCACACATTATTGATTGCAAGACATTTTTGTGTAGGTAAGACAGTAGCGCATCTGCAAAGGTATTGTTATTGGCCACACATGAATGAAAGTGTTTCTCATTTTATTAAAGGATGTTTTTTATGTGCAACAAGTAAGCCTAGAAATATGAAGCTTGGTTTGTACACACCACTTCCAGTTCCTTGTCATCCTTGGGAGAGCATCTCAACGAATTTTGTAGGAGGCCTTCCTATGTCAAGAAAAGGTCATGATTATTTGTATGTTTTGGTAGATAGGTTTAGCAAAATGTGTATTTTGATGGCATGCAAGAAAACTATTAGAGCTAAACAAGCCGCTAATATTTTCTTTCAAAATGTAGGGATCCATTTTGGTCTTCATACTTCTATTGTAAGTGATCGAGATTATCGATTTGTTGGGAAATTTTGGTCAAAATTATGGAACATGATGGATACAAAGTTGAGGAAGAGTAAAATATTTCATTCGCAAACAGATGGGCAAATAGAGGTCGTAAATAGGATTGTTATTCATCTTCTAAGAGGCTATTGTAGCAAGCATCCCAAGTTATGGGATGAATCTTTACACTATATACAACATGCATACAACCGGGCAAAACATTCTTCCACAAATACATCGCCATTTGAGGAATTTTTTGGTTACTTGCTAAGAATCTCTCCATTGGAATTTATCTTTGAGAAACATGTTGCTATATATGGACATAGTGACATAGATAAAGAAAGAAAGCTCATTGAGAAAATTCAGTTGGTACATCACACAGTGCAAGAGCAACTTGAGAAGAGTCAAAGTAGCTACAAGGCAAGGCATGACAAACATCGGGTTGATCAAAAATTCCAAGTGGAGATGAATTTTTGTTGTACATAAGCAAAGAAAGATTGCAAGAGGAAGGTAAAAATATCAAACCAATCCGTTATGGTCTATTTAAAATTCTGGAAAATATTGGTACAAACACATTCAAACTAGATTTAACTCATATGCAAATTTATTATGTTGTTAATGTTGAGAATTTGAGATTGTTTGAGCCTCCTTTGATTGATGATCAAGGAGAGCATATTTAGATGCCATCAATAGATGATTTCTCGCCATAATATCTTAATCAATTTCAACAAGATCTCATACATGACAGAAGAATCAGAACTTCAAGAAGAGTGGATGTTGAATACCTTAGAGTTGGACTCAAAGGTCAAAATCCTTCAAAGGAAAAATGCTTGGAGATTGGAAAAGTGGGGGAGTTGCACCCTCACTTGCTGAACAATTGATAATATATTTTGGGGTCCAAAAGGCTTCTAGTGGGAAAGAATGATCTAAAGCTCAATTTTTAGCTAAAAATTGAAAAGACTTGAAATTGCTTCAAACCTGAATGACCGAATAATGTTTGTCGCCAAGATTCTAGCGCAATTCGTTTCATCAAAATCTGAGCTTGTATGGATGAGTTATTGTCTATTGTTCATTTTCCAAAACATGCAAAAAAATTAGCAGAATAGGTACAGTGCTGATGTGATAGGTACTTTCAGCAGTTGCAGGAATATCCTCTAGAAAATAGCCAATGACATTGTGCCAAATAACACCACCACATTCACCGATGATGATTAGGAAGTGAAATTTTTTATCCTACGTCTAGGGGTGAATTTTTTCTCTATTCAAGGTGTAGGTAATATTGGTTATTTGAAAATATTGGACCAATGGGGATATGCCATGTGGAACAGCCTAGGGCTGCTACGTGTCCCACCCCATGGCCTTAAAGTTTCAATGAGATGAATTGAATATATATATATATATATATATATATATATATATATATATATATATCTATGTGTGTGTGTGTGTGTGTGTTTTAACTATAGTTGAAAACCCACTCTCGGAGGATTTGATCAAATTTGGAGGAGCCTCCAGCCAAACTGCTGGAGGTCTAGACTTGGCGGAGTCTCCAAGTATGGCAACAAATCTCATTGCAATTTTCTATAAAATTTTATGGTTGGATCAAGGCTCGAACCTCTGGCCTCATGCCCGGCCCGAAGACCGAGATCCAAAGCCAACGACCGGTGGAATTTTTAATACAGTTTAATTAAACTAAAACATAGTTAACCCATGATAAACTTTGATTAGCGCTTAATATGCACTTAATATTAAACCTGTCTTATTTGCCCACTAACCCATAATTAGTGTTATTTAATCCTGAGGATTAAGATGGAAGACTTTTAGAAGGTGTGCCAATTCTAGCAGAATTTCCAAAATTATAATTTTAACTGGCAGTCTCTCCAGTTTTGGAGGAGAAATTGGGGAAAATTTGGTTTTTCTCATAACTCACTCAATTTTCGACCAAATTGAGCTCAGTAAAAGTCATTCCTGGCTAATTTAAATGTTAGGAACTCAATGGAGCTAGTTTCAGAGGAAGAAAAGATGATCTAAATGTGTTTTAGAATATTTGAAGATTTTTTAAGGCTAGGGCCAACAAGTTTTGGGGTCATTGGAAAAGCATCTAGAGTCCAAATATAACAAAAAAATAGTCATTTTTTGGAGATTATGATGTTATAAAGTCACTGGAATAGGTTGCAAGAGGTTCTGAAGCGTGTAACATCAATTTGAGCACACTTGAAGCTAATAGAAAAGTCACGCTATGAAGTTGGACCAAGGAGATGTAGCCCAAGAGGGGTGAACTCCTTTATCAAAGTTCTCTATGTTAAGCTTTGTTATATGTGCTTTCTGCGTTTATTATTTCTTTTGTTCTGTCATTTAAAATTATGCTTTTTAAGCTTATGAAAACTCATAATTTCACTAAGTACATTGTTTTCTAATCACATGCTCTTAAACAAACTCATGAGGATAAGTAAAACAATGCAAAGAAAACTTTATATCTAGAATGAAAGTAGCACAACATTAACTAGCAAGTAATTTCAGATCAATAATGACACTCCTTCCACACAACATTAAGTAACAGAGTTATGATGAGCATGCTTCTCAACTTTTGACTTTACAAAATGGTCTGCATCACATTTTTCTCCATACCAATAGATTTAATCCAGTGATAGAACCCCTACTACATAGCTCGAGTCCGAAATGCACGTATGACCACTAGCTATTTGTGTTGGGTACTCTTTCATCTACAACTATTTCTCTAAGAACACTCAAATAATAATATCTCTCCACACAGTCTTCTTCAACTGCTGGTTAAAAACATGGATAGACAAAAGAACACATTACATAAAATCCATTCTACTTTTCCTATGCCCCGAGCCTCCACTGAAGGAGTTAGAACAGGTCAGCTTTGATACCAATATAAATTTACTGATCTTACATACTATTTAATCAAATATTATTATTATTATTATCCAACTTAATGTCACCCACACCAAATACATGTAGAGTTGTCTCAAAATAAACAAACTATTTTAGACACACAATCACTTGATTGAGAAAATATATTAACCACACATCAATTTAAGAAACATTCATATCTAAACAACTCTTAAAACATAAAAATAAATTCTTTTATTTAGAAAACATCACACCTTATAACAAATAGAAATTATATTTTCTAAATCAATAAAGTCTTAAATAAATGATCAAACACAAAATTAAAAAATTATGCTGATTTATCTATCTCAAACTTTAGATTAATCAATCGAGATGCAAATAACTCAAAGAAATTACCCACATTTAAAATTAAGAAGCTAGGTTGGACAGTTATAAATAAGAAAAATAATTACAGCGATATTGTACAGTGGAAAACGCCAATAATAACACATTCTTACCCATTAAATAATTACAGCGATATTTTAAAGTGGAAAATACTAATATTTTTGCTCATTACTGAATAATGGATTAGTTTTAGTGTGATTTTTTGAAATTTTTGGTGTTGAAATCTAGTGAAAAAAATTGAGGTAAAATTTCAATTTCTGTTATTTAAACTAGTTTTTTTAATTGTAAATATACATTCAGCACTCTAAAAAATCAACTCATCAAATTTATGTTTTCAATAAATTTTTGCCAGATTCTAAAGAAATTAGACTCGAAAAATCCACCAAAAATACTTTCAAAAAATCACACTAAAAATAACCCCTTTAATGAATTGGAAACAACCCACTAAACACCTGATACCTTTCTCTCTCTCTATAACCTCTTCTCCCATCGCTCATTTACACGTGCACTTGACCTGTTACTTCCAAAATGAAACTCTTAACAATACCGTGTGATATCGTTGTCTGCCAACCAACGGTTCTTTCTTTTCCTTCTCTTATCAGTCTGACTTATTGGGCAGGGGCCTGCTTGGAGAAAGGTAAGGTTCTGCCGTAGATACCTTACAGCAATCAAAAGTCACTCACTCCTTCAAATAGTAAGAGAGGTGTCAGTTCCCTGCTTGCTAACGAAATTTCAGGAGCAACTCGGGAACTATAACTCATTCTCTTTCCGGCAGGAAATCACTCACTCCTTTAAATTGTAAGAGTGGCTTTGTAACCCCACTGAGCGACAGGAACTACGGCAACTGAGGAGCAACTACTGACATGTTTTAATACCACTGAGAAACAGCATCTCAGGATCTACGGCAACTCAGGAACAACTACTGCCATTTCATTACAAGAAGAGAATTCGCTTACCTCTCATTACGAACTTTGTTAAAATATTGATTATGAAATATGTAAAACGTAAAAGATGTTTTAATGAAAAAACTTAAAATGTTTTATGCAGTGGAGGATAGTCTTATTTTATAATTAAGTATGATGGGATATGTAAGTGTGTGTTTTTTTTTAATGCAAAGTGTTTGTTTTTTAAATAAAAGTAAAAAAACTATGTTTTAAATAGAAAAATAATGTGAATTATAATAAAAAATAAAAAATAATTTTGTAAAGTAATTAGAAGTTAAAAATAAAAAAAAAAATTTTGCTGTTGTATATAAAAAATTATTCAATATGAGTTATGAATCAAATATAATAATAAAAAAACCACTAATACAATGTTTTCATATGCATGTTAATGTAAAAAATTATAGTGTCAATTATGTATATATTATATATCATTTTTTAAATAAATATATATATATTATGAAAAAATTAAGTTTTTATGATTAAAAATGTTTATTTGGTCAAAAAAAATTATTTGGTCCTATATATAATCTATATAACATTTTATATTGTATTTTACACTTTATAGAAGTTTGCACGTGAAGAAATTTGATCCTTCTTGTTCAGCCGAGAGGCTCAAAGAAATAAAAATTTTGTAAAGTAATTACAAGTAAAAAAAAATAAAAAAAATTTGATATACTTTTCAAAATTATTTCAATATAAGATTTAAATAAACTATTTGAAGATCTATGTTAACTAATTGATGTGGTTGTCAACTTCATTTATATCTATTTATCTAAAAAAAATAGTAAAATAAAATATTTTAGTGTTCTATATAAAAAAAATATTCAATGTGGGTTATCAATAAAATGTAACAATAAAGAAACCATTTTAATTTGCCCTAATAAAATGTGATTATGTACATGTTATGTAAAATATTTTAATGTAAATTATGTACATATTATATATCATTTTTAAAAAATTAATATTTGGATTATAGAAACCATTTTAATTTACATAATAAAATGTCTCCATGTACATATGTTAAATATTCTAATGTTAACGTATATATATTATATATTGTTTTAAAAATATTATATATATATTATAAAAAAATTATGTTTTTATGGTTAAAAGATTATTTGGTCTTATATATAATCTATAAAATATTCAAAAATATAATTTAAATAACAAAAAAAAACACGACGTTTATAAGTGAAGAAATTTAATCTCTCTATATTAAATATAGTGACCAAAATTGAGTCCATCTAAAAAAAAATCTGACCAAAATATTATTTTAATATTTTGGTAAGAAAAATATAGAGTAAATAAATAAATAATTTTAGTTTAGACTCAATTTCTCTAATTTTTTTCAAAAACATTTTATATGTGTGTTTAAATAATTTTTATTACTAGCAATTGCACCATATGTTGCAAAGGAAACGTTGTAAAGCACTAACATGGGAAAGAGTAATATAGAAGAAAAAACATAGAAAAGAGTAGTATGGAGGAAAAAAATATGTAAGGATAGTACAAAAACAACCCATGGTATTGACCAGTGGTATTTATATGAAATATAGTTTATTTAAAGGGAGAAATTGAAATAGTTTAGATTGAAAAGAAAATTGATCCATCTCATAAATAATATAGATCTAAACTAACTATTTAATAAAATTATTTTTAATTGTTTATAACCATTATTCTATTAAAATTTTAATTAATAAAATTTATATACATTTTCATACATCCAAATATACATAGTTTTTTTTGTTCTATATTATTTTGCTACAAACATTTTATTATTCCAAAAATACATGGTTTTTTTTGTTATATATTATTTATGTTACAACTCTTTAATTATTCATTACATCCAAATATACATAGTTTTCCTGGTTTTATATTATTTTTGTTACAAACATTTTATTATTCCCAAAATACATAATTTTTTTTTAATATATTATTTATGCTACAATTGTATTTAAAATTAACTAAGCTTAGATTGTGTTGTTGATTGAAACATACTAGATCACTTGGGTTTATATTTTTTCCATTTTTTCATCATTGTTTAGATTGTGTTGTTGAGAATGAGAATTTGAGGAATTTAATAATGAGAATTTGAGGAAATTTTTTTCTCATATTGAATGTGGGGTTATTCTGTAGTTGAAAATTGTGAGCATGACTTTTTGTTGATAATTTTTTTGTTAAAATTATATTTTTGAATGACTGGAAATATACTGGGTGACTTGGTTCTATATTCTTTCCATTATTCTTTTCATTTTTTTTACATCACTACTTACATGCAGTTTCCAATCTGCTTTATTTTTAGAAATGTGAACATTGAATGCTTTTTTCTCATGTTGAATGTGAGGTTATTCTGTAATTGAAAATTGTGAACATGACTTCTTGTTGATAATTTTTGGTTATAATTAACTTTTTGAATGGCTGGAAACATACTGGGTCACTTGGGTTTATATTTTTCCCATTTTTTGCATCACTGTTTAGATTGTGTTGTTGAGAATGAGAATTTGAAGAAAATTTTTTCTCATATTGAATGTGAGCTTATTATGTAGTTGAAAATTGTGAGCATGACTTTTTTTTTATAATTTTTTTTTTTTTAAATTATCTTTTTGAATGGCTGGAAATATACTGGGTGACTTGGTTCTATAGTATTTCCATTATTCTTTTCATTTTCTTACATCATTGCTTAGATTGTGCAGTTGATTGTGAAAATGAGAATTTGAGAAATTTAATAATAAGAATTTGAAAAATTTAATAGTTGGAGTTTGTTTACTTGACCGAGATACATTTCATTTCCAATTTGCTAACTTTGTTTTCAAAAATTTGAACACTAACTGCCTTTTTGTCATATTCAATATGTCTTCTTGTTGATAATTATTTTCCAAAATAACTGTGTTAAAAAAATTGTGAACAACATGGTCTCCCGCTGTCAAAATATTTCAAATCATACATACTATTTCAAATCATGTACCATTAAAGATTAAAACAAGGAGTAAAATCAATTAATATTATGTTAGCATATAATTAAATAAGCTCAAAAGTAAAGGATTTGATTGATAAATGTTTCGTGCACACCATCATCAATACTTTGTCAATGATTTTCTCTCAATCTCTATTCTCTACGGTGCTTATTTAAGACAGGAAGTGGATTATACAATTTCTCTGTTACTTCAATTTTGGATAATCATTGAAATTCAAAGATCAAATTTCAGTGGGTCAAACCAACACCCAAAAAAACACATTTAACTTACACGATGTGATGCATGTTCTAGAGCACAGAGTAGGCATGGTAATCTATTGTGGGGTCGAACTAGAGGTATATACTCTGCTCTCTGTTTCATTCTCCTCCACTGAAAACATTAGTTTGGACAATGTAAGGCTGTCCAGACCTATAGTGTAGAAACCCAAAATCTATTTCATGATGCTCAGCATTCTGGGAGGATAGTTGTTCAAAGAAGCACATTACCTTATTATTAGGCATATGGAAAAATATAAATCAATAAGAGCTTCTATGGTTAAATTTCAGGGGGTCAAACCTCCATGCTATTCTTGTGGTTGCAGAAAGGGCAACAAAAGATTGTATTGAGCTTCTCTTGCTTTTCCTTGGGCTCTGGATTTTTCAATGACTTCCTCTTTCCCATATTTTACCTTAAAACTCTCCAAATTACACAGTAATCCTCTTGCTATATACCTTATAAGAACTAAGAAATTAATGGCAGAGCTTACTAGAAAATAACACTCATAAGGGGCTTAACAAGAAGACCAATACAATAATTGTGGATGAATTCCTGGAGATAGTTGAACTGCGAATAAAGAAACCCCAACTGTATGCCAATTACAAAGCATAATCCTGACACTTTGGAACCTAAAGGAAACCGGGAATTAATTACAGAGATAACAAGAAAAAAACACACGAAACGGACTTAACAGACCAATGCATTACCTGAAATTGAATTAAGCGAAATGGACTTTAAAAAATACCAGTGCATTACCTGAGACTGAATTCCCCCCAGCGAGTGGAATTTTGAATCAGGAAAATCCAAGTAGATGCCAATAAGAGCACAGAGTGTTATATGTAGTCACCTTACAAACTTAAAGAGATAAAGGCGGCAAGCATAATAACCATATCCAAAGAAAAAGAAGATCCGTGCCCAAATTCTGCAAGCTTAATAGTCACCTTACAGGCTTAAAGAGGCAAAGGGGGCAAGCATAATAACCATACCTAGAGAAAAAGAAGAGCCATGCCCAAATTTTGCAAGCTTTATTTTAGTGAGGAAACCTGAATTATTGGCAAACAGAATGTTATCAGGTTTTATATCTCGGTGGGCAATTCCTATTAAGTGGCAATCACTGATGGCTTCCATGAGCTTTTGCAGGATGCTAGCAGCCTCTTCTACTGAAAAGGGAATTGTATTTTTCTTGTTGACGATTTCGTTCTAACAGATCTCTGCCTGAGCACATCTCCATATGGACAAACTCATCATATTCACGAAGGCTTGCTGGTGCGTTCTTGGCTTGCCAAGATGGATAGATAAATGGTGCCAGTAAGTAAATGATTAATAACAATATTTAATATTATGGTAGGTATCATTTGAATCATCTAACATCAAAATCAATAGTACTATAATGGTACAAGTATCACTTTAGGGAAGTTGTTTTCAAATAAAAACACTTTACAGTGTAATTATGAAATTAAATTTAATATGATTAAAAAATTTTGATACCCAAAATCCCAAAGTTTAAGCTTACAATTCCAAAAAAAAAATTATGCAAAATTTTATCAAAATTATACCAAATTTTCTATTGTTTTATAAACGCGGACATTATTATAGGTAAACGCGGGATAACAGCTCATCACGAAAAATTGGTAAAATTGAAAAGATTTACGAAAGTGATGTCATAGGAATCAATGTTCTAATAGTAGGAAGACACAATAAACATTATTATGTGGGCCTGTATCAATGAGGTTCTTTGATACCAAAATCTAATTGCTTTATAAAAAATGTGAACCCGAGGTCAAATTGGTACCGCTTGCCAACACTGTGATGGGATTACTTTCTTCCCTTGAATTTTGCGTCTACCGTTATTTTAACAGAGCTGGCATGCCTATTGGGAAACATCTTTGAGTTTGAAGTGGTTGTTTTAGTAGTTTTTAGTGCGATTTTTTGAAGTTTTTAGTGTTGGAATTGGGTGAAAAAAATTGAAGTAAAATTTTCATTTTTGTTATTTAAACTAGTTTTTTATTGTAAATATAGATTCAATACCCTATAAAATTTCTATTTTCAACTAATTCTTACCAAGTTTAAAAAAAAATTAAACCACAAAAATCCACCAAAAAATTCACACTAAAACAACTCCTTATAAAACACTTGTAACTTACTTACATTGTTGGAATTAATTCCAACTGCCCAAGAGATAGAGCGGCAAGCAAAGAATTCCGATGGGGTCCGGCAGGCCAGAACAACAAAGGAACTTACCCCCTCGGACCTGCTGATGTAAGCAGGGGCCCACACATGTTATATGTTAAAAAGATTGCGGGTCAAATATTTTAACACGACATTTGTTTTATGTTGCAATGTTATTTGTTTTAAATATGGGTTATATATTTTATGTTATAAAGTTATGCCCAGCACATTGTAAAAGCCGTGAAGTATATTTTTGTATTACACAGCAGTGTAAATATATATAAAAAAAAGAGACAGCAGAATGTAATGTTTTAATTACACAGCACAGCAGTGCGGGAAGGTGAAAATATCACAGAGCCACCGGTCAATTTGCTATCAATGCTTATTAGAGTGGTGCTGACAGAAGTAATGAGCCCATTAAATATTGTCAAGCGGTGAATTTAGTTGTTGAATGTCAATGAATGGCATTAAACAGGGCAGAGATATTTTTGTTTGTAATATACACAGCAGAGTCATGTATTTTTATCATGTACGCACAGCAGTGCAAAGTTTTTTTTAGAACACAGAGCAGAGTTTTTAATACACAGCAGAGTGTATGTTTTTTTTGAAAAACAGAGTATTTCTCTGTGTGAGACAGAGAAGAGTATTTTGGTCACTGTGTGTAAAACAATACCATAGTTTGTAATCTCCCAGCAGTGGAAAGCTAGAAGTATTGTAACAGCAGTTTTTTTTTATATGAAATAGAAATTTTTCTGAGTTGAGAAACTCTGTCTGTGAGTGAATTTTTTTTTGTATTATTCTCTGTGTTAAAGAGGGACTGTATATTGTTTTGGAATTCTGAAAATTCCAACATGGTATCGGAGCCAATCTAGGCTATTTGAAGATCAAATAAGCTGAAGAAAGGAGTTCTTTATTTGCAGCAGCCTCTCCAGCAGTGTGAAGGTTCAGACAAGAAGAATTCGAAGGTATTTCTCTATATAATTTTGTGTTACTGTTGCAGTACAGTGAGCTATTTTAATACACAGTCAAGTGTTTTTAAATCATAGTTAAGAGTGCAGAATGGCAAGCTCCAGCACAGGTATGAGTTTGGGAAGTATCCATCTCCCACAATTCAATGGAAAAAATTATGACTACTGGTCAATAACTATGAAAGCTTTATTTACCTCACAAGAGTTATGGGAATTAGTTGAGGATGGCTTTGAAGAGCCAAAAGATGAAGCAGAGTTTTTTATGTTAAATCAAGCAGGAAGAGAACAGTTGAAGAACAATAAGAAGAAAGATGCCAAGGCTCTTTTCTTCTTGTATCAAGCAGTGCATGAGAGTGTGTTTCCTAGGATAGCAGCAGCCAAGAAATCCAGTGAAGCATGGGAAACTCTCAAGACAGCCTATCAAGGTATGGAGAGAGTGAAGACAACAAAACTTCAGTTGCTGAGGAGAGACTTTGAGACTCTCTGTATGAAGGAGTCAGATAACATTGACTCATTCTTCACTCATGTGATTGGAATGGTCACACAAATCAGATCTCATGGAGAGACTCTTGAGGACAAGAGGATTGTCGAAAAACTCTTGAGAAGTTTACCCTCAAGATTCGATGTGATTGTCACCACCATAGAAGAGACAAGGGATCTCACAAAGTTTTCAGTGGATGAATTACATGCATCACTGATTACCCATGAACAGAGATTGGGTAGGAGTGAAAACTCATCTCTAGAACATGCTTTTAAGTCCCAGATGTCTTTCGGAAGAGGAAAAGGGCAAGGCAGAAGAGGAAGAGGCAGAAGCCAGAACAGAGGTGGAAGGAACAGTCCAGCAAATACTCAAGGAAGGGGCAGCAATCCAAATCAGCATCAAGGCCAAGGCAACAACCAACAGAATGGTCAGCAGAATGCATAAGGACAAAGGTATGACAAATCCAATGTCCAATGTTACAATTGTAAAAAATATGGTCATTATGCTAATGAATGTAGAAAGAAGAAGCAGAATGATATGAGAAGTGAAACTAGTGCAAATTTCACAAAATAAAACAACAGTCAAAGTAATTTGTTTTTAGCTTGTAATATGGCTGAAGAAAAGAGTGAAGACTTATGGTTTCTAGACTCTGGTTGTAGTAACCATATGACAGGAAACTTAGCAATGTTTTCTATGTTAGATGAAAGTGTGCAGTCACAAGTCACACTAAGAACTGATAGCAAAGTTTCTGTTATGGGAAAAGGAGATGTAAATGTTTTAACAAGATTAGGTGCAAGAAAAACCATAGCAGATGTTTATTATGTTCTAGGAATGAAATGTAACCTCTTAAGTGTTGGACAGCTTGTCCATAAGGGGTATAATGTTTTCTTTGATAATGATGTTTGTACCATCATGGATAAACCACCCAACAAAAAGTGTATTGCTGAAGTGAAGATGACAAGGAACAGGATGTTCCCTCTCAGGATGAGAGCAGACTTGAAGAATGGTGAAGAGAAAGCAGCAGTTGCACAGGAGACTTTCCAAAGCGAACCAAAAGATGATAATTGGTTATGGCACTTGAGATTTGGACATCTCAACTTTGGAGGTCTAAATATGTTGAACAGAAAAGGAATGGTAAGTGGTTTACCATTGATAGAGAAACCGGACAGCCTTTGTGAAGGTTGTATTCTTGGGAAACAACACAGAGAAATTTTTCCTTCATGGAAAAGCATAAGGGCAAAAGCACCCTTAGAGATTGTCCACTCGGATGTATGTGGACCGATGCAAACTCCATCACTTGCGAACAACCACTATATCTTAACATTCATAGATGATTTTACAAGAAAAACTTGGGTTTACTTTTTGAAAAAGAAAAGTGAAGTGTTTGAAAAATTCCGCAATTTCAAAGCACTTGCTGAGAATCAGAGTGGGCTGCATATCAAGGTCTTAAGGACTGATAGAGGAGGTGAGTATATATCTAAATATTTTCTACGATTTTGTAGAGAAAATGGTATTCATAGGCAGTTTACAGCTAGATATACACCGCAGCAAAATGGAGTGGCCGAAAGGAAGAATCGAACCATAATGGACATGGCGAGGAGTATGCTTAAGGCAAAGCATTTGCCAAATGATTATTGGGCTGAAGCTGTACATTGTGCAGCGTATATTTTGAACAGGTGCCCTACAAAAGCAGTCATGAACAAAGTGCCGGAAGAGGCATGGAGTGGCGCAAAGCAAAGTGTCATACATATGAAGGTTTTCGGATGTGTGGCTTATGCACACATTCCGGATCAGCTAAGGAAGAAGTTGGACAGCAAGGGGGAGAAATGTATTTTCATTGGATACAGTGAAGAATCCAAGGCATATAGGTTATATAACCCATCCAACAAAAGGTTTCTTGTGAGCAGGGATGTTCAGTTCATTGAAGAGGAAGCTTGGGATGGAAGCATAGAGAAAACAGTGAATGTTAAACACTGTTTATCTCATGATGAGAATGATGATGAGTTGGCTGAAATACATCCCCAAACAGCAACATCAACACCGCAAAGTACACCCTTGAGGAGAAATGAAAGTGCTTCTCCAAGCACATCACAAGGAGGAAATTCAAGTGCTTCTTCAAGTACTTGTACACCTACTGAAAGAGGTAAGAAATTCAGAAGTTTGAAAGAAATTTATGAACAAGATATAGCTAATGAAGGTATCAATTCTTTGTTTGCTTTATATTGTCATGTTGATGATCCTGTTCATTTCGAAGAAGCTATCAAGGATATGAAATGGATAGAAGCTATGGATGAGGAAATAAATGCCATAGAGAGGAACAAAACTTGGGATTTGGTTGAACTCCCAAAAGGTAAAGATGTCATTGGTGTTAAATGGGTCTACAAGACCAAGAGTAATGCTGAAGGCAAGATAGAGAGACACAAGGCAAGGCTTGTTGTCAAAGGCTATAAACAGAAGCATGGCATTGATTATGAGGAAACTTTCGCACCGGTTGCAAGAATGGAAACCGTAAGAGCAGTGTTGTCCATAGCAGCACAAAACAAGTGGAAAGTTTACCAAATGGACGTGAAGTCAGCATTCCTGAATGGAGTGTTAATGGAAGAGGTTTACATTGATCAACCTCTCGGCTATGAGAAGAAAGGCCAAGAGCACAAAGTATGCAAGTTGAAGAAAGCTCTTTATGGGCTGAAGCAAGTGCCAAGAGCGTGGTACAGTAGGATAGATTCATATCTACTGGAAAATGGTTTTGAGAAGTGTGAGGGAGAACCCACCCTCTACATCAAAGAACAAGATGGTAAAATTTTGATTGTAGTCTTGTATGTTGATGATGTTATTTTTACAGGTAATGATGATTGCCTTATTGAACATTTTAAAACAGTCATGAAAGAAGAATTTGAAATGACTGATATGGGTTTGCTGAGATACTTCTTGGGAATAGAAGTAGAACAAGATGAAAGTGGGATTTTCATCTCACAAGCAAAGTACGTTAATGAGGTACTTGAAAGATTTAACATGCAAGAGAGCAAAGCAGCAATCACTCCCACAGTGATGGGATTAAAGCTCAGTAGAGAGGACAGCAGTAAGGATTTTGATCCTAGTTTATACAAGAGCATAGTTGGCAGCCTCATGTATTTGACTGCAACTAGGCCGGACATAATGCATGCTGTTAGTTTGATTTCCAGGTTCATGGAAAAGCCAAAGGATGCACATTGGCAAGCAGCAAAAAGGATTTTGAGGTATGTTAAAGGTACTAAAAGGTTTGGTATTTTTATACTACTTCAGAATGTTCAGATTTAGTTGGATACACTGACAGTGATTGGGCTGGAAGTATAGATGATCGGAAGAGCACTTCCGGTTATGTTTTTGATATGGGTTCAGGAGCCATTTCATGGGCTTCTAAGAAACAACCCGTTGTAGCATTATCTACAGCAGAAGCAGAATATGTGGCAGCTACAGCAGCAGCATGTCAAGAAGTTTGGATGCGGAAAATGTTGAGAAGCTTATGTCAAGAACAGGTAAAAGGGACAGTGATATTTTGTGACAATAGCTCAGCTATTGCATTGTCTAAAAATTCTGTTTTTCATAAAAGGACAAAGCACATTGACACCAAGTTTCATTTCATACGGGAATTGGTTAGCAATGGCGAGATTTTTTTGCAGCATTGCAGAACGGAGGATCAATTTGCAGATATCCTCACAAAGCCACTACAGCAAAAAAGCTTTGAACATTTCAGGAAATGCTTGGGTATGCAGGAAAACCCAACAGTTGAAATTAAGGGGGAGTGTTGGAATTAATTCCAACTACCCAAGAGATAGAGCGGCAAGAAAATAATTCCGAGGGGGTCCGGCAGGCCAGACCAACGGAGGAACTTACCCCCTCGGACCTGCTGATGTAAGCAGGGGCCCACACATGTTATATGTTAAAAAGATTGTGGGTCAAATATTTTAACACGGCATTTGTTTTATGTTGCAATGTTATTTGTTTTAAATATGGGTTATATATTTTATGTTATAAATTTATGCCCAGCACATTGTAAAAGCCGTGAAGTATATTTTTGTATTACACAGCAGTGTAAATATATATAAAAAAAAGAGACAGCAGAATGTAATGTTTTAATTACACAGCACAGCAGTGCGGGAAGGTGAAAATATCACAGAGCCACCAGTCAATTTGCTATCAATGCTTATTAGAGCGCTGCTGACAGAAGTAATGAGCCCATTAAAGATTGTCAAGCGGTGAATTTAGTTGTTGAATGTCAATGAATGGCATTAAACAGGGCAGAGATATTTTTGTTTGTAATATACACAGCAGAGTCATGTATTTTTATCATGTACGCACAGCAGTGCAAAGTTTTTTTTAAAACACATAGCAGAGTTTTTAATACACAGCAGAGTGTATGTTTTTTTTGAAAAACAGGGTATTTCTCTGTGTGAGACAGAGAAGAGTATTTTGGTCACTTTGTGTGAAGCAGTACCATAGTTTGTAATCTCCCAGCAGTGGAAAGCTAGAAGTATTGTAACAGCAGTTTTTTTTTTATATGAAATAGAAATTTTTCTGAGTTGAGAAACTCTGTCTGTGAGTGAATTTTTTTTTGTATTATTCTCTGTGTTAAAGAGGGACTGTTTATTGTTTTGGAATTCTGAAAATTCCAACAACATGGAAGAATGTGACTGGCACAGTCCGGCATTGCAGATAGCAACCTCTCATAGACGGTTGATCAGGTAGCGTCATGTGCAGATTTGTGTACACTGGCAGCAGTGGTTCAAACCTTGACGTAGAATCATTAAAATTTTCGTGTGACACTTTCTTTGTTTGTGGTTCCAATGTGATTAGAGATGATCAAAACGAAGCTTAATGTGACCTAATTTTGTGGAAAGTGTCGGTGCATTTTATGAATATAACATTTTCTCTATGGTTTGATGGAAGTTTCTCATTTTGAAAATGTATATTTATATTTTTGGCCGTAAGAATGTTGTTAAATAGACAATTTTAAATAATATTTTATGATTTTAAAACTAATTTTTTTAAATGTATTGATAAATTTAGAATTAAATTCCTAACAATTTTATTATATTATTATATAATCAGAAGAGATAGTCGAGGATTATTTTATTATCATATAATCAGAAGAGATAGTCAAGCATAAAATTGTGTTCATACTTTATGCTACAGCTTTGTTCAAGTTCGATAAAACTTTCTGTTTATAATCCGACAGAAAAGTGATTTTCTCTTTTAAGATTCCAACATTCATGAAATCTTAATTTTTTTAGTTGTTGCAAAATTTATATAATTGTTTCTATGTAATGATTTTATTGTTAAACTTTATCTAATTATAATTTATGAATTATTAGACTCATTTATACTATTAAAACTTATTCAAGGTGGGGTGTAATTGTGGATGAAACAAGGGTCTTAGGCATTGCCCCTTTCACCCTTGAGTATGCATTTAAGAGGGAGGACGCAATTTGTCCTCACATTCACTGCATGCAATGGCATAATTGACGGTGTTTTTATTTAAGGTTTTTGATGGGTGGTGAGCCATTATGTGGTGAGGGGAGGAGGAGCCAAAGTTTTTCGTGCAATTTCTATGTTTAATTTGTGTGTGAGCATCTTGGTGTTGTGGGTTGTAGTTGGTTTCGAAGGTTGGAATGTAAGTCATGTTGGGTGGTGTAAATTGTGTTTGAATTCTTGGGTCTCCCTCGAAGCTTGGTCTCATTTATGGCTACCTGGAGATTGCATTCCAAAAGATCTTTTCTGGACATCAAGTTTCAAGTGCAACATGAACTCTCAGGACATATCTCTACTATTCTTAGTTTCCTTCTTTAGGAATTCCATTGGGTATAGGTTTATGTGTCTAAGCATTAAATCTTCATGTAATTATTTTTCATCTTTGGTCCAAGGATTTTGTCTAGAGTGTTCTTTTAATTTTCCATTGGGTCTTGTTTTGTTGTCCCCATTTAAGGCTTAACTTAGGGTTTGTGATTCCTATTGGGAGTGAATTACAGGGGTCTTGTTGTGTTGGGTCATTTTCTTGGGAGGATAAGCATTAGATTCCAAACTTTTGGAGAAAATATCAACATTGGTTCCTGACCTTGGACATACTAGGGGAAGGAGGAAGCACTACCTAATTTGTGTGGCTCTTCATTGGCATATGAAGACCTTGCGGGGCCTAGATTTGAGAGATAAGCAAGAGGAGAAATATAATATCTTTGCTTCCCTGGAGGACATCAACAGGATTCTGAAGAATCAAAATTTTTGCTTGGATAGGATTGACTCCCGCTTGGTGCATGTGGAGATCCATATTTCCTGTGATTCATATGGTGTGGACAAAATGGATCCACTTGGTTATAATGCTAGGGCTCCAACAAATATTTCATCTTCAGACAACAATAAATAAGCATGGATGGTGGGTGGTGCAGTATGTTGGTTAAAGTATTGATTTATGATATATGGAAAAAACTTAAAAGATGTTTTAATGAAAAAATTTAAAATATTTTATGCAGTGGAGGATAGGCTTATTTTATAGTTAAGTATGATGGGATATGTAAGCGTGTCTTTCTTTTTTGTATACAAAGTGTTTCTTTTAAATAAAAATAAAAAAATTATGCTTTATATAGAAAATAATGTGGACTATAATAAAAAATAAAAAATAATCTTGTAAAGTAATTAGAAGTAAAAAATAAAAATAAAAAAATATTAAAATAAAATATTTTGTTGTTGTAGATAAAATAATTATTCAATATGAGTTATGAATAAAATATAATAATAAAGAAACCGCTAATAAAATATTTCCATATATACATCTTAATGAAAAATTATAATGTCAATTGTGTATATATTATATATCATTGTAAAAAAATATGTATATATTATGAAAAAATTAAGTTTTTTATGGTTAAAAATGTTTATTTGGCTCTATATAATCTATATAACATTCAAAAATACAATGTATTAATACATTGTATGATAGCAGGCTAACCCCGCCGAACCCACATTCCCAAATCTCAAAGTTGCATATAAAATGTATGCAAATTCATGCCCAAATAAATCTCAAGTCTCATGCATATAAAAATGCATCTCCATTCATTTTCCCTGGACTGGCGATTTATAATATAATTGCGGAAACTTCTTTCTACAAGTATGGTGGTTATATAAACCCCAATACAACCCAGATTTCAGGCATAACAAGTTGAACTCACTCTTAGTATCTTAAATCTTCGAATTGAGATCTTACATTCAACTGCTTATAGTTATAAAAATAAAACCCAATTCTCCAAGCATATGCGGAGGCTAGCTTTGAAATCAAAGGTTACGTCATATGAATGAACCCATTCTATTAAAATCGAATTATATTCGATTCTGCAGAATTCAATTTAATAGACTTTCACTCCCATTTTGCTTTTGGAACTTGGAAGGCATGTATTACCCACGGCTCTATCATTTAGGTTAAAGCTTGATTTGGTTAATGCATATCAACAAATATAAGAGTCTTTGACTTCGGGATTAAGCCCAAGTGCCTACCATATTGATATTCTAGGGTCCCACAACTATTCTCACCTTGACTAATTACCAAATGGATCTGATGGTCCATAATTCATCGCGTTCCAAATCTCAACAGTGCGCACATCTGACAATCATCGCACAACTTAAAACTTTGCCCTTTAACAATAAGAAATTATGCGATAAAAGTGGTAATTAAAAACCACTTAATGCCACGCATCCACCAGTTAATATTATCGCGTTCCAAAATGTAAAATAGCTTACCAGATTTGAGGCCACGCGATACCACCGGTTTGTGGTTTGAAACCACTTCACAGTTCCTCCTTCTATTTACGGTTCCGCTCCTTTGTTTTATTAAACGTCTCGGTCTTAACATTCACCACAACGTTTCTTCATTTGTCAAATCCCTGCCACATTAACATTTCAATATGGCAACATACGTGGTTCAACTCCGCTCAAGTTTTTGTTAACCAAAGTTATTCCTCATCTGCAGAATGAATCAGATTACTCTTCCAACAATGCCTTCACTTAACCATTTGCCTCGCCTTTCAATCTCGTTCTAACTACCTCGATGCAACTTTACTCCTCAGGGCCTTTGGAATCCATTTGATTTTGGCTCCACTTCAGCATTTGTTCTGACTCTTCCATCCACTTTTGTGTGCTCTAACGCTCCATTCCCATGATCTCTTTAGTTTGATAACCCAAAAGGCTATGCTTGCCTTTGTATACCTGTCTATTCACTTATTGCCGGATCTTCTTTGAATATTCCGAGCCACCCTCAAACAATACTTCCACAGTAAAATGCATTCACCCAAAATTACATAATAATTGACTTTCACATTTTATGCAGAGTATTATAACAATCCCTATTTCAGCTCGCTTATGAATCAAACCATCACCATTAACCCTTAACACAAAATTGATTCACACATTCTCATACAAGAACTCAAAATACTCTGTACACAGAGTTAAATCAAATCACACCCATATGAAATCAATTCATTTTAGAATCCACCCAACTTGTTATATATAAATTGAGATAGGCAATTAAATACTTCACTATAATCGATCCTTTCAGTGATCGATTCACCCAATTTGCAAGTCAAATTAAAATAAACACAGTCTCATACACGAATCAATTTGACCCTGAATTCCTCTGCATTAATAAAACTCAATTTATTACAAAAACTTACTTCCTCTATGGCCTGATCTTCAATTCGATGGCCCTTCTACCCTCACCTCTCTTCCTCTGAACAGATCTATCTCCTATCTTCCTGTAGGCTTACATTTATACAAAATACTAAGGAAATCAATTCAGCTTCCCTAACAGCTCACTCAAGACTCTTGGAATTCTCAACATCCTAAATTTAGACTCAATCCCTAAAATAACTGAAACTGATCCTAATTCGATTGTCCCTTCACACTCCTAACTAATCACATTTCCCTCATGTTCTCTAACGGTTCAATAAAATTTACTATTCCTCACTAATTTATTTAAAATACTAATAATTACATGAGAATTTAGAAACATAAGACCTCCCTATGTCTTATAAAAATACAAAGTATTTCTTGAGCCTAATGCCCCTACATCAGACTCTCAATGTTAAAATTGATCATGATCTCCTAATCATGTGCCTTTAGTCCTTTTCTTCCAGGATCCCACACTTTGCTTTGCTGCTATCTAATAGCTGCATTATTCTCTGACTTCACTTCTCCAAGTTTCCATATCTTGTTCTACAATTTACCACTAGATATAATTTCACATTCTTCTCTTGTCTTTCCTTTGTTAAAATTCCTCTTCTTTCTTGCTGCTGTCTGCTGCTTCTGAGACACCTTCATCATCAGTCCTCTGATGTTTTCAATTTGTATGTCTAGCCTTTCCTTTGACTGGAATTTACTTTTCCCACTGCTGTTGCCTCCAATTTCTACTGCTGTAACTGCCTTCAATAATTTTGTTGCTACCCTTGTGGCTATCTCCTCAATTGTTGTTGTAAGTGTTTTCCTCATAGATGTTGCTGATGCCAATGTTGCCTCAGTCGTTACCTCCCTGATTGTTGCTTCCTCCCAAACTTCCTGAATATCTCTCAAGATATCTCCCTCTACAACAATTTTCTTTTGCTCATCACCTGCAAATTTAATCTTAAAAAATAAACTTTTATTTAATTCTCTTCCTGCAGTAACATATTTATTTATCTCTGTTTGTATAATAGTAAGCAAAATTAATTTTAATAAACTAGTATCTGCTCATTTCACAACTTCAGACATCTTTACTCCAGTGCCTACAATTTCTTCCTCTTGTTAAAATGTCCTCAACAAACATTTCAGCCATCCTCATTTGTACCTGTTACACATCATTAGTATCCTGCAATTCAGTTTCAGTATATCCCTCTTCTTCCTTGACAATCATCAGTAATTGTCTTTCATCTGCTTGATTGATTCTGGCAATCAAATCGAGTTCTTCAAAATCTGCATTTTCATCTTCTATCAGAATAGAATTCTAATTTTCCATCACTGTTGTAGTTCCACAAGTCTATCCTCCAATCTTCTCTTGGCTATTCAAACAAGCCAAATCCTCCTTGTCACCAGTAGTAACAAGTTTCTGTATGACTGTTTCACCTTCCTTCAAGACAATCCCAAGAGATGGAGTGTCTCCTGTAATAATTATAAGCACAATAAAATTGTCAGTCTCAAAACCAAAAGACCTAATGGTCTCACTTGATGATCCAGTCACCAATTATTCTCTCTGCAGTTCCAAGTCTTCTTCAGGACTCAGAAAATCTTCACTATCTTTCTCCTATGACAACACATCAGTATGTTGCTCTGAGTTTCCTCCCAATTCCTTTGTCAGCACATCAGTATGCTGATTTTCATCCTCCATGAGAATATCAGCTATTCTCTCCTTCTTTCCCTCATCTGCTTCATGAACACTATTCATGAAGACCTTCCTTCCCTGCTTCCTCAGCAAATTATCCTATGCATAGGTCCTCTATTTCTCCAATTCTCATTAGGGGAATTTTGAGGTCTAAAATGGGCCTCCTAAGAAAAATGTACAACAAAAATAAAATTTATAACAACCAATAGGATTCAAGATGATGATGTTAGCCATGGGGGATGATTCACCATTTTTTAAATAAAAGGGTAAAAATATTAAAAAATAATAAAATAATAAAACTACTTTTTCAACTCGTATTTTCAACTTATCTCCCAAAATTTTTACTCAAATTTCAAGCGGGAGTACTCGTTGGATGCGAAATTTAATTCCTCATCCAAGGAGTACTCATGTTGTATACTTTCGATGAACTATACTACACGAAAAATGAGAAATACATAAAAAACGTGATTGTAATCACGTTTTTTTATGTATTTCTCATTTTTCGTGTAGTAGGACCCCATCGAAAGTATACAGCATGGGTACTCCTTGGATGGGAGGTGAATTTAGGATTGTCTCTCGCTTGAGTTTGAGTAAACACTTTGGGAGATAAGTTGAAAATATGAGTTGAAAAAGTAGTTTTTCCATTTTTCCCTCTAAAATTTGATGATGTCATCAAATCTTATTTGATTTTTTCCACTATTATTTTATAATTTCCTTAGGAGGCCCATTTTATACCTCAAAATTCCCCTAATTCTTGTTTGAAAATCCAACCTTCAATACACTTCAACAACTTGAATTGGAGTAGATTTTGGGAATCTCACACGACCTTTTATACCTTCACTTGTTCTTGACCGATCATCAGATGGTCCCTCATCTCTTGCCTCAATACTCTGCTGAATATTCTCATTAGTCTCCTTTGTCTTCAATTCCTCTTGAGATCTTGCTATCTTAGCATTTATCTGAACATATTTCAGATTCAATTTCTCCTCCTCAACAAACTTTAAAGCTTGTTCATCTCCCTGTGACGTAACTGCAAACATACACAACTCATTAATTTTTAAATGACAAGACTTTTCAGTCTTGGTTGCTTTCTGAAGCACTTCCCTTTGAACAAATCTGCATGTGGAATCTTCAAATTCCATCTTTAACTCAAGAACTCTAAGTTCCTCTTTCAATAAGGAAATCTCATTTTGCCTCAACCTCAATTGTAATGGTTACCATTTTACTCTCTTCTTCATGAGCCAACCAAATCTTTGTCTTTCCTCTATCATCATATCCAGTTTATTAAATTGTTCTCTGATCTCAACTACCTCTTTCCAATATTCTACATCAGTCAATTTATTCCTCATGCCATTTTTCCTGGCATCTTCTTTCTCTTTTCTGTTGTGGCTTCTCTCTGAACCTCTACTCTCTCCTTTATGACTTTCAGTAGTCATCTTCTTCTCCATGATTTCGTCACTCATAAGCTACACTAAGCCTCTGAAACAACAAGCTCTCCTGCTGCCATTTACCTCACCAATCCTTTCCTCCGGATCTGGGCTCCTGGCAAGTACTGGTTCTCCTTCTGCTGGAACCTTTTGAGCACTCTTTTCTACTCTCTCTAGGCTTCACTCTACAACTTTTAGAACTCATTCAACCTCTGTTGAATTTCTTCCACACTTTCTTCTTCACTTTAGAATCCTCTGCTGCACTCTTTCATCACTGCTCTCAAAGCTGTGATCTGGTTTTGCTGAGATTTCCTCAATTGCCTGCAATCAGAATTCTGCAAACAATTCTTCAAACCAGAGTTAAACACTGCTCATCAACTCAACTTCCGTTGAGAACACTGCAATTGTTCTACTTATCCAACGTTTAGCTGAATATTAGGTTCACTGCCATCATCCTCAAAACCTTTTGTGCACTTTCTGCACCCATAATTATGCAATAATAAATTTCAAATTAGATTTAAAATTATTTTACCTGCAAGATCCCTGAATGTTCTTGTTCTTCATTCATCCAGTTCTGAAAATCTCTATTCTCTGCAACTCTGTGTACCCTTGCATATCAGATTTTAGAATCTAATCCTCTTTCTTCTCTCATCACACATTCAAATTTAATTACAAAAAAAAAAATCCCTTTACTTCAAACAACGCCTTTCCTGCTTTGATACCACTTGATAGCGGGCTAACCCCGCCAAACCCACATTACCAAATCTCAAAGCTGCATATAAAATGCATGCAAATTCATGCCCAAATAAATCTTAAGTCTCATGCATATAAAAATGCATCTCCATTCATTTTCCTTGGATTGGAAATTTATAATATCATTGCGGAAACTTATTTCTACAAGTATGGTGGTTATAAAAACCCCAATACAACCCGAATTTCAGGCATACCAAGTTAAAATCACTCTTACAACTTATATCTCAAATCTTCGAATTGAGATCTTACATTCAACTGCTTATAGTTATAAAAATAAAACCCAATGCTCCAAGCATACACGGAGGCTACCTTTGAAATCAAAGGTTACATCATATGAATGAACCCATTCTATTAAAATCAAATTATATTCGATTCCACAGAATTCAATTTTAGAGACTTTCGCTCCCATTTTTCTTTTGGAACTTTGAAGTCATGTATTACCCACGACTCTATCATTTACGTTAAATCTTGATTTGGTTAATGCGTATCAACAAATATAAGAGAATTTGACTTTTAGATTAAACCCAAGCGCCTACCATATTGAGATTCTGGGGTCCCACAGTTGTTCTCACCTTGACTAATTTCCAAATGGATCTGATGGTCCATAATTCATCGCGTTCCGAATCTCAATAGTGCACACATCCGTCGATCATCACGCAACTTAAAACTCCGCCCTTTAAAAATCAGAAATTACGTGATAAAAGTGGTAATTAAAAACCACTTAATGCCACACGTCCACTGGTTAAAATTATCGCATTCCAAAATGTAAAAAAGCTTACTATATTTGAGGCCGCATGATACCGCCAGTTTGTGGTTTGAAACCACTTCACGATTCCCCCTTCTATCTATGGTTCCGCTCCTTTGTTTTATATAATAGCTCGGTCTTAACATTCACCACAGCATTTCTTCATTTGTCAAATCCCCGCCACATTAACATTTCAATATGGCAACATACTTGGTTAAACTCCAATCACGTTTTCGTTAACCAAAGTTATTCCTCATCTGCAGAACGAATCAAATTACTCTTCCAACAGTGCCTTCACTTAACCATTTGCATCGCCTTTCAATCTCGTTCTAACTACGTCGATGCAAATCTACTCCTTAGCGCCTTTGGAATCCATTTGATTTCGGCTCCACTTCAGCATTTGTTCTGACTCTTCCATCCACTTTTGTGTGCTCTAACGCTCCATTCCCATGATCTCTATAGTTTGATAACCCAAAAGGCTACGCTCGCCTTTGTATACCTGTCTATTCACTTATTACTGGATCTTCTTTGAAGATTTTGAGCCACCATCAAACAATAATTCCACAGTAAAATGCATTCACCACAAATTACATAATAATCGACTTTCACATTTTATGTAGAGCATTATAACAATCCCTATTTCAGCTCGCTTATGAATCAAACCATCACAATTAACCCTTAACATAGAATTGTTTCACGCATTCTCATACAAGAACTCAAAATACTATATACGTAGAGTTAAATCAAATAACACCCATATGAAATAAATTCATTTTAGAATGCACCCAACTTGGTATATATAAATTGAGAGAGGAAATTAAATACTTCACTGGAATCGATCCTTTCAGGGATCGATTCACCCAATTTGCAAGTCAAATTAAAATACATAGTCTCATACACGAATCAATTTGACCCCGAATTCCTATGCATAAATAAAACTCAATTTATTACAAAAACTTACTTCCTTTGTGGCCTGATCTTCAATTTGGTGGCCCTTCTACCCTCACTACTCTGCCTCTAAACAGCTCTATCTCCTATCTGCCCGTAGGCTTACATTTATATAAAATACTAAGGAAATCAATTCAGTTTCCCTAATAGCTCACCCAAGACTCTTGGAATTCTCAACATCCTAAGTTTAGACTCAATCCCTAAAATAACTGAAACTGATACTAAATCGATTGTCCCTTCACACTCCTAACTAATCACCTTTCCCTCATGTTCTTTAACGGTTCGAGAAAATTTACTATTCCTCACTATTTTATTCAAAATACTAATAATTACATGGGAATTTAGAAACATAAGACCCCTATATGTCTTCTAAAAATACAAAGTATTTCTTGAGCCTAATGCCCCTGCATCAGACTCCCAAGGTTAAAATTGGTCATGATCTCTTGATCATGTGCCTTCAATCCTTGTCTTCCTAGATTCCACACATTGCTTTGCTGTTGTCCAACAACTGCATTATTCTCCGACAACACTTCTCCAGGTTTCCATATCTTGTTCCGCAATTTACCACCAAATATACTTTTACATTCTGCTCTTGTCTTTCCTTTGTTAAAATTCCTCCAATTTCTTGTTTTTGTCTGCTACTTTTGAGACACCTTCATCATCAGTCCTCTGATGTTTTCAATTTCTATGTCTAGCCTTTCCTTTGACTGGAATTTACTTTGCCCACTACTGTTGCCTCCAATTTCTACTGTTGTAACTTCCTTCAAGAATTTTGTTGCTGCCCTTGTGGCTATTTCCTCAATTGTTGCTGTAATTTTTTTCATCATAGATTTTGTTGATGCCAATGTTGCCTTAGCTGTTACCTCCCCGATTGTTGCTGCCTCCCAGACTTTTTGAATATCTCTCAAGATATCTCCCTTTGCAACAATTTTCTTTTTCTCATCGCCTACAAATTTACTCTTAAAAAATAAACTTTTATTTAATTCTCTTCCTGCAGTAACATATTTATTTATCTTGGTTTGTATACTAGTAAGAAAAATTAATTTTAACAAACTAGTATCTACTCCTTTCACAACTTAAGACATCTTTGCTCCAGTGCCTGCAATTTCTTCCTCTTGTTCAAATGTCCTCAACAAACATTTCAGCCATCTCATTTATACCTGTTTCAAATCATTAGTATGCTACAATTCAGTTTCACTATATCCCTCTTCTTCCTTTGCAATCGTTAGTAATTGTCTTTCATCTCCTTGATTGATTCTGGCAATCAAATTGAGTTCTTCAAAACTTGAATTTTCATCTTCTATCAGAATAGAATTTTTATTTTCCATCACTGTAGTAGTTCCACAAGTTTGTCCTCCAATATTCTCTTGGCTATTCAAACAATCCAACTCCTCCTTGTCACAAATAGTAACAAGTTTCTGTATGAATGTTTCACCTTCCTTCAAGACAATCCCTAGACATGGACTGTCTCCTGCAATACCTATAAGCACAATCAAATTGTTAGTTTCAAAATCACAAGACCCAATGGTCTCACTTGATGATCTAGTCACCAATTCTTCTCTCTGCAGTTCCAAGTATTCTTCAGGACTCAGAAAATCTTCACTATCTTTCTCCTCTGAAAACACATCAGTATGTTGATCTGATTTTCCTCCCAATTCCTTTGTCAGCACATCAGTATGTTGATTTTCATCCTCCATGAGACTGTCGGCTAGTCTCTCCTTCTTTCCATCATCTGCTTCATGAACAATATTCATGAAGACCTTCCTACCATGCTTCGTCAACAAATTATCTCGTGCATAGGTCCTTTGTTTCTCCAATTCTCTTCTTTGAAAATCCAACCTTCTATAAAATTCAACAACTTCAATTTGAGCAGATTTTGGGAACCTCACACAACCTTTTATACCTTCACTTGTTCTTGACCAATCATCAAATGGTCCCTCATCTCTTGCCTCAATACTCTGCTGAATATTCTCATTAGACTCCTTTGTATTCAATTCCTCCTGAGATCTTGTTATCTCAGCATTGATCTGAACATATTTTAGATTCATTTTCTCCTCCTCAACAAAATTTAAAGCTTTTTCATCTCCCTGTGATGTAATTGCAAACATACATAACTCATTTTTTTTTAAACCACAATACTTTTCACTCTTGGTTGCTTTCTCAAGCACTTCCCTTTGAACATATATGCATGTGGAATCTTCAAATTCTATCTTTAACTCAAGAACTTTGAGTTCCTCTTTTAATAAGGAAATCTTCTTTTGACTCAACCTCAACTGTAATGGTTGCCATTTTACTCTCTTCTTCATGAGCCAACCAACTCTCTGGCTTTCCTCTATCATCATCTCCAATTTTTTAAACTGTTCTCTGATCTTAGCTACCTCTTTCCAATATTCTGCATCATCCAATTTCTTCCTCATGCCATTTTTCCTGACATCTTCTTTCTCTTTTCTGTTGTGGCCTCTCTCTGAACCTCTGCTCTCTCCTTTATGACTTTCAGTAGTCATCTTCTTCTCCATGAGTTCGTCACTCATAAGCTACACTAAGCCTCTGCAACAACAAGCTCTTTTGTTGCCACTTACCTCACCAATCCTTTCCTCCAGATCTGGGCTCTTGGCAAGTACCGGTTCTCCTTCTGCTGGAACCTTTCGAGCACTCTCTTCTGCTCTCTATACGCTTCACTCTGCAACTTTTAGAACTCATTCAACCTCTATTGAATTTCCTCAAGGTTCTAGCACACTTTCTTCTTCATTTTAGAATCCTCTGCTGCACTCTTTCATCATTGCTCTCAAAGTTGTGATTTTCTTTTGCTGAGATTTCTTCAGTTTCCTGCAATCTGAATTCTGCAAACAATTCTTCAAACCAGAGTTAAACACTGCTCATAAACTCACCTTCTCTTGAGAACACTGCAAGTGTTCTCCCTATCCAACCTTTAGCTGAATATCAGGTTCACTGCCATCATCCTCAAAACCTTGTCTGCACTTTCTGCACCCATAATTATGCAATCATAAATTTCAAATCAGATTTAAAATTATTTTACCTGCAAGATCCCTGAATGTTCTTGTTCTTCATTCATCCAGTTCTGCAAATCTCTGTTCTCTACAACTTAGTGTACCCTTGCATATCAGATTTTAGAATTTGATCCTCTTTCTTCTCTCATCACACATTCAGATTTAATTACAAAAAAAATAAAATCATTTACTTCAAACAGATCCTTTCCTGCTTTGATACCACTTGATAGCAGGCTAACCTAGCCAAACCCACATTCGAAAATCTCAAAGCTGCATATGAAATACATGCAAATTCATGCCCAAATAAATCTCAAGTCTCATGCATATAAAAATGCATCTCCATTCATTTTCCCTATACTGGCAATTTTTAATATAATTGCGGAAACTTCTTTCTACAAGTATGGTGGTTATAAAAACCCCAATACAACCCAGATTTCAGGCATACCAAGTTAAACTCACTCTTAGAACTTATATCTCAAATCTTCGAATTGAGATCTTACATTCAACTGCTTATAGTTATAAAAATAAAACCCAATGCTCCAAGCATACACGGAGGCTACCTTTTAAATCAAAGGTTACGTCATATGAATGAACCCATTCTATTAAAATCGAATTATATTCGATTCTGCAGAATTCAATTTAATATACTTTCGCTCCCATTTTTCTTTTGGAACTTTGAAGGCATGTATTACCCACGGCTCTATCATTTAGGTTAAAGCTTTAATTGGTTAATGCATATCAACAAATATAAGATTCTTTGACTTTTGGATTAAACCCAAGCGCCTACCATATTGAGATTCTCGGGTCCCACAGTTTTTCTCACCTTGAGTAATTTCCAAATGGATCTGATGGTCCATAATTCATCGCGTTCCAAATCTCCACAGTGCGCACATCTGACGATCATCATGCAACTTAAAACCCTGCCCTTTAACAATAAGAAATTATGCGATAAAAGTGGTAATTAAAAACCACTTAATGCCACACGTCCACCGGTTAATATTATCGCATTCCAAAATGTAAAACAACTTACCAGATTTGATGCCGCACGATACCACCAGTTTGTGGTTTGAAACCACTTCACGGTTCCTCCTTCTATCCACAGTTTTTCTCCTTCGTTTTATTAAACAGCTCGGTCTTAACATTCACCATAGCGTTTCTTCATTTTTCAAATCCCTGCCACATTAACATTTCAATATGGAAACATACCTGGTTCAACTCTGCTCACGTTTTCGTTAACCAAAGTTATTCCTCATCTGCAGAATGAATTGAATTACTCTTCCAATAGGGCTTTCAATTAACCATTTGCCTCGCCTTTCAATCTCGTTCTAACTACGCCGATGCAACTCTACTCCTCAGCGCCTTTGGAATCCATTTGATTTCGGCTCCACTTCAGCATTTGTTCCAACTCTTCCATCCAATTTTGTGTGCTCTAACGCTCCATTCCCACAATCTCTGCAGTTTGATAACCCAAAAGGTTGCGCTTGCCTTTGTATACCTGTCTATTCACTTATTGCCAGATCTTCTTTGAAGATTCTGAGCCACCCTCAAACAATACTTCCATAGTAAAATGCATTCAGCACAAATTACATAATAATAAAATTTCACATTTTATGCAGATCATTATAACAATCCCTATTTCAGCTCACTTATGAATCAAACCATCACCATTAACACTTAACACATAATTGATTCACGCATTCTCATACAAGAACGCAAAATACTCTGTGCGCAGAGTTAAATGAAATAACACCCATATGAAATCAATTCATTTTAGAATGCACCCAACTTGTTATATATAAATTGAGACAGGAAATTAAATAGTTCATTGGAATCGATCCTTTCAGTGATCGATTCACCCAATTTGCAAGTTAAATTAAAATACACACAGTCTCATACACGAATCAATTTGACCCTGAATTCCTCTGCATAAATAAAACTCAATTTGTTACAAAAAATTACTTCCTCTATGGCCCGAAATTCAATTCGATGGCCCTTCTACCCTCACTACTCTGCCTCTGAACAGCTCTATCTCCTATCTTCCCGTAGGCTTACATTTATACAAAATACCATGGAAATCAATTCAGTTTCTTTAACAGCTCACCCAAGACTCTTGGAATTCTGAACATCCTAAATTTAGACTCAATCCCTAAAATAACTGAAACTGATCCTAATTTGATTGTCCCTTCACACTCCTAACTAATCACCTTTCCCTCATGTTCTCTAACAGTTCGAGAACATTTGCTATTCCTCACTATTTTATTCAAAATACTAATATTAACTACATGGGAACTTAGAAACATAAGACCCCCATATGTCTTATAAAAATACAAAGTATTTCTTGAGCCTAATGCCCCTGCATCATTGTATTTTATACTTTACAGAAGTTTGCACGTGAAGGAAATTGATCCTTCTCCTTGAGTAGAAAATTTCAAAGAAATAAAAATGTTGTAAAGTAATTAGAAGTAAAAAAATAAAAAATTATGATATACTTTTCAAAATTATTTCAATATGAGATTTAAATAAACTATTTGAAGATTTATGTTAACTAATTTATGTCATTATCAACTTCATATATATCTATATATATGCAAAAGGAAAATTAGTAAAATAAAATATTTTAGTGTTTTATATAAAAAAAATATTCAATGTGGGTTATAAACAAAATGTAACAATAAAGAAACCATTTCAATTTGCCCTAATAAAATGTGTTTATGTACATGTTATGTAAAATATCTAATGTAAATTATGTATATATTATATATCATTTTAAAAAAATTAATCTTCAATGTGGATTATAAAAGCTATTTTAATTTACCTAATAAAATGTCTCCATGTACATATATAAAATATTCTAATGTCAATTATGTATATATTATATATTATTTTAAAAATTTTATGTATATTTCATGAAAAAATTAAGCTTTTATGGTTAAAAGTTTATATGGTCCTCTATATAATCTATATAACATTCAAAAATACAATTAAATAAAAAAAAATAACAAAAAGTTTATATGTGAAGAAATTTGATCTCTGTATTAAATATAGTGACCAAAATTGAGCCTATTTAAAAAAAATCTGACCTAAAATAATATTTTGGTAAGAAAAATCTAGACTAAATAAATGAGGCATTTTAGTTTAGACGCAGTTTTTCTATTTTTTCGAAAACATTTCATATGTTTGTGTTTAAATAATTTTTATTATTATGAAATTAAATTTAATATGATTAAAAATTTCTGACACCCAAGTTTAAACTTACAATTTCTTAAAAAAACTACACAAAATTTTATCAAAATTATACCAAAATTTCTATTGTTTTATGAACGCAGACAATTTTTTTTTTTCAGCAAGAAAAATACAGCTGGTATTATATAGTTTTACCAGGGCACAAACTAGAAAGCATCAAAAATAGCCATCTACAATACATCCATGTTCATCGCGGAATCTCAGACATTTTGAAAACATACAGAGATCTATCATCTATCCATTTGTCCCTGTCAGCTTTTAAGACAAAATCAAAACGATATACAATACATTGTAGCAAATCTCAGTACAAATGTTCCACAAAAGAAGGCATGTAGTGCCCAAAAAGAGAGTATCTCATCACTTAGTTGCTAAGATAGTTTCAGCTTACAAAAACATAGAACTATCATCTATCAATACATACTGATTAGCTTGTAGATAAAAACTATCTATATTCGAAACTTCATGGAAAAACTATGCAATTTACATTATTCCACAAACAGGAAATCAACCAGCATTCTTAATTTAAAGTGACTTTTCCTTTCACTCTGATACCTAAGACATTATGCAGCTCATAGAACATATCCCCAAAACTCTCAATTAGACCTCTTTTAGACAACCTATCTGCTTCCATATTTTTTTCTCTATAAACATGACTGAGATTAATTGTTTTGAAGGATCTCGTTACGTCTTTTATCCTATCCATCTAATGCATTAAAGCACCAAGATTCAACTTGGTTCCTTTTTTCATGTGATCAATAATGACCTTTGAGTCACTGTACACCCACAGATCTTCTATATAGAGGTGTGTAGCGAACCATAAAAGACCCCACAGTGCAATTGTTTCAGCTCTCATATTCGTTCCTCTACCTCCATTCCAAAATATCTTATAATGGCAATCAAGTGACAGCATTAGCCACGCCCTGGACCCACAATTTTTGGGACTCAGATGCCCCATCGAAAAAACTGCCGGACAAATCATCTCCACTAGTCTCATCTTCTTAGATAGATCCTTTGGCAATTTGTCCCTGAAATTCATATTAGCCTTATAACTGAATACCTTCAAACATATCTCCATCAGACTACAGACAATGTCCTAAAAAGTACACCGATTCATTGCTTTCCATATAAAGTAATGTACCAGGATAGGGATCACCCTCAACTTCCTACCCTTTTCTGCCCACCGCCTAAAACATTCTTCTGTTGATATATAATTTGAGGCAGGAAATTTTAGTTATGTACATAAAGAGTGATAAACATCACAAACCAAAAACCATAAAACAAATGAAAATTGTTTTCTTCTTAGATATGGCACATCAAGCACCTTCCCGGTCCCTTCTATCCCCTTCTCTACAAATTTTCCCACGTCAAATTTCGATTTCTCCATATCAGCCACACCAATATAATCATCTTCACCTGTACCTAAGCTTTCCAAATTTTCTTAAACCAGCAATTTGACTCTCTATGTAGTCTTTTCTCAGTTAGGGACTGATAGGCCTCTCTCGATTTTATCTTATTTTCCATCTTAGTACCATTCCAGGTTACTTTATCCCTGCTCTGCTCCCTTCTCAAACCGATGTGTATTAGTGATAGGATATACTTATCCCATTCTTCCTTGAACGCTTCTGCTAGACACATCTCTCTAAAGCTCTTCCAAACATGAGTCTCCTTCTCCCATTTCTTTATCAACTGCCCCATAAAAAAATACCTCTCCTATTGTAAAGTTATATGATTCTAGGACTAATTTTATGCATCTGCATCCTTCCATAAACCTGGCTATCTCCAATCAGGATCTTATTTCCACCACCAAAGTTCCAAACCACATTTTCACTAGAAAGAGGCCAAACTCTAGTTAGTCCCCTCCAGATTTCTAACCGGCTTTTCGTATCAGCCCAACCCTTGAGAAGGACCTCTTCCTTACTTCTCTATCCTATGTACTTCACTCTGATAATCTCCTCCCACAAACAATCCTTTGTTAAGTCCCTCCACATAGATTTAAAGATGAGCGCTTTCCCAAACATATCTATATCCAGCAGTCCCCACCCGCCCTTCTCCTTTGGCTTCATAATGCAGTCCATCCTAGACAAGTGTATTTCTTTTCTTTCGTTGCTACCACCCCAATAAACCTGGACATAAACCTTACAATATCCTCAATAATTTGTTTTAGAATTACAAATATATGTGCCCAATAGACCGTGTACTGTTGCAGGACCGCTTGTGAGAGTATTAACCTGCGGCCCCTGGATAGCCACCTTGATGGCCATATGTTTATCTTCTTCTCTAACTTCTCCAGTAACTACTTCCAGTCCTTAGCCATATACCTCATAGGCTTTAAACGTATACCTAGATAGGTCATTCCATTAGTAAGGCATTCGGTTTTGTAATAAAAAAGGTAACCTAGCTCATTTGCCTCCTTATCCTCTTCCTTCACAAAGAAAATGCAAGACTTACCCCTGCTAATCAACATGCTTGAAGCCTTCGAGAAACCGTCGAGAATGTCTCGCATTTCTTCCCATTTTTTACCATTCTTTTCCCCAAATATCAAGACGTCATCCATGAAAAGGTTATGAGTTACCATCTTATCCTTCCCTATGCTAATACCTTTGAACTTCCCCAGTGATTTAGGTCGTTGGATTTTTAGGCTCAAAGCATCCATAAGCAAGATGAACAGCAGTGGCGAAAGGGCACATCTCTACCTTAAACCCCTTCCCATCTTAAAAAACTCCAACACACTTCCATTTATGTTTATTGCCATCGAGGTCTTAATAATGCATGCCATAAACCAATCCACCATATTTCTGTCCAAACCTATTTTAAATAGTATCAGTCTTAAAAATGACAAGTTAGCCCTATCATAAGCCTTATTAAGGTCTAATATCATAACCACTCCATCTGCCTTCTTTGAGCGCACTGTATGAATGACCTCTTGTGTTATAGCCACTGCTTCATGTATGCTCCTATCCTTCAGAAAACTAGCCTGCTCCAACGAGATAAACTTTGACAGAGTTCCTTTTATCCGATCCACAATTATCTTTGAAATAATCTTATGGAGGGTATTACACAATGAGATTGGGCGAAAATCATCAAAAGTTTTTTTTTCCTGCTTCTTCGAGATTAACACCAGGAAAGTGGATTTTATCCCACCCAAAATTTCCCCCGAAGTCTTTACGTCTTCCACCATCTCCACAAGAACCTCCAAAAAGTCTTCAAAAAAATGCAAGAAGAAATCTGGGGTCCAACCATCTGGCCCCTGACTCTTATACACCGCAAAGGATTTCAAAGTATCTCTAATTTATTCTATGGTAACCTTCCTTTTCAGCATCCTCCGGTCATCACTATTGAACATAATAGGATAGTTTTCCAAATATTCCAACTGGGTTGTAATATTTGCACTATCATCCTTCTCATATAACTTACTAAAGTAATTTAAGGCTTCCTTCTTAATCTCTTGGGTGGTGCAGACCTTCCCCCCAAGGTATCAATTTCCCAAATAGCATTCATAGCCCTTCTCCCATTTTCCATCTTATGGAAAAATTTAGTGTTTTTGTTGCCACATTCAAGCCATGTTGCTCGACTTTTTAACCTCCATTCTTGTTCTTCCTCTACTAGAAACTTGTCATATTCCTCTTCCAAATTCTTCAATTGATCTCAGTAGAGAATGACACCCCTTCCCAATATCCTGAAGGAATTTCGACCTTTCCTTTCTAATCTCCAAAATTCTTTCCTTCGTTTTTTTCCGGTGGTTCCATTCCCATGTCTTGATCTTCTTTTTTAACTCCTTCATAGTGCTCAGTATAAACGAAGCCGCAGAGGTTCCTTCCTTTCGTTGATGAGATCTAAGGAAGATTTAATCATTAAGTTAAAACCTTCACACTCCAACCACGTCCGCTTAAACTTATAGGTAAACGCAGGATAACAACTCATCACGAAAAATTGGCATCATGAACAATTGGTAAAATTGAAAAGATTTACGGAAGGGATGTCATAGGAATCAATGTTCTAATAGTAGGAAGACACAATAAACATTATTATTAGAAGCTGTTGCCTTATAAAACACTTGTAGCTTACTTATCATGCCGGACTGTGACCGACATTGCAGATACCAACTTCTCATAGACGGTTGATCAGGTAGCGTTATGTGCAGATTTGTGTACACTGACATTTTCTCTGGATGCGCAGTGGTTCAAACCTTGACGTAGAATCATTAAAATTTTCCTGTGACACTTTCTCTTTTTGTGGTTCCAATGTGATTAGAGATGATCAAAACGGAGCTACGCAGATTAATGTGACCTAATTTTGGACAAAATGTTATGAAGATAACCTTTTCTCTATGGTTTGATGGAAGCTTCTCATTTTGAAATTGGATATTTATATTTTTGGCAGTAAGAATGTTGTTAAACAGACAGTTTTAAATAATATTTTATGATTTTAAAACTCTTTCTTTTTAATGATATTGATAAATTTAGAATTAAATTCCTAACAATATTATTATATAATCAGAAGAGATAGTCGAGGATTATTTTATTATTATATAATCAGAAGAGAGTGTCGAGGATAAAATTGTGTTCATACTTTGTGCTACAGCTTTGTTCAACTTCGATAAAACTCTGTTTATAATCCGACAGAAAAGTGATTTTCTCTTTTAAGATTCCAAGATTCATGAACTCTTAATATTTTTAGTTGTTGCAAAATTTATATAATTGTTTTTATGTAATGATTTTATTGTTACACTTTATCCAAGTATAATTTATGAATTATTAGACCCATTTATATTATTAAAAGTCATTCAAGGTGGGGTGTAATTGTCGATGAAACCAGGGTCTTAGGCATTGCTCCTCCCACCCTTGGGTATGCACTATGCATTTAAGAGGGAGGACGCAATCTGTCCTCGCACTCACTGCATGCAATGGCATAATTGGCGGTGTTTTTATTTAAGGTGTTCGATCGGTGGTGAGTCATTATGTGGTGAGGGGAGAGGAGCCAAAGTAAGGTTTTTGGCCTTCTCGTGCAATTCCTATGTTCAATTTGTGTGTGAGCATCTTGATATTGTGGGTTGTAGTGAGTTTCGAAAGTTGGAATGTAAGTCATGTTGGGCAGTATAAAGTGTGTTTGAATGCTTGGGGCTCCCTCAAAGTTTGGTCTCATTGATTACTAGAATGTAGTGAGTTTCGGAAGTTGGAATGTAAGTCATGTTGGGCAGTGTAAATTGTTTTTGAATGCTTGGGGCTCGCTGAAAACTTGTCTCATTTATGGTTACTCGAAGATAGCATTCCAAAACAAATGTTCAACATAGATGTTTTGGACATTTAGTTTCAAGTGCAACATGAACAACTCAAATAATTGATATAAATTCAAACAACCGTAGCGGAATTATATTTGGTTCATATTTTCGATATAATTTTCAAATCTTACTCAAATCATTTTAGTTAAAAATTTGAGACATGATCGTTGGTTAAGGTTTTGAATCTATTGATATTTAGTGTAGTGGAGATGAGCTTAAATATTTTTATCATTTCAAGATTAGGTGAGAGATAGCTAAATTAGCTGTTAGGATAACGACTAATTTTACTTTTAAAATTAAAATTGATTAATAACATCTAAATTTATTTAATTAATAAATTAATCAATTTTTTAATAATGGTGATAATATATATATATATATATATATATATATATATATATATATATATATATATATTCTTATTTTATTTAATTAATTAATTATTTTATTTTATTTTTACTTATTTATTTATAAATATATTATCATCATTATTATTATTTAATTATTTATTACTTAGTTTATTTTATTATATTTATTCATTCATTTATTTATATTTATATTTATATTTTTATCTATTTTTTACTTTCTCATAACGCCCCCCCCAAAAAAGGAGGGCTAAAAACACAAGACCATTAATAAAATAGGGCAGGGATCCAACACTTTCTCATATTCTAGTCGTCAATGGTCCTGTAGTGTACGTCTTCCTTTCATTCAGGGAACCACTGATAGGATTGCTAGGATCCTTGAGAAGCATAAGGTTTCTTGTTTTTTAAAGCCCGTTAGCACGATTGGTAGCTCTCTTAAATTGGTTAAAGATCTGGTAGATCCTAGGCATAGGAAAGGTGTCTACATTATTCCTTGTTCTTGTGGGACACCTTACATTGGTGAAAATGACTGGTCTATAAACCAAAGGATCTGTGAACATGATGTTGACATTAAACATGGAAGATCCTTCTCTAGTTTATCATACGGAAAAGACTAACCATCATATTTTCATTCAAGAGGCTAAGGCCATAGCTAGGATTAACCATTTCCATCATCGTAAGTTAATAGAGGCCTTAGAAATTGAAAAAAGGCCCGTTAATCTCAATAGAGATGATGGCTAGAATATCTACAGTCCTCCACCCTAATTGAGCATGTGGAAAAGACTAACCATCATATTTTCATCCAAGAGGCTAAGGTCATAGCTAGGATTAACCATTTCCATCATCGTAAGTGAATAGAGGCCTTAGAAATTGAAACAATGCCCATTAATCTCAATAGAGATGACGACTGGAATATCAGTAGGTGTTGGATAGCTGCCCTATATTCTTAACAATCTTTTGTTTTTAGGCCTTTTTGTTTTTTGGTCACATGAGAAAGAAAAAAAAGAAGAAGATAAAAATATAAATATAAATATAAATAAATGAATGAATAAATAAAATAAAATAAAATAAAATAAGTAATAAAAAATTAAATAATAATAATAATATATTTATAAATAAATAAGTAAAAAATAAATAGAGTAATTAATTAAATAAATAAAATAAGAATATCTATATATATTATAACCATTATTAAATAATTAAATAATTAAATAAAATCAGCAGTTATTAATCAATTGAATTTTTCAAAGTTAAACTAGACCTTATCCTAACCGCTATTTTAGCCATTTCTACATCTATTTAAACTCAATGTTTACATCTAATCTCTTACCTAGTCTTGAAGACGAACCACACTAGTTGGTTCCAAAAGCGTCGACAATGTTCATTTGAATGTAATTATTACCGAAAAAATTCTATAAAAAATTAATTAATATGATTCTTTAAAATTTGATATGTTCATCTATTTTTCCACTTAAAATAGAAGATATTAGAGTTCATTTGTACAGACTCTAAAGCACATTTGTGTGAATATTAGAAGCAAGTTGCAGAAATGTTAAAATTATGTATATTTTGTTGGTTAAGTTTAATTTGGAGGGAGATTTTAAAAAATATTTTATTTTGAAGAATTATATATATATATATATATATATTTAAAATTTCTATATTTAATAAAATAATATAATTATTTATTTTCTTAACAAAATAGTAATAATAATAAATATAATAAAATATATAATTATTTTTTTAGTAAATTTATTATTTAACTAAATAATAATAATAATAAAAATATTTTTAATGATATGGTTAAAGTAGAAACTAAAGTAATTTATGATATTAAATATAATTATTATTTTATAGTTATTTTATTATGGAGAAAAATAATAACAATAATAAATTAAGTTTAACGTCACAGCCAAGAAAAGAAATAATTAAAGTAGTGTATGATGTTGGGACATGGGATCTATCTCCACCCAATAATTTGATTAGTAAATATTGTTGGACATGTACATACTTTATCCCTTATGAATTTAAACATGTGATTTTTAGGAGAAAATACATGCTTTTAGCCATTAGACTCACTCAATTTCTAAAATAATATAATTATTTAATATATAATTGTTATTTTTTTATTATAATAATTAATATATTTTATATTATAATTCATAATAGTATATTATTTCATGTATGATATTAAGTCTAGATGTTATCGAAAAAGAGCACAATGGAGACTAGCTTTTTTGAAGATATTGAACCCTTATTATTATTTTGGAGTAAAACTTCAAACTCTTTTTTATAGGTTAAGAACTCATTTTTATCACACATAATTAAACAAGTTAACTCTAGTACCTAAGGACATCTTTTAGGAATGAAAGTAGTATGTCCCCTTAACAAATATCAACATGTCATTTTAGGTGGAATGAACACTAGTCACTTTACATGACATGGTTTTCGATGAATAGAAAACATAAGTCGAACATATAATGACCAATGATTGATGTTATAACTACTAATTAAACATTAAGGAGCAAGTTATCGTTGTCTACATTATTGATTGAGAACTTAACTCTAATAAATTTTATCACCTATTAAAAATTAAATATTTAAATAAGTTTAGTTAAAACTCTCTTTTGGGGTTGAAGTAAAATGTGAAATTACTTTTGATTCACTAAAATCTCATTTTTCTCACATATAAAGAGGCATGTTAACCTCCAAGACCCCATGGCCTTTAGTAGGAGTAGACGTTTACATTATACGTACCACTGGAGTCATTTTAAGTTTGTAATTTTTCTTAAATAGATATAATGGGTTAGGAAATATTTATATATAATGGGAAATGATAATTATTTTTATTATTAACTAACCATTAAATTTTAATATATTTTTACAACTTTTAAAATAAGTAAATGAATAATTTGTACCAAAATATAAAATGAATTTAGGTAACAAATTTGCCTCAAAATTAATACTATTTTTTAATGGAACTAATACTTTTTACATAGTATGTGATATTTAAAATAAAAAATTGAACATAATCAAATTTGACATAACATATGATTTTATACACACAAAACCAATATTTATTGGGTGCATTACTACTCATCATACATCATCTAAAATACCCTCTTCATTCATCATCTAAAATACCTTCTTCATTGATACCTAAGAAACATACTTTTTCTCCATATTGATAGTCATTCCATTCTAAATGCCTAATGAGCCTATTCACATTCACATATAATTCCTTTTGAATTTATTGACTTTTGGATCACATATTTTCATCTATGCTTGTCATTCTTTAGATGGATGTGATATTGAATAAACCAAAATAAGAAGTTTGCGACAAATTACAAAGTGCAAAGTAAGCGGTAGTTGTGAACTTCGACACTATTATCGTTAATTGGTATAAGGGAAAACAATTGCTGAATGATAATGTGGGAGATGCCATTAAATTCTTCCACAATATTTCAACTCATCCCACTAATTTTTATTCTCTAAAGATACTTCCATGTAATCTAACTCTACTCCTCCTCCTCTTGCTCGATTAAAACCTAACAAATTTCTTTTGCAATTCACAAATAAATTAATTTGGTCAAAACTCCCACTACACTCTAAGAATATTTATTTGCAATGAAGGTCTCACATTTCTATCACTTCCCTAAAATTCATTAAAATAATATTATTTCCCTCAACGTTATAACAAACAAATTTTCTACCCTGTACATATTCGTAAGATTAATTATAACATTTTTGTCTCGAAAAATATCCAAATTCACCACTGTACACTATTTTTCTTTTAGCATGTATCCATTTTATTTTATCTTTTTGAGTCTAAGTTATAAATAACTTCAAAAATAACAATAATAACAACACACAAAGATACCTTGAACAACTTGTATATAACGAATACAAAACATATGAGACTATAAATAAACTGTAGGTTTTAACCCTGTATAGAAATTCTCTGCAAACGAATCTTAAAGACAGAAAATTAACAATAGCGAGAGAATAAAACATAAAACATATAAACACAAAGATATTCCCCTAGATCCCAAATCGGGATGACTAGCTTGATTTTTCATTATATTCCTTTTAGTGTTACAACACATATATATACATGCCGACGCATACATAAATCCCAATCCATTAACCCTGGATTAGAACATAACCGTAGTTCCCTTGACCTGATCTACAAAATACCAGGGGCGTAAAACCATGGTAATCCAAAACCATGTGGAACCCATGCAAAAAACCATGGGCGGATCCACCCGCTAGAAAATAAGGACCAAAAAAAATTTTGGGGCACTGCCCTGAACCCCGATACTGGGGGCTACCGCCCCCCCTATGACCCTGCTACACATGATTAGTCATGGAAATAATATAATACATTCCCAACATTCTCCCACTTGTTTTTTTCTTTCCACAGGAGAGCTTAGTCATTATCCCAATTCTACAACACCCATTTTTTATCTACACCAAGAGAACTTTTGAGTTCTTATAGACTTCGTCAATGCATCTGAAACATTCTTGAAAGTGTCCACCTTTACCAGCAACATCCTTTTAGCCTCAACCATATCGCTAAAAAAGTGACATTGAACATCAATGTGCTTTGTCTTTGAATGATAAGCACGGTTCTTAGCCAAGAAAATTGCACTTTGGCTATCACAATATATCCTTATAGCTTGTTGCACCAACCCCATACTTGAACACAATATTTGCAACCAAATTGCTTCCTTGCTTGCATGAGTGGTTGCTATGTATTCAGCCTCTATAGTTGAAAGATTCACTACAAAATATATTTTACTCATCCAACTGACTGCACCTCCAATAGGCTAAACACATACCCACTTGTAGATATTCTTTGGTCCAAATCTCTAGCCCATCTGCATCAACAAAATCATGAATGTCCAACACTCTTTCCAATCCTAGTCTTCCCTGGTAGCACAAGCCATAATCACTAGTGCCATGTAAATATTTGAAAACCCGCTTCACTACTGTCAAATGCTCCTTCCCTGGGTTTGACATAAACTTGCTCAATACTCCCACTGCCTATGCAATGTATGGTCTAGTACAGACCATTTCATACATCAGGCTACCCACTGCACTTGCATATGGAACACGGGACATATCCTCCTCTTCTTCTTGTGTCTTGGGACACTGTTCAGCAAATAGCTTTGTACCTACAAGAATCTGAACATTCACCGGTTTACTATCCTGCATATTCAACCTCTGCAATATAGTCTTGACATACTTACTCTGGTTTAACCATAGCTTCCTCTTTTCCTGATCTCTCTTAATTTCCATGCCCAAAATATAGTTTGCAGCACCAAGATCCTTCATGTCGAATTTGGAGAACAGTTGGGTCTTCAAATCTTGGATAATTTCTTTGTCATTTCCAATCAAAAACATATCATTCACATACAAGACCAAATAAATAACGCGATCACCAATTAATTTAAAATAAACAAAGTGATCCTCCTTGCTTCTGGTGAAGCGAAGTCCCTGTATGTAGGTATCAAATTTCTAATACCACATCCTTGGTGATTGTTTTAAACCATACAGAGACTTCTTTAACCTTCATACTAGTTCTTTCTTCCCCTTCACCATAAAGCCTTTAGGTTGTTTCATGTAGATCTCCTCTTCCAGATGCCTATGAAGAAATGTTGTCTTCACATCCATTTGTTCTACCTCAAAATCAAATGCAACAGCAACAGATAAAAGTAATCTAATAGAAGTAACTTTGGCAATAGGAGAAAAAATATCACCAAAATCAATTCCTGTCACCTGGGAATAACCTTTTGCTACCAATCGAGCTTTGTATTTCTCCACCGTGCCTTCTACATTCATCTTCTTCTTAAACACCCATTTGCTCCCGATGGTCTTCCTTCTAGCTGACAACTCCACCAGATCCCATGCCTCATTTTTATGCAAGGATGCCATTTCATCAACCATGGCCTCTTTCCAGAGTTTTCCATCCTCTAAATCTACTGCCTCCCTAATAGTTCTGGGATCATCATCAATTATAGTTAAAGAAAAATTTGAATAGAAAGAAGATGGACTATACCTTTCTGGTTGTCTTCATTCCCGAGATTATATTCTCACAGCTGGAGTTTGTGGCTCTTCCTCTTCTGAGTCTTCTTATGTTGTAGAGTCTGATTCATACTCCTTTAGCTCAAACTCTATCTTCTCAGGTTCCTTTTGTTGGAATTCATGTTTAACAACAACTTTCATCTCTCTAAACACCACATCTCAGATGTACACAACCTTCCTTATTTCTGGGTTCAAAAGCTTGTATCCCTTTAAACCATCCTTATACCCAATAAATATGCACATTTCAAATTTGTTATCCAACTTGGTCCTTTTCTCCTTTGGAACATGTACATATGCATCACATCCAAATACCCTCAGATGTGAAAGAGAGGGTTTCTTACAAGTCCATACCTCATGTGGAGTCTTATCCTCCAACGCTAATGAAGGTGATCTATTAACCAAGTAACATGCAGTCTCCATTGCCTCTGCCCAAAATTCTTTTCCTAACCCAGTACCACTGAGCATGCTTCTTTCCTTTTCCATCAGCATTCTGCTCATTATTTCTGCAACTCCTTTTTGTTAAGGTGTGTATGGAGTAGTCTTCTGTCATGCTATCCCACACTTCTTACAGAACTCTTCAAATTCCTTCTTGCAGAACTCCCCACCATTATCTGTCCTCAGCACCTTTATCTTCTTCTCTGTTTGGTTTTCCACTAGAGCCTTAAATTCTTTAAATCTATCAAAGACTTCATATTTCCCCCTCAAGAAATATATCCATGTATTCCTTGAGAAGTCATCTATGAATGAAACATAGTACACAGAATTACCCAGTGATGGAACTGACACAGGTCCAAACACATCAATGTGCACAAGCTCTAATATCTTGTTCGACCTCTTAGCACCAGAAGGAAAACTCGCCCGATTCTACTTCCCATATACACAATGCTCACATAAATGCAAATCTAGAGAGCTATTAGACATACCTTCTACCATACCATTTCCATGGAATATCCAAAGGCCCTTCTCTCCAATATGTCTAAGCCTTTGATGCCATAGCATGGTCTTTTCTCGTGAGACTGCTAGGCTTTCCAGTCCACTTTCGGGAACCACAGAACTGTTTCACACAACAATAACAGTGCTTATCTAAAGCTTGTACAAAGTTCCAATCCGAACTCCTCGCATTAATACCAGTGCTCCCCGAACCATCTTACAAATATCTTTCTCCAACACTGCTTTTACACCTGCATCATCCATCTTTCTTATAGAAATGAGATTTCTAGCGAATGCAAGAATGTGAAGAATGCCAAGAAGTGTTTTAATCCTTCCACCTTGTAGCTTCAAATTGACTTTTCCACGTCCGACGATTATGGCCTTCCTATCATCCCCTAAGAAGACATCACTGCCATCATATTTCTCATACTCGCAGAACCACTCCCTATGGGGAGTGAAGTGAAAGGATGCGCCCGAGTCAATCAACCATGACTCATGATCTACATGTGTATTTGAAGAAGAAGCAAAACACACATCCCCAACTTCATCCAAGGTGGTTTTTTCCTCTGCAGAAGTAGCATCATCAGATCCCCTTCCTTTCTCAAGAGCTTTAGATCTGCAGTCCCTTTTGTAGTGCCCTTCCTTTCTACATTTCCAGCACACCTTTACAAACTTTCCAGGAGATTTATATCTCCCTCTAGATTCAAATCTCCCACTCGAAAGATTATTCTTGTTTTCGTTATAGGACCTTCCTCGTACAGATAAGGCTCTCCATTCTGACCCTCCATATTTCTCTGTTTCATTTCCTCCGATAGCAAGGATGAGACAATGTCATGAAAATTCAAGGTAGTTGTATTGCTACCTATTGCAATATCGAGACTATCCCACGAGTCTGGTAGAGAACACAACAAACTGATGCACTTATATTCATCTGAGATTTTAATATCAACAGATGACAGCTGACTTACCACAGTATTGAAGGCATTCATATGCTCTGTCACCGAGTCTCCATCCTTCATCGTCAAGTTATATAGCTTTTTCCGCAGGAACAATTTATTCACTAGAGACTTAGATTGGTAGAAAGTCCCTGGCTTGTCCCACAAGGTCTTCATCGTAGCTTCCCTAGATACATTCAACAATACTGAATCTAAGACACACATTCGTATTATGCTCTTTGCCTTCCGATCCAACTTTTTCCAGTCTTCATTTGACATTGTCGTTGGTTTAGTACCTGGATCTACTGCAATCCACTGATCTTTATCCACCAACATATCCTCCTTCTTGAGCTTCCATAACTGAAAACTCTGACCATTAAATTTCTCTATCTCTATCTTCCCGCCACTCGCCATCTTCTTTTACCGCAAGAATCGATCTCGCAGATCTCCCACTGAGCAGGGTCTACCTCAGGCCCGAGAAAAAATCCCCTCAACAGAAAAGGCATCCCCTTGAAGCCGAAACTGCTATGATACCAAATGTAGGTTTTAACCCTGTACATAAATTATCTACAAACGAATCTTAAAGACATAAAATAAAGAGTAGAGAGAGCATAAAACATAAAACATATAAAGACAGAGATATTACCCTGGATCCCAAATTGAGATGACCAACTTGATTTTTCATTATATTCCTTTTAGTGTTACAACACACATATATACATGCCTAAGCATACATAAACCCCAATCCATTAACCCTGGTTTTGAACATAACCATAGTTCCCTTGACCAAATCTACAAAATACCAGGGGAAAAAAATCATCGTACCCCAAAACCATGTGCAACCCACGCACAAAACCATGGGTGGATCCGCCCACCAAAAAATTTAGTAATTCAAATATTTGGCAACAGGACAATTTTCCAAAGAAGAGGACACCTAGAGAATCCGCAAAAAGGAAATGATAGGCGATATAGTATGAGAATTTGGGTGGAATATTGAGGGTTTTTAGTTGAGAAACGAAGGATAAAGCCCCACGGTTGAGACCCATCAGACCTGGCGTTCCAAGCAGAGCAGAGGATGCGTAACCGAGCACCACACCTGCAATTCAGAGAGGCAACGTCGTGGGGTTTGAAGGTTGAAGACTCACCACATCGCTGCCTAGGTTTCCCTCTGTTAAAATATTTAACTACTTCCCGCATGCAAAGTTAGACAAACAGTTAAATGAATTAGTTGAGTTAAGTTATAGATAGATTTGCTGAGTGAGTTAAGAGAATTTATCAAGTTCAGTTATGTGAGAGTGTGTGCATGTCAAATTAGGTTAAATTCCCTTCACCAGGTTCATTGTATGCATTGAGTGAGATTTTGATTTAGAGATTAATTGAAGAGCCACAACTCATTGTTTTGTGTGTGAAATACTTGTGTTATTGTGTGATTGAATCCTCTGTCTATCCAACAATTGGTATCAGAGCTGAGGAAGGATCAGAAGATCCGTGGGCAAGCAGAGCCAGTGAAGAAGGCCAAGAGCAGAAGGCCATAAAAAAAAAATAACAAAAAAGAAAAAAATAACTCGCAGAGGTCTGCATGTTTTCAGTGCAACACCTATGGAGGGTCCGCAACTTCTCCTAACAAAAACTGCAGAGATTTCGACAAACTTATGATTTTTCAAAAATATGGTTTAGTCCATGGTTTACAAGAATCGAGGGTGTGGAGTCAGGCTTTGTGTTTGAAAGTGGACATGTGTGACTGATTCAACGCACGTTTCAAGTTTGCGTTAATTTTTTAAGAGGAGTATGTCTCATATCCCAGTACGTAAGCTTTCAACGGAATTTTTTTTAACAAAAAAGAGGCTTTGGATGTTACGGGCCTTGAATCATATGAGGGAGATTTTAGAAGGATTTTAATATATACCATTAAAAGCCCATCCAAAAGGCATTTGATTTTTATTTTTTGGGTTAAGTAATAAACAAATGCATTCAAGATTGTTTTTTTTACAAAAGGCATGCAAGGATAAATATTATAATAAATATTTATTAAAATATTTTATTATAAAAGATATTTTTTATATATAATTTTTTTTTTAATCTAATATATAGAAATATATAAGGGTTTTTTAAGAAGCTTTGCAAAGTTTCTAAAAGGAAAAAATAACAGAAATTTAGGGTTCTTATCAGAGAAGAATATTTTTTTCAAGCAAGATGGCCACATCAAATTTTCAGCCACAACTTCATTCTTTCACTGGGAAAAATTATGATGTGTGGGCTATTAAAATGGAGACTATTATAAAAGCGCATGATGTATGGGATCATGTCAAATTTGGGTTTGCAGAACCTCAGAATGACACAGAAGAACGAGCCCTCAGTAATGCAGACAGAGAGCAATGGAAGAAATACAAGCGGAATAATGCACAAGCGTTGCTTCTTATCCAGCAAGGAGTGGAACAAGTAGTGTTCCAGAATATCATTATAACTTCTTCAGCAAAGGAAGCATGGGAAAATTTGGCGAAAAGCTATCAAGGTATGGGAAAAGTTAATATTGTTAAATTGCATAATACTAGGAGAGACTTTGAAAGTTTGCAGATTAAGGAGACAGAGGACATTAATTCCTTCATGAATAGGGTCATGTCTATCATCAATCAGTTAAATATCTATGGTGAAGATGTTAAATATCGAACAGTAATTGAGAAGGTCGTTCGATCTTTGTCTACCAAGTTTGATTTTGTGGTAGTAGCCATAGAAGAAGCGAAGGATTTGGAAAAATTGACAGATGATGAGTTGATGGGATCCCTTCTATCACATGAGGTGAGGATAGACAAAAATAAGGATTCCACTTTAGAAACCGCCTTCAAAAGTGAAGTTTATATTTCAAGAGGTTGAGGAAAAGGTCGATCACGAGGCAGAGGACAACGCGACAGCTATGGTGGTCAGAGAGATGGCCGAGAATATCATAAGCGTCAAAGTGGAAGCAACAGAAACAAAATATTTCACAACAATCAAAGGTTTGAAAAATCAAAGGTGAAGTGTTATTATTGCAATAGATTTGGTCATTATGATCTTTATTGTAGGAAGAAGATAGTTGATCAAGGAAATTAGAGATCTAATGTTAGTAAAGAGAATACTGACTACATTTTTCTATCATGCAACACCATGAATGCACCTTCTGATAAAGTCTAGCTATTAGACAATGGTTACAGTAACCACATGACAGGCAACAAGAATTTGGTTGCAAATTTGGATGTCTCCGTGAATACAAAGGTAAATTTTGGGACTGACAAGACTGTGGATGTAGATGGCAAAGTATTGGTCAACATTGTGACCAAGCAGGGGGAGCCAAAGACCATACCAGAGGTATATTATGTCCTTGGAATAAAACAAAATTTCATAATTGTTCGTCAATAGACGCAGAAAGGATACGAAGTTATCTTTCAAGGGAAATAATGTGTTATTTACGACAAATCTTCAAGCAAGCAGTTGATTGCAAAGGTGCAGATGATGAGGAACAGACTCTTTCCCCTAATTATGAACTACAATGGTCAGGTTAGTTATTTTACAACTGCATGTTCTGATGATTTCTGGTCATGGCACTTTCGGTTTGGACACTTGCACTTTTTCGATTTGATATTTTTGCAACAGAAACATATGATCAGAAGTTTACCTCCCATCAAAGAACTTTCAAGCACTTGTGAGTGTTGCATCTTGTCCAAGAAACACCGTGAAAGTTTTCCAAAAGGTGTTTCTTACAGAGCAAAGAAACCACTTGATTTAGTGCATACCGATCTGTGTGGACCTATGAGGACACAGTCGATTGGTGAAAGTTGTTACTTCCTCACCTTTATTGATGACTATAGCAGGAAGACTTGGGTTTAATTTTTGAAGCAGAAGTTTGAAACTTTTGCAAAGTTTAAATATTTCAAAGTCTTAGTGAAGAACCAAAGTGATCGATAGATCAAGGTATTGAGAGAGGATCACGGTGGAGAATACGATTCAAAGGCATTCTATGAGTACTTCCAACAACATGGAATCAAAATACAGATGACTACCAGATACACACCAAAGCAGAATGGTGTAGCAGAGAGAAGGAACTGAACCATCATGAACATTTTTGAACACCTAATCCTCTATGGGTAGGTGTGGAAGGTGAAGAGTCACAAAGGAGTCCAAGTGACCTTGGAAGATGAATCTAAGAGTCACACCATTGTATTATAAATGTACATCTATGGTAAATAATATGAGTATCTCATGCTTATCTTTCTATGTGTGCGTTTAGTTTGTTCATACACCATGTGTGTGTTTAACATGGTATTAGAGCTGATACGTTCATAACCAACTCAACCTTGTGTGAGCCATTTTTCTTTGTGGCCTGTGACAAGGAGCATGTTGAAAGCAAGACACTTGTCTAATGAGTATTGGGAAGAAGCAGTTGCATGTGCTATTTATGTGATAAACAAATCTCCTACAAAGAGTGCGATTAATAGAGTTCTAGAAGAAGCATGGTCGGGTATTTCATGCAGCGTATCTCATTTCAGATTTTTTGGATGTGTAGCCTATGCACATGTGCTTAATAAAATAAGAGGCAAATTAGATGATCAAAGTATAACCCTTAGATGAAAAAGCTTATAGACTGTATAACCCTGTCACCAAAAAGACAATCATTAGCAAAGATGTTGTGTTCAAAGAACAAGAGTCATGGAATGGGACTGTAGACACACTAACTGATGCACAAACACCATTGATGGAGGAGGAGGATGTAGAAGAAGAGGAGCAACAAGAATCAAGAGAGACGAAACCAAACAGAGTCACACCAGCAAGGACTCCAAGATTTTCAAAGTAGCATGGATCTTCAAGAAGATCAACATACCAGAATTCTCCAAGCAGCGAATCAGGTAATGAATCAAGCAATGGTAAGAAAAAGATGAGAATTATGAAAGACATTTATGATGATTTGGACGTTAGTTGAAATTTTTCATTGTTTGCATTCCAACCTTCTTCGTTTGAAGAAGCAATCAGAGATGAAAATTTGGTGCAAGCCATGGATGAAGAGATGAATTCAATTGAAAAGAATGATACATGGGACTTGGTTGATTTACCAAACAATAAAAAGCTCATTGGTGTGAAGTGGGTGTACAAGAAAAAGGTGAATGAGAAAGGTGATATTAACATATTTAAAGCAAGACTTGTAGCCAAATGATTCTCACAGAAACTGAGAATAGATATTGGAGAAACATTTTCTCTGGTAGCTAGATTGGATACTGTAAGAGAAGTTCTAGCAACAACAGCTCTGAACAAGTGGAAATTATGTTAGATGGATGTCAAATCAGTCTTCTTTAATGGAATTATTGAAGAATAAATTTATGTATAGCAGCCTCTAGGATATGAAGTTGAAGGTAAAGAAGATAAAGCTTAAAAATTGAAGAAAGCGCTCTATGAACTGAATCAAGCACCTAGAGCATGGTATAGCAGAATTGACAGCTACATGATCAAGAATGGATTTTGCAGAAGAAACATTGAGCCTACCTTATACACAAAGGTAAATGAGCATGAAAAGATTTTGATTATTTTCTTATATGTTGATGATATGATTTTTACAGGTGATCTTGAGTTATATGAATTCAAAGCAGCCATGATGAAATAATTCGAGATGATAGATCTTGGTCTCATGAAATATTTTCTTGGCATTGAAGTTGAGCAATATGAAAAAATAATTTTTATTTGTCAAAATAAATATGCAAGAGATTTGTTGAAAAGATTCAGGATGGATAATTGCAAACCTATACCTACACCAGTTGCAACAGGTACTAAGTTAAGTAAGGATGATGAAGGAGCAGATGTCAATCCAACTCTATTCAAAATATTGGTTCGTAGCCTCATGTGTCTCACAGCTACAAGACCAGATATTATGCAAGGAGTAAGTTTGATTTCTAGATTTATGGAGACTCCAAAAGACACACACTGGAGTGTTTGAAAAAAAAATCTCAGATACATAGCAGGAACTAGAGATTATGGCATAATGTATTCAAGTACAAAAAAGAAAGAATTGGTTGGATATACAGATAGTTATTTTGCAGGAAGTTTGGATGATCAGAAGAGCACATCCAGTTATGTTTTTCATCTTTGTTTAGGTGTGATAGCATGGGCATCTAAGAAGTAGCCTATTGTGACACTATCATCAGCAGAAGTAGAATATGTAGCAGCGACTTCAGTAGCATGTCAAGAAGTATGGTTAAGAAGAGTATTGGATGGAGTCAAGCAGCAACAACAAGGATCAACATCGATATATTGTTACAACACATCAACGATTTCACTATCCAAGAATATTCTGTTTCATCAAAAGAAAAATCATATTGATACTATATATCACTTTATTCGAGAACTTATGAGCAATGGAGAAGTTCACATGAAGCCTTGTAAATCAAGTGAGCAATTGGTTGATATATTTACAAAGCCATTAGCAGTAGATTTTAGTTTAGCGGTCGTAATTAAGGGGGAGTGTTAAAATATATAATTACTTTCCGCATGCAGAGTTATACAAACAGTTAAAGGAATTAGTTGAGTTGAGTTATAGATAGATTTGATGAGTGAGTTAAGAGAGTTGATCAAGTTCAATTATGTGAGAGTCTGTGCATGTCAAATTAGGTTAAATACCCTTCACCAGGTTCATTGTATGCATTGAGTGAGATTATGATTTAGAGATTAATTGAAGAGTCGCAGCTCATTGTTTTTTGTGTGAAATACTTGTGTTATTGTATGATTGAATCCTCTGTCTATTCAACACCCTCCATGTCGGTCCCGTCGGCATACGTGTATGTGAAAGAGCAGATACACTTGGCGTCGCAGCTGGTGGGAATGGCGAAGTCGACTATTTTTTGCGTGTAGATGGTAGAGTTGTAGGGTACTGCGTTGTAAGAAGGCGAGAGAGTGGGATCAAATGGAGGGGGTTTCGTAGAAGAATTACAGGCGTAGTGGAGCCGGGAGAGATCGCTTCCAGTGTTGAGCGCCATCCGTTACTTTTGGGGAGGAGTTCCCACCATGACTTCCACCATGAGAGTATTGATGTAGCTAAAAGGCACACTGGCTGTGGATGCAACCTTGGACACTATGAGATTCACGTTAGCATGGTGGTTGTTCATTGTTTTAGTGAGCGAATTTATGAGAAATGAAGAGCATGCGGTAGCAGTGGAGAAGAGATGCAATCCATGGCCCTCGCCATGGTGGGGGGATGCATTAGGATGGAAATTAAGGAAGTAACTCACATTCAATGGATAGGTAGTTTCAAGATTTGGATGGCTTAATGCATTAAAGCGAGAAAAGAAAAACAATATGAGAAGAAATGGAATGTAGTATAAAGGAGAGAAGAGTGAGAGGGAAGCCATTGATGAATAAATCTGAGCAGTGGCATGGAGTAGAAATAGACAACAACAGATATATACGTTGCAATTCGATTTGGATGATGACAAGGGCGTGGAGTTGGAAATTGCATTGGCTTTGATTGTCACAACTTGTCTCGATGATCATTTGGGAAAGAGGGTGTAAAAAGGTTTCGAGTTTGGTGGAAAAGGGTGTCACTGAAGTCGAGGACAGTGGTTTCTTGTTGGCAATATGATGCAGAGTGTTGTCCTTGATGGCAACCCACTGAATGAAGATGAAGACATGAACTGTTGACATGTGTTGTCCTTGATGGCAATACACCTGATGAAGTTATTCTTGACTTGATGGACTTGGTAAATGATGTAAATCTGATATGAAATGATGTTGACGGTTTCTTGCTCCACCGAGAATATCTGGTCGGTCCCAACTGTGTAGTTACACACTCCTTCGATTGCACAATCAACTGAATTGAGTTTAAATTTAAATATTTTAAATTTTATTTACACTCGTATTTTGATTTTATTTTTTTCATGCTGTGTTGGAATAGACAAATTGATTTGAATTTGTATGCTTTGTATTTTTTTATAAATATTAAATACTATATTTGAATTTTCGCACCTGCTTTTATTCAGGCGAATATTAAATGCCACAGAGGAAGTCAATAATGTTTCCATGGAATATTCTATCTTGAGGATGTGGTTTATGAATATATTAATATTCTCCTCGTCTCACTTAAATGAATGGACGGGTTTCAATTCGTTATCGTGTTTCCATGTCAATTCAAGCAATAATGATTAGTGCTAATAATGGAAATTATTAGCAGGTTTCCATGTCAATTGATCAGCAGGATTTAATTGGGGACCTCCCAAATAGAATGTTCAGCCCTATAATGATCGTTTCCATTTTTGTCACTAGCATTCCCCCATTTGTCCACCTTCCTCATCCATGGTTAAATTAATGGATATTTATATATTTTTATTATTATTTATATATTCTACATTGGTAATTCTAAAAAGGCCTTCGAATAATAATTTATTTAATTTACTGAGTTTTTATATTAAAAATAAATTTAAAAGGTTGATGTATTTTTAATTTAATGTATTCTCAAAAATTGAATTTAATTATTAATAAAGGATTCAATTTGAAAGGAAAAATAGGGGGGTGCATGGTGCATTGCGAAGGCTAAAGGATTGAGTTTTGGGTCTTTAGGGTGCACCAATGCACTTAAGGAGGGTGCACTTCTTGGAGTCAAAGGATTATGCTGTAAGTCTGGATGATGGGGCAAGAGGTGAGCATGATGATTTTTAGTCATAAAACCATGTACAACACATACCTTATGAGAAAAATTAGACAAGATTGATCAATAATGAATAGACATGAAAATGAAAATTTATACACATTTCCCAATTATTACAAGTGAAGAGTTTGCGACTGCGAACCAAAAGTGTTATTTTACAAAAACAAAGATGTTATGACCATAAAATGCATGTAGATATGTTCTAATCAATGCAACAACACTTGAGAAAATTCAATAACAATTAAACATATAGAGCAACATGAAACAACACTTGGTATGACAATGAAATAGGCTTCAAAATTTGATTTAGTGAAATTTTGGAGGGTGTTGTAGCAGTGACAACACTTGGTGAGACTAGGTGGATTTCAAGAAGTATTGATTGCTCTGAGTTCCCGCTTTCAAACTGTCTTTATAAACAGCATCTTACTTTTCTCTACTTGGTCGAAACACATACAAAAGATACACTATATCAAAATTGTTTTGATATAGGAAAGGGTAATTTGCACGATGAGTTTATGATTTTCAGAGCATCTTGTTTTCATCTCTATTGTTTCTCTACTACTAGCAGGCCTTGACAATACCTCATTGCAGTCACTTCAGGAGCATAAATTTCGCTTCACTACCAACAAGCCTAGTGCCCCGACAAAGTCGCTTGCTATGCCTTCATGCAAAGGAAGCCTTTCTCTTATTTCACCCTTTATTTATTTATTTAAACGAACTGTGCATTGACACTTATTATTTTCAATGGGTGGAAGAGATATTCTGACTTATTGAGAGCAGAGGAGGTTTCTCCTTCATAGAAGTATTTTGCGACCTTTGATACTGGTTTTCTCACTTAAGATTTTCCCCTTATCCATTCTCTACTTGATTGGACAATAATTAACACACAAATAGACTTACACCAAGTTGAGTAGTTTAGATACCAGAATAGGAATATATCTTATAGGTTCCCTCAAGGTTTTTCTATAGGAATAATCATATTTTCCATCTAGATTTAGCTCAACCTATGGAATTTCCAAAACAAAGAAGGAGAACAATAGGAAGTCGAGCATTGTGGTTGTCACACTTCTCTTTTATTACACTATAGAGCCTCTTGATCCATGCACTTTACACAAGGTTCTTATTTATGTACACTAGACGACTAAAAATATGCAACAAGACATGACTACACAATAGAAAAATGACAAAAACAAACAAAAGAAAATAAATCAAAGCAATTGTACATGGAGCACAACTTGTAGCTGTTATTGAAAATAATGTTCTAAATCTTGACCATTCATGGGAAGGGGGTAAATCCTCCCGTCTAATTATTTTAACTAAAAGGAATTATGGCCCGTCTTTTCATCAACAATATATGGTCCAATCCACAAAGGATGGAACTTTGTGTGTTTACCTTTGTCTTCATGTGGTTTATCTAATTTGAGAACTAGGTTTCCAACATCAAAGGTCTTTTCCCCTGCGATTTTTTTGTCAAACCAACGCTTTAAATGGTGTTTATGTACGACAAAATGTTCTTTGGCCTTGTGCCTTTCTTCGTCATGTTTAAGTAGCGTATCTATATTACTCTGAACGAGGAGGCAAGGTCTACCTTGTGACTCTTAAGAGAGTTGTAAGGCCAGAAGATATAGGTTCACAGGTAGATAGATTCTTTACCGTAAACCAGGAAGGAGGACTAAGTCGCTTGCTATTCCTTCATATGAAGTCTTTCTCTTCTTTCACCCTTTATTTATTTATTTAAACGAACTACGTATTGGCACTTATTATTTTCAATGGGCAGATGAGGGATTTTGAATGATTAAGAGCAGAGGGGGTTTCTTCTTCTAAAAGTATTTTGAGACCTATGATACTATTTTGCTCACTTAAGGTTTTCCTCTTATCCATTCTCTACTTTATTGGACAATAATTAACACACGACTAGACTTACACCAAGTTGAGTAGTTCAAATACTATAATAGGTACATATATTATAGGTTCCCTCAAGTTCTTCCTATTGGAATAATCATATTTTCCATTTGGATTTAGCTCAACTTGTGGCATTTCCCAAACAAAGAAGGAGAACAACAGAAATTCGAGCATTGTGGTTGTCACACTTCTCTTTTATTACACTACAAACCCTCTTGAGCGATGCACTTTACACATGGGTCTTATTTATTTACATTGGTCGACTAACAGGATGCAATAAGACATGACTACACAATAAACAAATGACAAAAACAAACAAACAAAAAAGAAATCAAAGAAATTGTGCAAGAAACACAACTTGTAGTTGTTATTGGAAATAATGTTTTAAATCTTGACCATTTATGGGAAGGGTGTTAATCCTCCTGTTTAATTATTTTAACTTAGAGGAATTATGGCCCAGCTTTTCATCAACAACAGATCGTCAAATCCAAAAAGGATAGAACTGTGTGTGTTTACCTTTGTCTTCATGTGGTTTATCCCATTTTAGAACTAGGTTTCCAACATCAAAGGTATTTTCCCCTACAAATATTTTGTCAGACCAACGATTTAAATGGTTTGTACGTACGAAAAAAATTTCTTTCACCTTGTGCCTTTCTTCATCAAGTTTAAGTAGTGTATCTATCCTACCCTTAACTAGGAGGCAAGATCTATGTTGTGACTCTTAAGATATTTGTAAGGTCCGAAGATATAGGTTCGCAGGTAGATAGCTTCTTTATCGTAAACCAGGAAGTAGGACGAAGTCACTTTCTATGCCTTCATGCAAACGAAGCCTTTCTCTTCTTTCACCCTTTATTTATTTATTTAAATGAACTATGGATTGGCACTTATTATTTTCAATAGGTGTAAGAGGGATTTGAGAGCAGAGGGGGTTTCTGCTTCATAGAAGTATTTTGAGACCTTTGATACTGGTTTTCTCACTTACTATTTTCCCCTTATCCATTCTCTACTTGTTTGGAAAATAATTAACACAATAGTAGACTTACACCAGGTTGAGTAGTTTAGATACTAGAATAGGCACATATCTTATAGGTTCCCTCAAGGTTTTCCTATTGGAATAATCATATTTTCCATCTGGATTTAGCTCAACCTATGGCATTTCCTAGACAAAGAAGGAGAACAATAGGAAGTCAAGCATTGTGGTTGTCACACTTCTCTTTTATTACACTACAAAACGTCTTGAGCCATGCACTTTACACAAGGGTTTTCTTTATGTACATTGGTCAAGTAACAAGATGCAACAAGGCATGACTACACAATATACAAACGATGAAAACAAGCAAAAGAAAAGAAATCAAAGCAATTGTACATGAAGCATAACTTGTAGTTGTTATTGGAAATAATGTTTTAAATATTAACCATTTATGGGAGGGGGGTCAACCCTCCTGTCTAATTATTTTAACTTATAGGAATTATGGCCCATATTTTCATCAAAAACAGATGGTCCAATCCAAAAAATATGGAACTTTGTGTGTTTACCTTTTTCTTCATGTGGTTTATCCCATTTGAGAAATAGGTTTCCAACATCAAAGGTTTTTTCCCTTGCGAATTTTTTGTCAAACCAATGCTTTAAATGGTTTCTATGTATGACAAAATTTCCTTTGGCCTTGTGCCTTCCTTCATCAATTTTAAGTAGTGTATCTATCCTACTCTGAACCAGGAGACAAGGTCTACCTTGTGACTCTTAAGAGAGTTGTAAGGCCTGAAGATATAGGTTCGCAGGTAGATAGCTTCTTTACCGTAAACTAGGAAATAAGACGAGGTTTTGAGGGAAGGTTTCTTAGTAACATGGTTAGCCCAAAGAGCATTGGTCAAAGACTTATGGTAGTTCCTTTGTTCATAGAAAATGGTCTTCTTGACTATACATATAAGATTCTTATTTATTGATTTAGCTAGATCATTTCCATGGGAATAACAATTAAATGCATGCTTTAAAATGATCCCATTCTCTATTGTAAATGTTAAAATTCGGGTACTAGAGGACAAGTGGTTCCCTAAGGCTTTGATTTTTGGCCTAGGGAAAAGTGTCCAAATGTATTTTGTACTTTTCTCCCAAACTAACTTTATAAGTGGTAAAGTCAAATCTAATTTAAAAGTGACTTTATGACTGATAAAGTTACAAGTCTAATTTTAAAGTGACTTATTAAAGTCAATGTAAAATTAGAAAGTGAAAAAGTGACTATGGAAATAAAAGGCTAAGTGGGTCTTTATTTAAGTGGGGTGAATTAAAAATTAGAAAGTAAGAATTAAATACACATTTAATCTCAGCCCTTGATCTAAAGCTATCTCAGCCATTGGATTTAGGGATTCCCCAAATGTCACTTAGGGTCAGGTTAAAGGAGAAAATAAGAGAAAAGGTCACTCATTATTTTCATGCGCAGATTGAGAGAAGGAGCAAGAGAGAGCAAGGATATTTTTTAAGCAGTGAGGAAGAAGAGAGAAGAACCTTGGCACACATACCGAGACAACATTCGCCAAATATATATAGCAAAGTTACACATAGTTCAAGGCAGTTTCTGGGCACATTATTCAAGGCAAAACCATACAACAGTTTTGACACACATTCCTTGGCAGTCATATAGCAGTTCTGGCACAAATTTTGAAGTTCATTTATTGCTAATTTTGAGGCACATATTTCAAGGTAGTCCGTACAACGTATTTCTATTTTTGTGCATAGAAATTGAGGCAGAAATTTCACAACATTTATTGTTGTCCCATTGAACGCAAATCAAGGAGGTTGTACATCAGCATTTATTATTGTTATCCATGAAAATATAGGAGGTTTTACAACAACATTTATTGTTTTGTTTTCTAGGGACGAAAATTAAGGAGTCCGTACAACATTTAAGGATGCCCCTATTTTGATTGTTGGCACATTTTCCGAGGTGGAGGTTAAGCACGGAAAATGAGATAAGTTGTATTTTTGTGGTTGCTGAAATTTTCTGTGTATTTTTGTTTCACTGTAAAATAATTTTATCAGAAATAAGGAAGAGCTCTCAAACTGGTTTTCCCCAAGGGTTGTAGGGGGTTTTTCAGGGTCACATTGACCAAAAATCAATGTGTTATTTTTCTGTGTGGCTGTTATAATTTTATGAGTTTTATTTCTGCATTTTCTTGCACTCTGAAATTCCTGAATTTGTGTTTCAGAAAATAATTTCATTTCCAGAATTTTGAATGTATGATTATGGAAATGGGTATTTAACTATATGGGAGTGATAAGGTGAAACTGAAAACTAGAGTGGGGTCTAAAATTTCTACGGTAAATTCATAAAGCTTTAAAGATGAAAAATATGTTGCATTATCAAAGACAAGTGACATAAGAATGACAAACCTGGTTATGATATTCTATTATAAAAGGTGGATGGCTTCCTAGTCATTTATTTGTCTAAGGGGAACTACGTCCAACCATCATGTGAAGTAATTTGTTATTGTTAGAATATATTGGTGGTGCTTTGACGAATGAGGAAAAATATCTCCAATAACACAAAGGCCTCACTATTTCAATGACTCTTTAGCTGCTACTGGTAGCGGTGTGGAAACTGATCTTTTATTGCAACCGATGCATCTCTGACATGCTTGGAACATTTGGAAATAAGCGTGAGTATCCTTAAACAGAGAGGGACAATAGTTACCATCCCTCATAACCTTATGTGTTGTAGTGTCACCCACATAGTGGCCACCTTTCGGTGCATCATGTAAATATTTTAAGACCTCTGTATCCTTTGACTCAAGGAACCTTAGGAGGAAACCATTGTGGTGCTTCCAAAAAGCACTCCATGCACTAATTGATATGATAGATCTTTTAACGAAATGCCTTTTTTTATTTGATAAGACTTGCGAGGGAAAGGTGCCATTCTCTAGAAATTTTCATAGATATAAATACCAAGGAAAGGTAGACGTGGACTAAGGAACATATTATATATTTTACATTATGATCTCCTGCTCCTACCCTGAAAGATCTTGTTCTGGAGCATCTCTTTCTTCTACAACTAACTTACATAGGTCACGACCCTTTATGGTATGAAATGGTTTGAAGTCCATATCATACTCTTGAAGGGAGGTGATCCAATTATCCTTCTTCTCACCCAACTTTTTTTTTTGGACCGACAAATTTCAAACGACTGAATGTAGTTCATCATCAGGATAATGAAGATTCGTTATTATGACTACCCATATAAATATGATGCAGAGAAAAGCAACGATCAAAACCTATGGAAAAATAGACGTTAAAAAGCAGTCAAAATCAATAAATAAATAAATGAAAACAGAATAGATCTCATCATAAAGTAATAAAAGAATAAAAATAAAGACCAAGTCAAAAAACAAATAGTCAAAACAAAATTAAAAATAAAATAGTCAAAATAGTGAAAATCATAAAAAGACTAATTAAACATAAAATGAAAGTAATAAAATGGATAAAAAAATAAACCATATATGATTTATTTTTTTATCCATTTTATTACTTTCATTTTATGTTTAATTAGTCTTTTTATGATTTTCACTATTTTGATTATTTTATTTTTATTTTTATTTTGACTATTTATTTTTTGACTTGGTCTTTATTTTTATTATTTTATTACTTTATGATGAGATTTATTCCATTTTCATTCATTTATTTATTTATTTTTATCGTTTTTTAACGTCTATTTTTTCATAGGTTTTGACCATTTCTTTTCTCTGCATGATATTTATATGCATAGTCGGAACAACCAATCTTCATTGTCCTAATGATGAACTACATTTAGTAGTTCGAAACGCGTCGGTCCAAAAAAAATTCTCATGTGATTTCTTGGAAGATTTATTTTAATATGTTATGGATCACAAAATTTTACAGTCTCAAATGTTCTTACTGCTGGATGAGGTACAAATAGGATTTTGTGAGCTTTTAGTATGTAGGGATTGAAATACTTAACGACCTTTTATACTGCATACACATGTTTATCGATGAAAATATAATTTAATTTGTGCCCTTCTAGAATAGTGCCCATAAAAGAGATAGGTCTGTGATTTCCTTCATTGTCTTTCTAAGCCAACATGACCACAATTGACAAATCAGAAGAAAATGTATAAAGGAAAAAATCATTTCTAGAATCTAGATCAAAAAGTGTGGGTACATCAGTGATAACCCGCTTAATATGAGCGAAAACATCTTTCTATCGTTTGTTAAATTTGTATATTGTGTCTTTCTTAATAATCTCTTATATAGGTTTAAGTCTCTAAACATAATCAGAGATGAAGTTTCTTAGGGAATTTATTTTCCCTAAGAAAAATTGCATGGCTTCCTTATTCACCGGAAACAAGACTTGTGTGATATCCTTGAATCACTCAGGATCAATTTTAATTCCACTCTTCACTGTGATGTGCCCTAGTAAAATCCCTTCGGACACACAAACTATTCTCTTCTTGGGAGAGAGAAATCCTATACTTTCGACACTGCTCGAATATGTTCTTTAGATGACGTATGTGATCTGATCATTTCTTGGAAAACACGGTAAAATAATATAAATAAACAAAAATGGTTTGACCTATAAGGCCACAAAAGGTGATGTCCATCGTTCTTTAGAAATTTCATTGACGTTTGTTTGTCCAAATGGGATCCTCTTGAAAGCGAACACTCCCCGTTTAGTCCAGGATGTATTCTTTAATCGGTTGGGTTCCACTACCAGTACTTGATTATAACCTTAAAATACATCTAGTAGTGAAAATATTTCAGACCCAGATACTATCTGGAGTATCTTCTCCATAGATGGAATTGTATAGTTATCTTTATCAGAAGCCCAATTGAGATTCCGAAAATCAACAGATAAATGTATTTCACCAAAATTATTTCTAACTGGGACAAAGTTGGACGCCCGTGTAGAATTTCTAAATTTCAAGATGATTCAGGCGTCCAACAACTTTCTCAATTCCTTCTGAATACGGGATTTCAGTGTTCAATGGAATTTTCAGTTTCTATTGGAATGGTTCCAACCTTTATTTTATAGGATTTATGTGTTGGATGATATGAGTGTCATAATTTTTTAAGCTATCGTATTTCCATGCAAACATGTATCAATACCTCTTGAATAAGGGGATAAATTATTTTCATTCTTATGGGGAATAACAAGTACCGAGGTTCACATAATTTGGATCTTGTGGGGTTCCCAGGTTGACTTGTTAGAATGCTAGATTTGAACTCAGAGTCTTCGTTTTTTTTTGTTCTCTAAACTAGTTTTGTAGATGATATAATTTCTCAAGAGACACCATACCTTTTGGCATAGTCTTTCCTTTCATTTCATTGAATGCTTCCTATAGAGTCTGATCATTCTCATCCTCCTCTATGTAAGCATCATTGAATATATTAGCATTAGCCATAAAGTGTAGTATCTTTTGGTCATCACTGAAAATGCGTAAATTAGTAACGTTGTCTGGAACAGATGGTTCATATATAATTTCAATAGAAGAACCTTTTTTCAATGATGACATCATAGTGTTTGCATTTTCTAATGCATTTGTTGTCGCATTTATAACTCTAGGAACACATAAAATATTAAAAACTTTAAAATGATTTATCAAACGCCATAGCTCCTGCTGGTAGTTTTTGAGATGTAGTGAAACATAATGTATAATACCTCATACCAAACGAGTGACCACCTCTGAGTCATTGATTAACTTTAGAAACTCTAAAATTAGTTCAATACCTTTCTTCAATCCAAGCATGAGTGCTTCATATTATGCAGTGTTATTGGTGCACTCAAACTCTAAATGACATGTAATAATATGCTTCTTATTGCTTGGGTATGTAAGAGCACAACCAGCTCCAGAATTGTCCCGTGCCTTTGAAACATAAAAATATAAAGACCAAATATTATGAGCTACCAAGCCACTTCATATATAGCTATTATTACTATTCTACTACTATGTACATCAATATTACAAGTTTCATTTGAAGCAACTCGAGAACAAGGAAGGAGTTCTAGTTGTATATCTGGTGGAATGGGTGAAGGTTGCACCTCATAACACTGGAGGTTAGTTTCGAGAAAAAAATTCTCAAAACTCAAATCAACAAAAGAGAGAGCCTCATTATCGAATTCAAGTGGTTTCATGGTGTATTTCATGTAAGACTGACTTTCCACTCAAATATGATTATCTCGCCCTTATATGGAATCCACAAATGAGACTAGTGTGTTGCAAAATATCCCTGTCATTTTCTAGACTAGTCCTTGCTAAGTAGTACAACATAGGCTTCTAGCATGTCCACAATTACAATATCTGTACATTTTTGAACTCTAGCATATTTTTATAATCTGATAAGCACATTATTAAACTCACCAATAGCTTAGACAAGTGACTTCTCTAGTTTGACAATATGTGCATCAATTTTCACCCATTTTTAATTTATTTTCTTCACTATTGATAAAGGACTTACATTTAAAAATACACCAAAGTCTACTAAACAATTATGGACATTATAATTAAAAATTTCAAACGTTAACAAAAACAGTGGGAAAAGAGTGTTAAAGCATTTACTACATATTTAAGAGGACAAGAAGAGTTCCTTCACACCATTTGAGGAGATGAAGCTTTACTGCCTATCGAGGGTTGTGAAAATGTCTCGACAATGTGTTAATGTTGTCCTACAATATTTGCGAGCTCATAAATATAAATGTTGGCTCGCTTTTTCTTCGTATCCTCTGCAATGTTATAATCAATCATTTCACTTATGGAAAGCAATGTTGAAGTGTCTCGAATTGGATTTTTTAACACTTTTGGAATGTTTAGAATTATTCATGTAACTCGAGGAAGTGTTCTTGGATTTGGATGCATCGCCAGACCTGCTCTGTGTATTCTAAGCCGGATCGACAAGTGGTGAGATTCTTTTTAGCAACTTATCTTTTGGTTTTTCTCTTGTCAATTCCTATTTAGAGATGAGCCCTTTACTCCGTAGATGATATCAACCATTTTTCTTCTGAGAAGGGGGCTCATTTTGTGGTGGTTATTCAGAATTATTCTTGTCAACATTGAATATATAGTGATATGCATTCACTACATGTCCAATACTTTTTCTTTCCTCAGCTGTCGAAAGTGCTTTTGACTCTTCTGCTTGTCTTGTCTGCTCATCTGCTTGACTCGTGTGCAACAAGATTTTTCATGTTGGGGTTCCACTGGGGGCATGTTTCTTCATAGTGATACTCTTGGTGGAATAAACAATAATTATCCATACCGGTTAATTCTATGTTCATCACAACATTTGAGCTCTGTGCAAAATTGGAGGGCTAATTGTTGCTATTACTATTTCTCCTTCGAAAAGGGAAGGACTTAGGAGGCTTTTTTCTACTAAAAGTCTCACTTTACCTTTTATTTAGTTTTGACATCTCATTGGCGAGCGTATCCACCATCATGGTCACACTCTCAATGTCTAATGATTCCTTCTCTTTAGCCTTACTAGAATAAGGTTGTGAATTCGTACTAGTATCTTTGGATTATCTTGATTCCTCATCATTCGTAATGACCCAAATCATTTACAAGTCCTTCTCAGCTGTGAAATTTAATGCTAATGTCGCCTTTGTGGCTCTCTTTATGAACTGGGAAATACCGGTGGGCAAGGAAGCTGAGTAGTAATCTATAGTAATCGAATCATATGGTTGCCTTATTAAGTTTCAAATTTTAATAATAAACACAAAATCCCAAAATATCAACTATTAAGTAAAAATTAATATATAATTTATTTCCAAAAGAGATACATAGAATATTAAAGAACAATGGAAAAATACTAATATTTAAATTAATTTAAAGCCTTTTTTTACTTACGGTGTGTTTTTTCACTTTTAAATCCACACTAAAATCTATGTCAAATAATATTATGTTCGGTTAAAAAACATGGAATGATTGGGTTTAGTAAAAAATAAATATTTAATTAGAGAAAACATGTAGTGATTATGTTATATATATAATATGATTAGGTTTAGTAAAAAAGAGATATTTAATTAGAGAAAACATCTAGTGATTATGTTATATATATATATATATATCTATATATATATATATATATATATATATATATATATATATATATATATATATATATAAGTGTAAATGAATTCATAGATCCCTTTCAATTTAAATATTATCACTCTTTTAAAGTTTTAAAAGTGTTAATATAATTGTGTATCATAAACCATTTTTTTAAGATAAATGTATTAAGATTGTTAATACTCAAAAACAGGTTTTCTTGCATACACAAGAAAAAAAAGTTTTCTTACATACATAGGAAAATATTAATGATATTGGACTATCCTAGGTTTTCTTGATAGCTAGACCATATCTATAACTTGATCATATCAATATATTATATTAAAAATATTTTAATATAATCGTATTACAATTTTTATTAATATACTATTAAAATAAAAGTTCAAATTAATTGAACTATAATTTAAAAAATTTAAGGTTTTTTTCTCTTTTTTTCATTTCTTTTTTCTTTTCTTTTTTACATCCACCTAAATCCATCTTAACTCTCGATCTATCAAGTGTAGAGAGGGATCAAAACTCTCTACTTTCTAACCTCTTTTTTGATTACAAAGTTTGAGGACATGTTTGCACTTCTAGATATTTGATCCCTATAGGAGCTTGATAGATCTAGAGTTAAGATGCATGAAGAAAAGACACTTACCCCTTATTGAAAAGAAGTCACTTACACATATTACAAATTTTTTAAAATGATTGATTTATAATATACACATTTTAATTTTAAAAAATTAATATGGATTATGTAGGAGATATATGATTAAAATATAGTATGGTGATGCATCCTTCATGCTTGTTTATTAATTATATAATATAAAACATTATATTAAAAACTTAAAATATTTTAAAAATTTTTTAATGTGTAAATAAATTTAAATTTATAAAATATAAAACTTTCGAATTTTGTAAATTACTTTATTTAAACAATCTATAGAAATAACGTTGATCAAAATAATTATGTTGAAGGATTTTTTAAGGGCAGTTACTCTAGAGACTTTCGTCATTTATTTATAGTTTAGGTATTATATATTAGTTGAACAAATTAGAAGACCATGGCACCAGATAATTTTCTAAGGATGAAGGTCCTAGAACCTTAATTCATGGGGTTTCATTCAATAAACCTCTAACATATCACGTGTGATCATATAATATTAAAAAATATCCTTAATTTGAGCACATATTGGAAAATACCCCTAAAAATCACATTATTTAATCCCCTACTAATATAAATCCAATACAACTTCCCAATATAAAAAGTCTCTGCTTTCACTATATTTGGTAGGTATCCATTTTTTGATTAACAATTCTATAGCTTTTTATATTTTTTCATTAACTTTGAGGTCCATTTTTTATACCTGCCAATACAAAACATTGTATATCTCTAATATATTATGATATTTTTTCTTCATTATATATCTCCCAATATTAACCCACCCACCTGCTCCCACATTGAAGTCCAAAATTTGAATCAAAACATCCTTGACCGTTAATGTCGATCCAGTTTGCGATCCATGCCATTTTCCTATTACAAATCTTATGTTTTTCTTTGTTCTAGTGGAATTTGATCAGGAAGAAATGCACTTACATGAGAAATAAGCTACTGATTTTTGTTGAGTTGTAGAAATCTATCTATTCAATTGTCTAGCACCCTAAAACCTTTTCCAAGTGTGAAATGAACAAAGTGATAAAATATGTTTGATTGAATTCATAAATAAAAAGTTGGTCAACACTATAATGGAGAGACTGAAGCACGAGAGTCTGAATCTATAGAAATCTCTACATTCTCAATGCAACTCAACCAATATATAGCATACCTAGATGTAGAAAGGTTAGAACCATACCCTGAGAAATAGAAACTAATTCTTATCCTAAGGTTCCCTAAACCAACTCTCACAAATTAAGGATTCTCCATTATCTTTTAACACTCCCCCTTAATGAAGAAGGGGTTCAAAAATATACCTAACAACTCCCTAAACATTTCAAACTTATTGTTTCCAGGAGGCTTAGTGAAAATCTCAACAACAATATCACAAGTTTTACAATATACAATATGGATTTATTTGGATTGAACTTTATCTCTGACAAAGTGAAATTGCGTATCAATGTGCTCAGTGTTCTTGTGGAACACTAGATTATTAGCCAGTTTGATTGAGCTTTGGTTGTCACATATGATATTTGTTGCATCTTTATGTTCTTCCCTGACATCCTGGAGAAGTATCCACAACCAAACGACCTCACATGTTCCTGCGCATATGGCTTGGCACTCTGCTTCCACTGACGACAAGGAAACTATGTTCTATTTCTTACTACTCCATGCAATCACCTCAGATCCAATTTTGAATGCATAGCCTGTTATGGATATTTGATCATCTATATTTCTAGCCTAGTCGAAATCTGTAAACCCTGTTAATCTAACATCAGAAGAATTAGTATAAATAATACCATAATCTACAGTTCCTTGTAGATACCTTAGAGCACCTTTCATTGCAATCTTGTGACTCTCAAGTGGCTTGGACATGAATTGAATTAGCACACTAACTGCATAATCTATGTCTGGTCTTGTAGCCGTTAAATATATCAAACTCCCAACCAACCACTGATACAGTGTTGCATCTGCCTCTTTAGATCCATCCTCACTCTGAAGTTTAATGTTCTCTTGTAATGGTAGTGGTGCAACCTTATACCGATCCATCCTGAATCTCTCTAGATTTCAAGACCCAAACAATATCTTAATTCACCAAGGTCTTTCATTTCGAACATTTGTGACATTTGTTGCTTTATTTCTCTCATTCAATCAACAACATCACCTATAATAATTAGATCATCTACATACAAATAAATAAACACTATACACCCCTTTTCATCTTTCACAGTGTACAAATTAGGGTCGTTTTTACTTCTATTGTAACTGTGTTGCAGAAAAAATGAATCTATCTTTTCATAGCATGACCTAGGTGCTTGTTTTAGTCAATATAAATCTTTCTTTGATCTGCAGACTAAATGTTCTTTCCCTTTCTAGAAAAACCCCTCAGGTTTCTCTAAGTAAACCTCCTCTTTCAACTCTCCATTTAAAAATGCAGACTTTACATCTAGTTGGAAAATCATCCAGTGTTTTCTAGTAGCTAAAGCAATCATCATTCCTATAGTATTTATTTTAGCTATGAGGGCAAAGCTTTCCTCATAATAAATACCTTATTTTTTTGAATACCCCTTTGCTACCAATTTGGATTTTAGTTTATCTATGCTTCTTTTTACGTTAATCTTGGGTTTATACAACCATTTACAACCTATGGCTTGTTTCCCTTCGAGAAGTTCAACAAGCTCCCAAGTGTTTTTTTTTAGAATAAATACATATTCCTGTTCCATAGCTTCTTTCCATTCACTACATTGATTTGCTTCTTTATAACTAGAAGGTTCAACAAAATTCATCATACTGGTTATAAATGCATTTTCCCTGTATCTAGCAAGAAATTGAGTCTACCAACCTGATCTTCTGAGCATTAGTGTGGCTTCCAACCTATTTTGAATTTCCTTTGAATGACTTGGATCGATTTCTATATCTGAAATTTCTACTTCTGCCTTTTTCTGCTTCTCATGGTTGCTACCTACTTCTTCACTTCCTTCCACCAAAAAAGGAATATCCCATTCCTCATTTCTTTTATCAGATTCATTATAAACTTGCTCATGGAACATGACATCTCTACCAACAAAAATATTTTGAGTAGAGGGATTAAACAATCTATAAGATTATATTGTAAACAATATCGTACAAAGGTGCATCCGATGGCTTTTGAATCTAATTTTCTTCTGTCTTCCTTTAGACCCAAATACTCTCAATTTTTTTACTACAGGCTTCAATCGATATAATTCTTCAAAAGGAGTTTTGAACTCAAGAATTTTTTTAGGTCTCCTATTTTTCAAATAAACTGCAGTATTTAATGCTTCATCCCAAAAACCATTTGAAATATCCTTACCTTTCAGCATGCTTCGAGCACACTCCACCAATGTTTTGTTTATCCTTTCTGCTACTCCGTTTTGCTGAGGAGTATGGGGTACTGTGAATTGCTATAATATTCCATGGCCTTTACAATACTTGGTAAGTTCATCCTTCCTGTATTCTCCCCCTTGATCAGAGCGAAGAATTTTTATGTACTTCATTGTTTGCTTTTCAATAATTTTTCTGAATTGCTTAAAGTATTAAAATGTATGGATTTTCTTACTCAGAAATTATACCCAAGAAAATTTTGTGCAGTCATCAACAAATAGTAAAAAATACAGTGCACCTCCTAATGACATTGTTTGCATGGGTCCACATACGTCAATGTGCACTAGTTCAAGTATATCTCTCTTTTTCTTCTCTACTCGAATAGAGAATTCTTCTCTATGTATATTTCCTAATGCACAAGCTTCAAAATCATTATGCACTTGTTTTAAAGTGAGAATACCTCTTATCATTTCCTTTTTCTGAAGTAATAGCATATCGTTGAAGTTGATGTGCCCAAGTCTCTAGTGTCGTAGCTCTTTTGTAGTCAAACTTGATTCTGTCAAAGCTTGATCTGGTGTTGACCTCAAATTTATTTTTTACAGATCTCCTATTCGAATCCCTGAAGAAATAGTCTTCATACCATCCAAAAAATATTTAATATAACAATTAGATTTAAAGAATTCTACCTTGAGATTATGATCTGTAATCATGGATACAGAAATCAAATTCTTTGTAACTCCAGGTACATACATTACATATTGAATATGTCTAATATTACCATAAGGCAAAATAACATGAATGTTCTTGTACCATTTGATTTGATAGCCTCTATCATCACCAAGGTATATTTGTGCTTCCTTGTTGATTTCTTTAAAATCTTTGAACCATTGTCTATTTCCTGTCATTTGTGTGGATGCTCCCGAATCCACATACCAAATGTCTGCTCCGACATTTTCATCAGTGTCAGCCATGAATAGTCTGAAATCATGAGCATGGTCATCATTTGCCAAATGACCTGCATGTATTTTATGTCTCTATTGTCCTTCATCAATTTTTTTTTCCTGCAATTCTTAGCCATATGACTGATTTTTCCACAATAGAAACATTTTAATACAAATAAGTTCCTATTCGGATACATACCTTGAGATTGATTCGGTCTTTTTTGTGGTTTTCCTCCATTTTTTTGTGATGTATTTCATTTTTTTCTCAAGAATTTATTTTTTTCCATTAAGAAAAGATCTGCACTATGCGATTTTAGACTCAATATTTTTTATTCTTCTTTCATTAATATCATTTTCAGTTCTTCAAAATTTCGGGCTTTCTCCCTCTCACTTATCCCAGTGATTAAAATTTGGTAATCATCAGTCATACCATTCATGGTAATCATGACCAAATCTGTGTCTGCAACTATCTCTCTGATATATACCAATGTTTTCTTCATATCTTTGATCTACGATATGAAAGAAGTAACTATTTCATTCTCCTGCATCTTTATGGAGAGGAATTTTCTCTTCAAGAACAGGAGATTATTTGTATTCCCGATCTCATATAGATCCTTCAACACTATCCAAATTTTTCTTGCAGATTTTCATTCTATAATATGTGGTATGATACAGTCTTTCACTAACATCTTCAATGTCATATTTTCCCTACTCTCTCTCTTCTCCTAGTCTTGAGTCATTGCAGCTCTTGTTGTTGGCTTTGGCTCATCCCCCTTTTCAATCGTCTAGAAACTCTGCGCTTCTAGCACAGTCTACCTCTTGAACTTCCAATTAGAGTAATTGGAACCATCGAGCTTGTTTCTCTTGTTAAAGTATGATTCGATTATTTTATTGTTCATCTTGACGATTGTAAAAAAAATAATTCAAGTAATTGACAAGAGAGAAAAAAAAATAATGACAGATCTACCCTAGATCCTCATAGAAAGAAATGATAATGACAAATCTACCTGATCTGTGATCAGTCCTATAGGTTGCTTTGCGTGTTGCGCCGTAGGCTCTCAACTCCTTTGCCATGACCTCTTTTGTTTCTCAGCACAAGCTCTCTAGCTCCTCTACACCAAGCATACACCGGCAACAAATCTACTCCAGCTCTCTTTCTTCATCGATGAGCTGATATAGGCAGTAGATATGCTTCATATCTCTTTATTAATCGAAGAAATTTCATTGGTAGTAGATATGTGATAGATCTCTTCCCTCATCGGAAAATTTTTACCGGCAGTAGATCTCAAATATCTTCTTTTCATCAGTAGGCGAACACTGGCACAAATCTTCTCAGATCTCCTCTCTTTCCTGCATCGACATGCTTACTAAACAAAATTTTGTGTTGATCATGCCAGGAATGAACCCAATAAGGTTAAGGCTTTTTAGCGCATTTATTCTGCTCAAATACGTGAAGATGAACTTGATTGTTCCTCCGAAAACCGCATTGATTGGCATGACTGTTCTTCAAAAAATCGCGTTGATCCAATCAACATATGAGAAAAAAAAATCCACGAATTCATCAAGAGCTTCTCCTCTGCCACCTAGGTACTCACAGAGATCACAGCACTTAGGCTATGAATCGACCCTGGAGCTCTGATACAATGATAAAATATGCTTGATTGAATTCATAAATAAAAAACTAGTCAACTCTACAATGAAGAGTCTGACTCTGCAGAACACTCTACATTCTCAATAAAACTCAACCAATATATATCATGCATAGATGTATGGAGGTTAGAACCATACCCTAAGAAGTAGAAACTAATTCCTATCCTAAGGTTCTGTGAACCAACTCTCACAAATTAAGGATTCTCCATTATATTTTAACACAATAGAGGATCAATGATATAAATTCAAACAACCCTAGAGGAACGATATTTGGTTTAGATTTTGGATATCACATTGAATTCATATTTGACAAAGTGGAGATGAACCTAGCTAATTTTCAAATCTTTGCCCAAATCATTTTCGTTAAAAATTTAACACTTTAGAGAAATGATCATTGGTTAAGGTTTTGAATGTCACATTGAATTGACGTTTAGTGTAGTGGACATGAGCATAAATATTTTTATCATATCTCTCTTTAAATTTTCTTTCTTTTGATGCTTTTAAAAATTTGTAAATTCTTTTGATGTGTTCATCAGGTTTTTCCACTTAAAATAGAAGAGGTTATAGTTCATTTGTCCAAAATTTAAAGTGCATTTATGTGAATATCAAAGGAGTTGCAGGAATGTCAAATGATGTGTATTTTGTTGGTTGAGTTTAATTTAGGGGAGATTTTAAAAATTATTTTATTTTCAAGAATTATTTTTTACACACACACACACACACATATAATAAACTAAAATGTCTATATTTAATAAAATAATATAATTATTTATTTTCTAATAATTTTATTATTTAATAAAATAGTTGTAATAATAACAATAATATACATAATTGTTTATTTTTATAAAATTTATTATTTAACAAAATAGTAATAATAATAATAATAATAATAATAAAATATTTTGAATGTTTCAATCAAAATAGAAACTAAATTGGTGTATGATATTAAATATAATTACTAATTTTATAGTAATTTTATTATCCAACAAAATAATAATAAAAAATTAGGTTTAAGTTCATAGTCAAGATATAAATTAAAGTAGTGTATGGCTTATGGACCCATCTCCACCCAAAAAATTTGGCTACTAAATATTGTTGGAGATGTACATACTTTATTCCCTATGAATTTGAATATGTGATCTTCTTTTTTGGATAAAACACATGCTCTTAGCCATTAGACTCACTCAACTTGTAAAATAACGAACATAAAAGTTGGCATCCAAGGGAAGGATAGAAAAGTAGCTCAAATTTCAAAGGCGCCAAAAGCAATAATTTTAAGAATTCTGCACGAATTTATGTCAGTAAAAAATTCTATAGAAATCATCAAAGAAATGGACAGCCACCAAAAGAGAAGCCTACAGAGGCATCCAGTAAACCTAAGCAAGGATAGGTGACCAAGCCACCTCTACAATGTTGGGGGTGTGGTGAGGCACACTATTATAAAAAATTCCCACAGTGAGCAAGAAAAGACACAGTTGCAAATTTTCAGGAAGCTTCCATAGTAGGTGATGTGGTGCGAAACATTCCTCCTATCAACGCGATGTTGGAGGATCGACAGTCAGATTATCAACCAATGATGATTGAGTTGGAAGGTAAATTATTGTCTCAATCTATTTCTATTTTGGTAGAACCAGGTGTAAGTCTAAGTTATGTTAGTCCCAACATAGTGGAAACATGTAAATTGAAACAACATAAATAAAAAACTTATGGTTGGTACAACTAGCCACAGGAGACCAAATAAAGGTGACTGATAAGATTCCAATCTGTAAATTAGAAATTGTAGAACAGCAATTGAATGTGGACTTGAACATACATCCATAGGGTCTTATGATGTTTTGTTGGGCATGGATTGGCTAGAAAAATATTGGACCTTAGTGGACTGCAAGGAAAAGATTATTTATTACAAAATGAAAGATGGAACACGTAAGGAGATTCAAGGAATCAAGACACTCATACAACTACGTCTAATAAAAAAATCCCAAATGCATTAATGTATGAAGAAGGGATGTCAGATATATGCTATTCAGGTGGGATATGCCAACGCCAAGGAAAAATCACCTCTGATCGAAAACATACCAGTGGTACAAGATTTCATCGAAGTTTTTCCAGAAAGTATTCCTGGATTACCACCAAGGTGGGACATTGATTTCACTATTGAATTAATGCCAAGAGCATCACTTGTGCCAGGGGCTCCTTAACGAATGAGAATTCCAAACTTAACTGAATTGAAAATGCAGTTACAGGAACTGCTGGACAAAGTTACATTCGTCTGAGTGTGTCCCCTTGGGGGGCACCAGTGTTGTTCGTGAAGAAGAAGGATGGAACCATGTGAATGTCCTGGGACTATGGACAACTCAATAAGTTAACAGTAAAAAATAAATATCCTCTACCTAGGATTGATGATCTGTTTGATCAAGTAAAGGGGGCCAAAGTGTTTTCTAAAATCGATTTAACATCTATATATCACCAGATCTGAATCAAGGATGAAGACATTTGCAAGATTGCATTCTGTAACAGGTACAGGCATTATAAATTTCTGGTGTTACCCTTTGGGTTAAAAAATGCACCAACAACCTTCATGAGGTTAATGCATGGTGTATTCCATCCTTTCCTGGATAATTTTGTACTTATATTTATAGATGATAATTTAATCTATTCTAAAAATCCGGAAGAACATAGAGAGAATTTAAGGATTTTGCTATAAATGCTATGAAAAGTCCAACTGTATGCTAAGTTCAACATATGTTATTTCTTTAAAACAAAAATCCACTAAGTCTATGTCATTTCAGTAGAAAGGATTTTTGTGGATGTAGAGAAAATCAAGACAATTATGGAATGGCGAGTACCCCAGAATGTTGTAGATATTCTATCCTTTATGGGGTTTGCTGGGCACTATCAGAGGTTTATTTAGAGATTTTCCATAATTTATTTTCCCATTACCTCTTTGGAGAGGAAAGGAAAATTTTTCAAGTGGACTGTTGAGTGTCAGAACAATTTTGGAAAATTGAAACAACTTTTAACCACTGCACCAGTATTGAGGGTAGCTAACACCAACAAGAATTTCAAGTGTGTACATACGCAAGTAAAGAGGGTGTTGGGGCAGTTCTATCTCAAGAAGGAAAAGTAGTGGCCTATGAATCAAGAAATTTGAAGGAGCATTAACAAATATATTCGGCCTATGATCTAGAGTTAATAGCAGTGGTAAATGCACTCCGGGTATGGAGACACTACATGCTGGGTAAAACATTTGTGCTTAAAATAGCTCATAGCAGCTTGACTAGTTACTTCAAGAATGCTGATTTAAACTCCAGACAAGCAAGATGGAATGCTTATCTAAGTGAGTTTGATATGGACATCCATCAAGTGAAAGGTAAGGAGAACCGGGTGGATGATGCTTTAAGTATAAAGCTACATTTTGTTTATGAGCTTTACTACAATTAGCTTGAAAATAAATTCTTAGATCAAGTAAAGGAAGCACAAAAAGATCCAGAATATCAATTCCTATGGAAGCAAATGGAAGAGATCAAAAAATAGGGAAGTGCTTCTAAATATACCGTTAACATAGAACAGATGCTGACCTTTAGAGGAAATTTTTATGTACCAAACCATGTGGACCTAAAATCGTTGATCATGGATGAATACACTAGAAGTAACTATGCGGGTCCCCCAGGATACTGAAAAATGTTAGCAAAAATTAGGAAAGTATATTTCTAGCCTGGTATGTGCAAAAATATTAATGATTATTTGACCAAATGTTTGGAGTGTCAATAGGTTAAGGTGGAGCATCGACATCCCGCAGGATTATTGCAGCCCATACCGGTACCTGAATGGAAGAGGGAAGTTATATCCCTAGACTTCCTTACAGGTTTATCACGAAAAAAAGGCAAAATGACTCCATCATGGTGGTAGTGGAAAGATTGAGTAAATCTACACATTTTATACCTGTGTAGTCTACTTACAAGACTGTACAGATACCAGACATATTCATGAAGGAAATTCCCAGGCTACATGGTATTCCAAAGATAGTTATCTCAGACATGGATGTTAAGTTTACCTCAGCATTTTGGAAGACTCTATTTACAGGTCTGAGGACCCAAATAAACATTAGTACAACTTATCATCCCAGACTAATGGTCAAGCAGAGTGAGTAAATCAAGTATTGGAAGACATGATGCGCATATATGTGATGCAACAGCCAACCAAATGGGAAGACTATTTGCATCTTGTTGAAATTTCTTAAAACAATGGTTATTAGGAGTCCCTAAAGATGAGCCCTTTCGAGGCCTTGTATCGGAGGTAGTGTCGCACACCCATAAATTGGAGCATCCCTAAAACAAAATTAATGTTGGGACCAGATATGCTGGCTAAAATGGAATCAGAAGTAAATAAGATAAGACAAAATTTAAAGGCTCCACAAGATCGATAGAAGATCTACACAGATAAAAAGAGGTCTTATTGGGAATTTTAAGTGGGAGACCATGTGTATGTGAGGATCAAACCCAAGAGGAGTACCTTGCGGTGGACCTCTTGTGAAAAGTTGGCTCCCAGGTTTTGTGGACCCTTCCAAATTTTTGAAAGGGTAGGACCTGTGGCCTATCGGCTGTCTTTACCTAGTACACAATGTGTTTCGTGTGTCCGTGTTGAAGCATTATGTGCATGATTCAACACACGTAATTCATTGGCAAAATATATAGGTAGGATGGAATTAAAAATCCTACCTTGAAATATGATTTATTTATGAGAATTGGACATGGAACTTTGTTGTTTGTAGGTAGAGTCAGACGGGGAGTTTCTAGTCAACCACAACACATACTTGATCAAAGGGAAATTATGCTCTGTAAACGTGTCATCACCCAGTTTGAAGTTTAGTGGAAGCACTTCGGCTCGGATGAGGCTACTTAGGAGGACAAAAGATTTGTGTGTGAGGCTTACCCAGGGCTCTTTTCAGAGCTAGAGTGAAACAACTAGGACATTGTTACTTCCAGGGAGGAAGTTATGACAACTGCATTAATGATAACTAGTTGCTAACTAGTTAAAAGACATTTTTAATTATTGTTTAAGAAAAGACTAGAATTATTAATGTTTTGTTGAAAAGTTTTTTTCATTAATGATTAAATATGAATAATAAAATCAGTTATGGAAAATAACTTCATAAAAAGTAAAAGCTAATGGTAAATGTTTTCGAAGAACTGGAAGGTGGTTTGGACAGTTGGAAACAGTTACCTTCTCCTCTAGGGATAAGAGACTGATCCTAGTCAGGAGTAGGGGTTCAGTTCATGGAGGAAGGGAGAGTGTTGTTTTTCCAAGGCTAGTAGTGACTAGTGGAAAACACTCCGCAATCCCAAATTATTTTTTGTACTCACTAGACTTGGTATCTTGAGGTCACAGAAGAAATATCCACTAACAACCTGTAACTTTCAGGAAGGGAGCAAGGGGGCAAGAGGAGGATGTAATCACCTCTCTTGATGGTTGGGAGGACCACAACTATAAACTACATAATTAGATAAGTAAATTGTACTATCTTTGTGTTTAAGAACTATAATATTGTTACTCTGTGTGTGCACAGGTATTTATATACTAGTGATGAAAATAATAAATATTCTATAGACAATTGTTGTGAAAGTATGGAGTATCTGTCACTTTAGTTGTCTCATTATTAACTTTACTAATTCTGTATAAGTGTTGTAAATCAGATGCAGAACAAGCTTTGTGTTATAACACGAGTTCCTTTAGGTTATATTAGGAATGATATACATGTGTTCTACAGTGAATTTCTTTAGGCTATAAATGAGTATTTTCATGGACTGTAGTGTTGTAAAGATGAATAAAAAGGTGTATTTATTTAAATTTGTACGTTGCGTTTTATGTTATGTCCAAGGAAAAACCGAGAGGACTATCGTTTCAGGGTACTAAGAGAAACCCGACCCAAGACACATCATCCCTCAAACCATAACTATACATGGTCGACATAAAAGGTGGTCTAGTCACCTAAAACGAAAATATATAGTTATAAAACCAAGATTACTAATAAATATAATCAAGGAAATATTAGATAAAATGTAACTATATTTTAAGTGCAAATACCATTTACTGAATAAATACACTTGTGTTTATAGTTTGAACAAGAATAAACTCAGAAGCAAGCTTTTACTGCACGAATCATTACAATAATGAAGGGTAGAAATTTGCAGAGAACTTCAACTATAAAAGAGATTTATAGTTTAAGTAAATAACCTTTAGAAAGACTGATAGCACTTTTTATAAATACAATCGTTCATATAGAAAAAATATTAAAGCTTTATATCTTGGAATAGGGTAAGTCTAGTATCAAATTCTTGAGATATAGAAACTCGAATGTCTCAATGCTTGGTCCTAAAACGAAAACGCAAGAAAAAGAAAACTAAGCTTATTCTGTACGGAAAATAGGAATGAAAAAAAAAGCTACACTTTTCCAAATCCTGTATCCAAACCAATACCCGAGAATCAAAAAGAAAGATTCATTGATATTTTGTATTGAGATTTCCTATATAATATGCATGTAATACATCTCAAGACAAGCCCGTAGGCTGTAAATTTCATTGCACAGACATAACAAACATAGGAACAGAGTAATTTTATAAATATATAACCGTGTATTTTTATTCAAGAAACTAACAAACAAAGTTAAAAACTCCAGAAAGCTCGGATTAAGAAGAATCCAAATCTTGAAGAAGTCTAAGGGTCACATTTACATATTACAAGCAATAAAACCTGAAATATGACTAGGATAAAAAACTCCTTAATTCCATAAACAAGACTGTTAGGCATTAATCCACAACAGTTGAAAGATATATTACATTTGGAATAAAATTCTCAGCAGAAAAATGTATAACCATTTATAACATATAGAAGTAAGACTTCCTACGAAACTCTGGAAGGGGTTGAGTAGTCCATGAACTAGAATACCTGGAAAGAGATGCATGTTTATTTGTCAAACACGGAAAGGTAGAAAAAATCCTTGTTCAAGGAGAAGCATAGGGTACCAAAGGGAAATGCACCCGCGACAAAACATTACGAGTTAAATTATGAGCTGAAGAGGATTATTTAACAAAGAATTTGAAGAAAACAGACCATTCCTCATATGAATGTAGATGGTTAACTTTTAATATTGTTTAAATACCTGTCAAAGTGGAGACCGACCATCGAAACCTATAGAATTCCAAGTGAAAATCGAACATAGAGAAAACTAGGTTAAAAAGAAGGAGGCTATGGTACTAAAACGTCTGAGTGAAAGACATAAATGAAAATTTTACCTAAGCAGAGTGACTGATAGGAAGTGAGCTTACTGTTTCATAAAATCTGAGTATGTCACTCCAAGGAAGAAGCCAGAGATCCACCATCAAACACGTAAATACTCAGAAGCAACACTAAAGTTGACCAATGAACCTCCATAGCAGCACCTCCAGCTAGAGGAGTGTGATCGGGATTGTGCATGAGAGAATAACCAAGGGCAGCTCAACTCCTTCAAATCGGGACCGTGAGAAGAAATTGGGGTTTTTACCGTTCTATGGATTCCTACCAGAACTAAAACACTATCGATTAGAAAAGAATCGAACAATAGGTAAGGAGACAGGTGTGTTTAGAAGTCCAAGTCCAATCTCGAGAGATATCCCATAGCTAGATTCCCATAAAAGCATAGCACCAACTTAGCTACCATCAGTTAACAATAATCGAAGTAATCAATGGGATGTGGTACAGGTGCAAACCCCCAAAATAAATGATAGATATGTATAGTTTAAGGTGTAATGGAATGAACAAGATTCTAGTTTGGTTTAAATATATTGAATTAGCATTCTAATAATATTCCTATTATATTGCAGTTAGCGTTCATAGATAATGAATTAAGATGTTAGGAATGAAAATTGTAAAGTATATTAAATTGTATATAAACATGTAAAAAAAAATTATGTTCGTATGTTATAAGTGGTATCAAAGAAGCATTCATACATTGGGACCCTAAGGGTCAACTAACAATTTACTTTGTTTGTATACTGATGCACAAAATAGAAGTATAACAGGAAACATCATGAGAAGGGGAACAATGCAAAAACCACCCCAGGACACTGGGGAACCTCAAACACAACTATTTGTGAGCCCTGAGATGTGGGTTCAATTGAGTGTCGACCAGCACCAGCAAACAAGTAGACTGTTGGGGGAACAACAACATCAAACAAGCATACTATTGAGTACAGTGCAAAAACTGCATGAATAGATGGATCGAGTTCGTAACGATAACGAACATTTAATGCAAGAGAAATAAAATATACTTAAGAGCCTGTCAGACAAATAAAATCAAGAAATGGAACACCCCAGTGCTGATAGGAACACGCAAGACGGCGATGAGTGAAAAACAATGGAACACACCACTAACAGAGTGGAAAGAAGCCCTTCTGAGCAAAGCGATAAGAACAAAAACTATAATGAAGTGGAGTCTGGAAATGTGTCAGATCAACAAGATGTTAAGAAGAAGAAAGTGGAACTTCAGGTGGAGTTATGAAAAATAAAACCACCATCATTTGATGGTGAATCTGAGGAAGTAGTGGAAGAATAGTTGATTAACATTAACAAATATTTTCAAGTATACGAGTACAACATCATCTTGAAGGAGAGATTGGCCATATATCAGTTAAGAGATAAAGCCACTTTGTGGTAGGAAGAAGTAAAGAATGTTCACAACATTGAGGAACAAGATGTTACTTGGGAATCGTTCCAATAATACTTTAAAGACAAGTATTTAGCAAAACATTTCTATGATGAGAAGGAAAAAGAATTTCATGACTTGAGACTGGGACATATGACTATGGATGATTATATCACCAATTTTACATCCCTATTACAATATTTTCCATACCTTCGAGAGGAAAAGGCTAAGGTGCAAAGATTTCTAAGCATCCTGCCAACACATATCATAGAGCGAATTGAATTTGTAAATCCTAGAATCATGGATGAAGCCATTCGTAAGGCATGAATGTGCTATTAGCAGTCCAAGGCTAAAGGGGAGGTTGGAAAAAGTTGGCATCCAAGCAAAGGATAGGAAAGTAGCTCAAATTTCAAAGGCGCCAAAAGAAATAATTTTAAGAATTTTGCACGAAGTTCTGTCAGTAAAAAATTTGGCAAAAATCATCAAAGAACTCGATGGCCAATAGAAGAGAAGCCTACAGATACATCCAACAAACCTGAGCAAGGACAGGTGATCAAGCCACCTCTATAGTGTTGAGGGTGTGGTGAGGCAGACTATTATAAAAAGTACCCACAATGAGCAGGAAATGACACAGTTGCAAATTTGCAGGAAGCCTCCATAGTAAGCAATGTGGTGTGAAACATTACTCATATCAACGCCGCAGCGTTGGAGGATTTATAGTCAGATTATCAACCAACGATGATTGAGTTGGAAGGTAAATTACTGTCTCAATTTGTTTCTATTTTGGTAGACCCAGGTGCAAGTCTAAGTTATGTTAGTCCCAAAATAGTGGAAATGTGTAAATTGAAAGAATAGAAATACAAAAACTCGTGGCTTGTACAACTAGCCACATGAGAAAAAAGAAAGGTGACTTCTAAGATTCCAAACTGTACATTAAAAATTGCAGAACAACATTTGAATGTGGACTTGAATGTACTGCCACTAGGGTCCTATGATTTTTTGTTGGGCATGGATTGGCTAGAAAAACATTGGATCTTAGTGGCTTGTAAGGAAAATATTATTTATTACAAAATGCAAGATGGAACATGCAAAGAGATTCAAGGAATCAAGAAACCCCTACAACTACGTCCAATAACAACATCCAAAATGCATAAATTTATGAGGAAGAGATGTCATATATATGCTATTCAGGTGGGATATGACATCTCCAAGGAAAATGCACCTCTGATGGAAAACATATCAGTGGTACAAGATTTCATGGATGTTTTTCTAGAAAGTATTCTTAGATTACCACCAAGGCAGGACATTGATTTCACTATTGAATTAATGCCAGGAGCATCACCTATGTCAAGGGCTCCTTACCGAATGAGCATTCCAAAATTAACTGAATTGAAAATGCAGTTAGAGGAACTGCTTGACAAAGGTTACATTCGTCTGAGTGTGTCCCCTTGGAGGGCACTAGTGTTGTTCGTGAAGAAGAAGGATGGAACCATGTGAATGTGCATGGACTATAGACAGCTCAACAAGTTAATAGTAAAAAATAAATATCCTCTACCCAGGATTGATGATCCGTTTGATCAATGAAGGAGGCCATAGTGTTTTCTAAAATAGATTTAAGATCTAGATATCACCAGATCCGAATCAAGGATGAAGACATTTTCAAGACTGCAATCCATACCAGGTATGGGCATTATGAATTTGTGGTGTTACCCTTCGAGTTAAAAAATGCACCAGCAACCTTCATGAGGTTAATGCATGGTGTATTCTATACTTTCCTGGATGATTTTGTACTTATATTTATAGATGATATTTTAATCTATTCTAAAATCCAGGAATAACATAGAGAGCATTTAAGGATTGTGCTGGAAATTCTAAGAAAACACCAACTGAATGCTAAGTTTAGCAAATATGATTTCTTTAAAACATAAATCCAGTACTTAGGCCATGTCATTTCAATAGAAGCGATTGTTGTGGATCCAAAGAAAATAAAGACAATTTTGGAATAGCGAGTACCCTAGAATGGCAGATATTCGATCCTTTATGGGATTAGTTGGGTAGTATCGGAGGTTTATTAAGGGGTTTTCTAGAATTGATTTTCCCATTACCTATTTGCAGAGGAAAGAAATTTTTTTCAAGTGGACTGTTGAGTGTCATAATAATTTTGAAAAGTTGAAATAGCTTTTAACCACTGCACCAGTACTGAGGGTAGCTGACCCCAACAAAGAATTTGAAGTGTGTACAGACGCAAGTAAAGTGGGTGTTGGGGCAGTTCTATCTCAGGAAGTCAAAGTAGTGGCCTATGAATTAAGAAAGTTGAAGGATAATGAACAAAGATATTCGACCTATGATCTAGAGTTAACAACAGTGGTACATGCACTCCAAGTATGGAGACACTACTTGCTAGGTAAAAATTTTGTGCTTAAAACAGATCATAGCAGCTTGACTAGTTACTTCAAGCAAGTTGATTTAAACTCCAGACAAGCAAGATGGAATGCCTCTCTAAGTGAGTTTGATATGGACATCCAGCACGTAAAAGGTAAGAAGAAACAAGTGGCTGATGATTTAAGTAGAAAGCTACATTCTATCTATGAGATTTACTAAAATCAGCTTGAAAATAAATTCTTAGATCAAGTAAAGGCAGAAGCACAAAAATATCCAGAATATCAATTCCTATGGCAGAAAATGGAAGAGACCAGAAAATAGGGAAGTTCTTCTGAATATGGAGTTAACCTAGAAGAGATGTTGGCCTTTAGAGGAAAGATGTATGTACCAAACCGTGTGCACCTAAAATATTTTATCATGGATGAATGCCATAGAAGTAATTATGCGGGTCGCCCAGGATACCAGAAAATGTTAACAGCCATCAGGAAAGTATATGTCTGGCCTAGTATGCGTAAAAATATTGTTGAGTATTTAACTAAATGTTTGGAGTGTCAACAAGTTAAGGTGTAGCATCGACATCCCGTTGGATTTTGTAGCCCATACTAGTACCTAAATGGAAGTGGGAAGTTATATCCCTGAACTTCATTACAGGTTTAGTGCGAACAAAAAGGCAAAATGATTCCATCATGGTGCTAGTGGACAGATTGAGTAAATCTGCATATTTTATACCTGTGTAGTCTACTTACAAGACTATATAGATAACAAACATATTCATGAGGGAAATTTTCAGGTTGCACGGTATTCCGAAGATGGTTATCTCAGACAGGGATGTTAATTTTACCTCAGCATTTTGGAAGAATCTTTTTACGAGTCTCGAGACGCAAATAAAATTTAGTACAGCTTATCATCCCCAGACCGACGGTCAAACAGAACGAGTAAATCAAGTATTGGAAGAAATGTTGCACTTGTATGTGATGCAACAGCCAACCAAATGGGAAGACTATTTTCATCTTTTTGAATTTGCTTACAACAATGGTTATCAGGAGTCCCTAAAGATGAGCCCTTTCGAGGCCTTGTATAGGAGGCATTGTCGCACACCCATAAATTGGAGCAACCCTGAAAAAAAATTAATGTTGGGACCAGATATGCTTGCTGAAATGGAATTAGAAGTAAAGAAGGTAAGACAAAATTTAAAGGATGCACAAGATTGGTAGAATATCTACACAAATAAAAAGAGGTCTTATCTAGAACTTGAAGTGGGAGACCATGTGTATGTGAGGATGAAACCCAAAAGGAGTGCCTTTCAGTGGACCTCTTGTGCCAAGTTGGCTCCCAGGTTCTGTGGACTCTTCCAAATTTTGGAAAGGTTAGGACTTGTGGCTTATCGGCTGGCTTTACCCAGTCACATAAGAGTACAAAATGGTTTCATGTGTCCCTGTTGAAGCGTTATGTGAATGATTCAAAGCACGTAATTCATTTGCAAAATATACAGGTAGGATAGAATTAAAAATCCTAACTTGAAATATGATTTCTTTATGAGAATTTGACATGAAACTGTGCTATTTGTAGGTAGAGCCGGACGACGAGTTTCTGGTCAAGCCGCAACACATACTTGACTGGAGGGAAATTATGCTCCAGAAACCAGTCATCACCCAGGTTAAAGTGTAGTGGAAGAACTTTGGCCCAGATGAGGCTACTTGGGAGGACAAAATATTTGTGCATGAGGCTTACCCAGGGCTCTTTCTAGAGCTAGAGTGAAACCCCGAGGATGGTGTTACTTTTAGGGGGGAAGTTGTGACAACCGCATTATTGATAAATAGTTGTTAACTAGTTAAAAGTCATTTTTAACTATTGTTTAAGAAAAGACTAGAATTATTAATGTTTTGCTGAAAATTTATTTTCATTAGTGATTAATTATGAATAATAAAATCATTTATGGAAAATAACTTCATAAAAAGTAAAAGCTAATGGTAAATGTTTTCGAAGAACTGGAAGGTGGTTTGGACAGTTGGAAACAGTTACCTACTCCTCTAGGGATAATAGATTGATCCCAGTGAGGAGTAGCGGTTCTGTTCGTGGAGGAAGGGAGAGTGTTGATTTTCCAGAGCTGGTAGTGACCAATAGAAAACACTCAACAATCCCGAATTATTTCTAGTACTAACTAGACTTGGTGTCCTAAGGTCACAATAGAAATATCCACTGTCAACCCATACCTTTCAGAAAGGGGGCAAGGGGGGCAAGAGGAGGACATAATCACCTCTCTTGATCGTTGGGAGGACAACAGCTATAAACGGCATAATCATATAAGTAAACAGTACTATCTCTATTTTCAAGCATTGTAATATTGTCACTCTTTGTGTACACAGATACTTATATACTAGTGACGAAAACAGTAAATATTCTATAGACATGTGTTGTGAAAGTATGGAATATCTATCATCTTAGTAGTCTCATTATTAATTTTACTAATTCTGTATAAGTGTTGTAAATCAGATGCATAGAAAGTTTTGTGTTATAATATAACTTCCTTTAGGTTATATCAGGAATGATATACATATGTTTTACAGTGAATTTCTTTAGACGACAACTGATTATTTGCATGGACTATAGTGTTGTAAAAATGGGGAAAAAGGTGTATTTATTTAAATTTGTAAGTTGTGTTTTCTGTTATGTCCAAGGAGAAACAAAGAGAGGACTGTTGGTCAAGGGTACTGGGAGAAACTCGACCCGAGACACATCATCCCTCAAACCATAACTATACATGGATGATAGAAAAGGTGGTCGAGTCACCTAAAACGAAAATATATAGTTATAAAACCAAGATTACTAATAAATATTATAAAGCTAACAGTAGAGAAACTGTAACTTTATTTTAAGTGCACATACCATTTACTGAATAAATACACAAGAGTTTATAGTTTGAACAAGAATAAACTCATAACCAAGCTTTTACTGCATGAATCATTACAATAATGAAGGGTAGAAGTTTGTAGAGAACTTCAACTATAGAACTTCAACTGTAAATGAGATTTATACTTTAAGTAAATAACCTTTAGAAATACTGATATAGCATTTTTTATAAATACAACTTTTCATATTAACAAAATATTAAAGCTCTATATCCTGGAATAAGGTAATTCCGGTAAAGACTTCTTGGGATATAAAAGCTCGAATATCTCAATGCTTGGTCCTAAAACAAAAACACAAGAAAAGGAAAATTAAGCTTATTTTGTAGAGAAAAAAAAGGAATGACAAAAAAAAGCTACACTCTGCCAAATCCTGTATCCAAATAAAAACCTGAGAATCAGAAAGAAAGATGCATTAAGATTTGGTATTGATAGTTCGTATATAATACGCATGTAATATATCTCAAGACAAGCTCGTAGGCTCTAAAGTTCATTGCACAGACATAACAAACATAAGAATAGAGTAATGTTATAAATATATAACCCTGTATTTCGATTCAAGAAACAGACAAACAAAGTTAAAAACTTCAAAAAGCTCATATTAAGAAGAATCCAAATCTTGAAGAAGTCTAAGGGTCACATTTACATATTACAAGCAATAAAACCCGAAATATGACAAGGAGTGAAAACTCCTTAATTCCATAAACAGGACTGTTAGGCATTAAGTCACGACCATTGAAGAATACATTACATTTGGAATAAAATTCTCAGCGGAAAAATGTGTAACCATTTCTAACATATAGAAGTAAGACTTCCTACTAAACTCCGGAAGGGGTCGAGTAGTCCATGAACGAGAATACCTGGAAAGAGACGCATGTTTATTTTTCAAGCACGACAAGGTAGAAAAACTATGTGTTCAAGGAGCAACATAGAGTACCAAAGGGAAACACACAAAACATTAGGAGTTAAATTATGAGCCGAAGACGGTCATTTAACAAAGAATTTGAAGAAAACATAGCATTCCTCATCTGAATGGAGATGGGTAAATTTTAATATTGTTTAAATACCTGTCAAAGTGGAGACCGACCATCGAAACATATAGACTTCCAAATAAAAATCGAACATATAGAATGTTAGGTTAAAAAACAAGGAGGCTATGGTACTAAAATGTCTGAGTGAAAGACATAAATGAAAATGTTACCTAAGCAGAGTGACTAGCAGGAAGTGAGCTTACAATTTCATAACATCTGAGTATGTCGCTACAAGAAAAAAGCCGAAGATCCACCATCAAACACGTAAATACTCAGAAGCAATGCCAAAGGCGACCAGCAAATCCTCATAACAACACCTCCAACTAGAGGAGTCTGATCAGGACTTTTCATGAGAGAATAACCGAGGGCAGCTCAACTCTGTCAAATGAGGACCATTAGAAGAGATTGAGGTTTTTACCCTTCTGCGGATTCTCGCCCAAAATAAACCATCGTGGATTAGAAAAGAATCGAACGACAGGGAAGGAAATAGGTATGTTTAGAAATCTGAGTCCAGTCCCGAGAGATATCCCATAGCTATATTCCCATAAAATCATAGTAACAACTCAGCTATCGTCAGTTCACAATAATCGAGGTAATGAATGAGACGTGGTATAGGTGAAAACCCCCAAAATAAATGACAGCTATGTATATTTTAAGGTGTAATGGAATGAACGAGATTCTAGTTTGGTTTAAATATATTGAATTATCATTCTAATAATATTCCTATTACATTGCAATTAGCATTAATAGATAATGAATTAAGATGTTAGGAATGAAAATTGTAAAGAATAGTAAATTGTATATAAACATGTAAAAAAAAATTATGTTCGTATGTTACATTTTGATATGCTAACAACTCATTTTTCTCACACATAATTAAACAAGTTAACCCTAATACCTAATGACATCTTTTAGGAATGAAAGTATGTCCCCTTAAGAAATATCAACATGTCATTTTAGGATGAATGAACTCCTAACTAGTCACTTTACATGACATGGTTTTTGGTGAATAGAAAACATCAGTTGTACATATAATGACCAATTATTAATGTTCTAACTACTAATTAAACATTAAGTAGCAAGTGATGGTTGTCCACAATATTCATTGAGCGCTTAACTCTAATAAATTTTATCACCTTGCAAAAATTAAATGTATAGATAATTTTAGTTAAAAGTGTATTTTGGTTATGAATTAAGATTTGAAGTTATTTTTGATTCACTAAAAACCCATTTTTCTCGCACATAGAGAAGCATGTTAACCTCTAAGACCCCATAGCTTTTAGTAGGAGTAGAAGTCTACATTATAGGGACCACTAGAGTCATTTTAAGTTTGTATTTTTTCTTAAATGCAAATGATGTGTTTGGAAACATTCATATATAATGGAAAATGATAATTATCCCTATTATTAATTGACCACTAAATTCTAATTGAATTTTACACCTTCTAAAATAAGTAAATAAATTATTTGCACCAAATTATAAAATGAATTTAGGTAACAAATTAGTCTTAAAATTATTACTATCTTTTAATGGAACTAACACTTTTAAAATAATGTGTGATATTTAAAAGAAAAAATTGAACTTAATCAAATTTGACATAACATATGATTATATGGACACAAAACCAATATCCATTTTGTGCATTGCTACTCATTATACATCATCTAAAATACCCTCTTTATTGATACATAATAAACATACCTTTTCTCCACATTGATATTCATTCAATTGTAAATGGCTAATGCACCTATTCACATTCACATATAATTCCTTTTGAATTTATTGACTTGTAGATCACATATTTGCATCTATGTTTGTTGTCCTTTAGGTGAATGTGATATTGAATAAACCAAAATAAGAAATAAGTTTGAGACAAATTACAAGGTGCAAAGTAAGTTGTAGTTGCAAACCTCCACACTATTATCGTTAATGGGTATAAGGGAAAACAATTGTTGAATGATGATGTGGGAGATGTCATTAAATTCTTCCACAATATTTCAACCCATCCCACTAGTTTGGATGCTCTAAACATACTTCCATGTAATCTAACTCTACTCCTCTTTCTCAATTAAAACCTAACAAATTTCTTTTATAATTCATATATAAATTAATTTTTTCAATACTCTCACTACGCTCTAAGCATATTTATTTGTGATTAAGGTCTCACATTTCCACCACTTCCCTAAAATTAGAAGGTCTCACATTTCCACCACTTCCCTAAAATTAATTCCAGACTATTATTTCCCTAAACATTAGAAAAAACAATTTTTATACCCTCTACATCTTGGTAAGATTAATTATAACATTTTTGTCTTGCAAAATATCCAAATTCACCACCCTGCTATTTTGCTTTTAACATGTCTCCATTTTATTTGATATTTTTTAGTCTAAGTTATAAATAACTTCAATAATAACAACACACAAAAATATCTTGAACAACTTATAGATAATAGATACAAAACATATGAAACTATAAATAAACTTGGAAATCATCTAAGTGTGTCTTCATGATTTCAAAAATACAATGAAGTCCTCCTTATATGAATTTCTATTATGTCATGGATAAGACTTGTATTCCTTTTTTCATGGTATTTTTCATAATGAATATTACTAAGTGGGCAAGTTAGAACACAATTTTATTTATACTAAATTTCCATTTATATAATCATGGCACACCAATATTATGAGAAAAGCAAAGTTTAGGGTGGACTAGAGTTTTCTCCATTTCAATGTTATTATTAGTTAATTTTATTTTTTTGGAAACCATGTTTCTCACCTCCCTTTCACACGTATGAATGGACTAATTGTAATTGTAAATAGCCAAACTTGATAAAAAGGTTGTATGCCAGCATTTTTATCTATGCTACCTTAACATAGAAATGGATGGATTTATTGATAATACCACATCATACAAATAAATGCAACATTCTTGATCATCGAGATGTTTTCAATACCTACCAAATAGATGGATTTCCAATTTTCACTTTATGTAATGTTGAAGTAACGGTTCCTTGGATGTTTAATCACAAGAGACACGTGGGTTTCATCATTGAACCATGTTAACCAAGATATTTTTGTTAACCAAGATATTTTTATGGGAAAAACCATTTCGCTTCTTTTTAGTATTTATACTGTAAATAGTATAATGTTAAAAAAAAAAAAAACATAAGGAAAATAATAATAATAATACTATAAATAAATAAAACTTTAATAACATATACTTTTGGCATTATCTTCAAAAATTGTTGTAATTAGGATACATCAGCACCCATATTTATAGATTGTCATAGTTTATTTCTTTTCTTATTTGGAGGTTTTTCTGGTCTCATTTGTTTAGAATCTTATAGGAATTTGTTGGAATTTTGTGAACTCTCCACAATGCAAGTTTTCAAAATATTTTTCAGGGTATTAAATTCATATGTAGTCAAAAACCAATTTTAAACAACAAAGATTAAGATTTGACCAAAAATTTTAAGCTAAATTCTCACCAAAAACTCCAAAACTTATAACATACTAAAAAAAACTTTCTAGAAAATCCCTTATCTTATTCTAGCAAGACACATTAACAATATTATTATGACTTTTGGGTCTTCTGCTAAATAATAAAATCTAGTATATTTGGCTTGCAGACTGCTGAATATATCCCGGTGTTATATTGGTGACCATGAAGATTGATCCTAAGTCTCTCCTAAATTACTCTAAAAAATTACAAATTCACCAAAATAGAAACATTATTATGCCGGTATCAATCTGGTTATTCGATGGCAAAGTTTCCTCTTTTATTTATATATATATATATATATATATATATATATATATATATATATAACTGAACCCAAAAGTCAAATTGGTACCAGATTGTGATGAGATTACCTTAATCCCTTGAATTTTGTGTTCACAGTCATTTTCACAGAGTTGTCATGGCTATTGGGAAACTGCTTTGAGCTTTCCTCAATTTCTTGGAAGCCGTCACCTTATCCTGCCGGACTGTTACCGGCGTTGCAGATACCGACCTCTCATAGACGATTGTGTAGGTACCGTTACGTGCAGACTTGTGGATACTGACATCTTCTCTGGATGCACAGTCGTTCAAACCTCGATGTAAACTGACATCACAGTCATTAAAATTTTACTGTAACTATTTGTCGTTGTAAAAGTTGATCAAAACTAAGTTCCATGGAAATTTGTATGACGTAATTTTGGATAATATCTAGGTGCAGTTTTATGAAGATACAACCTTTTCTTTATGGTTCCATGGAACCTTCTCATTTTTTTTTTAAATACATATATTTGGTCGTAAGAATCTGGTCATACAAACAGTTTTAAATAATATTTGATTATTTTAAAATTCAAATTTAATTTTTTAATGATATTGATAGATTTAGAACTAAATTCCTAGCGAGACTATTGTATAATCAGAAGAGAGTGGACGATAAAACTTTGTTCATGTACAATAAAACTCTCTGTTTATTATCAGATAGAAAAAACAGTTTATTAGGTTTAGCTGTCTCATGAGTCTTTATAAGATTCCAAACATTTCCAAGGTTTTAAGCTTTTAGTTGTTGAGAAATTGACAAAACTTTTTGGTAACTATTTCATTCTTAAATTTTTTAAAAAGATATACATATTTTATTTTCTTGAATCAGGAATTTTTTTTTAAATGAAGTAAATGTTTTTAATCATTATATTAAATCAAACTGTTAAAACCAAAACTAAACGCAATTTAAACAACGGATAATCATAAGCATGAGATGTCAATAGGGATGACATTGGAGTAGGTGGTTCCGAAAAGTACTGGCAGATTAATTTGAATTATGAAATTTTATTTTGCTAGATTTTTAGTGTTGGTGGACAGAAATTGCATTCTGAGTGTAGTTTATCATTTTTATTCTTTCATGGCTCATTCAAATTTTTTTTTAGAAAATGAAAATTTATTTATAAGTTAAAAAAATTTCTATAACAAAATAACAACAAATTTCTATATAATTAAGATATTGTTGATGAGAACTTCTAAAAACCTTAGTTCCAGAAGTTTTTAAATGTCCTTGGAACCATTCAATTCAGGATAAAAGCATATATATATATATATATATATATATATATATATATATATATATCGCACTTCAATTGGGAATAAAGAAAATATATGAAATCTTTGAAATTCAACAAACCCAGATTCAAATCACCCTGTCAACAATATAAACCCTATATTTACTACGTATCAAGTAATTTGGAATTTTTTTTAAATAGCGTTTTAACTGTTTTTATCTGAAATTATATTTATATATATATATGAAAAACAGTTAAAAGACATTCAAATTGCGGCGACAACACATTTAGAAGAAATTTATGTAATTAGATATTTCGGAGAATAAATTTTACGAAGTGTGTGTGGGACTGGAGATATATCTTAAAACAGATTGTCCCGGGTTAAAAATGCATGGCAAATTCAAATTCTGGTGGTTACATGATTATCTGAGATCTGCTGGGACATCTTTAACCCCCAGTCTTACAGCTAGGTACATTCGCAGAGAGCTGTAGTATGTTCAAAACGATGGAAAACTGGTCCGTAACAATAACATAAATAAAGAGCAACGGTGATCTCGCGGTCAATTGATGTCGCAGCTAGCCCTGGCAAAGCCAATACGCGAGTTCTGGAGATCATATTCTATCCACATATTCTGCTGGTGATGATTGCCAATAATGTTGGCCTCAATCGCCACCAAATCCGAATTACCAAATGTGAAACAGTAGATTACCATGCCCTTTGCAGCATTGCTGCCTGCGCTGCTTTGGGGTATCTGATACAGCAGCTGATGACCATCTATTGTCATTTCTGCAGAGTCGAACAGCAGCGTCACGGGGGTCAACATCTGTGGGAATTGCGAGCTAACGGGTTGCTGGTAACAAAGATCCAGAGCCCCTTGGAACACAAAATTCCCTCCCAAAGGGTTCAGTAGGAGCCCGTGGTTCTGGCGGATGAACTCCAGCTTGAGTAGGGCATACGCCTCCGCCACAAGGAACGTGAACTGCGTCCCGGAGTCAATCATGGTCTGGCCGGCGCCCGTGTGGTCTGGGAGGAACACAGACTTGGGGATGGGGAGAAGGCTGTTTCCAACCTTAATGCCCTCTAATTTGAGGCTGTAGGCAGCTCTGTCGAAATAAGGTAGCCGAAGTTGTATTGTATACAGAGGCGTGTAATTCAAATATTTGGCAACAGGAGAATTTCCAAAGAAGAGGACACCTGGAGAATCCGCAGAAAGGAAACGATCTGCGATACAGTATGAGAATTTTTGCGAAATATTGGCGTTTTGCAGTTGAGAAACGAAGGACAAAGCCCCACGGTTGAGACCCATCAGACCCGGGGTGCCCGGCAGCGCGGAGGAAGCGCATCCGAGCACTACACCCGGAATTCGGAGAGGCGCCGCCGTCGGGCTTGAAAGTTGAAGAGTAACCACATCGCTGCCAAGGTTTCCTTCCACGTCAGTGCCGTCGGCGTACATGTACGTGAAAGAGCAGAGACGTTTGGCGTCGCAGCTAGCGGGAACGGGGAAGTCAGCGGTCTTTTGAGTGCAGACGGGAGAGTTGCAGGGTATTGCGTTATAGGAAGGCGAGAGAGTGGGATCGAATGAAGGGGTATTCGAAGAAGCATTGCGGGCGCAGTGGAGCCACGAGAGCTCGCTGCCTGTGTCCACCACCATTCGTTGCTTTTGGGGAGGAGTTCCCACCATGACTTCCGCCATGAGAGTATTGCTATAGCTAAAAGACACTCCGTCCGTGGCTGCAGCCTTGGACGCTGTCAGATTCGCGTTGGCGTGGTGGCTGTTCATTGTTTTAGTGAGAGAAGTTATGAGAAATGAAGGGCATGCGGTAGCAGTGGAGAAGAGAGGCAATCCATGGCCCTCGCCATTGTGGGAAGTTGCATTAGGATTGAAATTAAGGAAGTAACTCACATTCAGTGGATAGGTAGTTTCAAGCTTTTGATGGCTTAATGCATTAAAGCCAGAAAGGAAAAACAATATGAGAAGAAAGGGAATGTAGTATAAAGGAGAGAAGAGTGAGAGGGAAGCCATTGATGAATAAATCTGAGCAGTGGCATGGAGTAGACATAGACAACAACAGATATATACGCTGCAATTCGATTTGGATGATGACAAGGGCGTGGAGTTGGAAATTGTGTTGGCTTTCATTCTCACAACTTTTCTGGATGACCATTTGGAAAAGAGCGTGTAAAAAGGTTTCGAGTTTATGTGGAAAAGGGTGTCACAGGACAGCTGTTTCTTGCCCCACCAAGAATATGTGGTCGGTCGCAACTGTGGAAGTACACACTCCTTTGATTGCACAATCAACGGAATTGAGTTTTAAATTTTAATACTTCTCATTTTATTTACAATTAGATTTTGATTTATTTTTCTCAGGCTGTTTTGGAATATACGAATTGATTTGAAATTTTATGCTCAGTATATTTTGGTGAATATTAAATACTATATTTGAATTTTCACACCTGCTTTTATTCAGGCAAATATTAAACGCCACAGTGGAGGTCAATAATGTTGCCATGGAATCTTCTATCTTTAGTATATGGTTTATGAATATAGTAATATTCTCTTCGTCTCATTTGAATGAAAGGACGAGATTCAACGCGTTAGCGTGTTAGCGTGTTCCCATGTCAACTCAAGCAATAATGATTAGTGTGAATAATTGAAATGATTAGCAGGTTTCCATGTCAATTGATCAGCAGGTTTTAATTGGGGACCTCCCAAATAGAATGTACGGCCTGTAATGGTCGTTTCCATTTTCGTCACTAGGAATTCTCCATTTAAAAGCTAGACCACCTTCCTCAGCAATAGTTAAATTCAATGGATATGTATATATTTTTATTTTTATTTTCAACATGAAAAATACTTTTGGTTTATATAGTATATTAGGGCATATGTCTTTGATTGTATTCCATGTGCTCTGACCAAAATACAAAAATTGTCAAAAAAAACTTCCTTTTTACTATCCCTTCTCAATTCATTGTGATGGGTCTTCTGCTCATCTTGCTAAGGTTCATTTTCCTTCCTATTCCGAAAAGAAGTATACAAAATAAGTCTTATATAATATTTACCTTACCTTCTGCACCAAGGCCAAATGAGTTGTATAACTCATAGTGCATTTCACCAAATATGCCATTCAACTCTTTTTTGGATAATCTATTCACTTCATTGTTTTTTTCTCTGTATACATGGCAGAAGGTTATAGTAGTGAAAGTCCACTTCAAAGCATAAATACACTCCATCCAATGTGCAAGATAACTTGGATTTAAGTGGGTTTCCTTATTCATGTGATCAATAATGACTTTGGAGTCTCCAAAAACCCAAACCTCTTCCAGATATAGTTGATTGGAAAACCATAACAAATCCCACAATGCTAAAGGTTCAACCCACATGGTAGTGCCTCTTCCCCCATTCCAATATATTTTATAATGACAGTTCGGCGAAATCATGAGCCAGGCACCACATCCACTCTGATTTTGTGATGTACCATCAAAGAAGCTAGCTGGATAGTGTATTTCAAAAGGACGTAGCCTCTTCGAAGCGTCACAAGGAGTTTTTTGCTTTAACTTCAGCTTTTCCATTGAGTTATAGATCTGTAAACATATATTTTGTGGTGTACTCGGCTGCCCATTTCAAATGAATCTTGCCATCATTTTTTTGATCTCTATCAATGTTTTGTTTGGAATTAAATAAAAAGGAGCCCAATAGACTGTGTATTGTTGTAATACTGTTTGTGCCAAAATTAGTCTTCCCCCCCCCTCGATAACCATCTTGAAGACCAGATGTATATCTTTTTCTGGTATTTGGAAATTAACCATTTCCAATCTTCCGCCGAGTATTCGTCGGCTTCCTCCGAAATCCGAAGTAAGTCAATCCTCCTCTGAGTGGAGCAATGTTGAAATTAAAATATGCCCCCAAGTATTTGAATTCCTCTTCATCACCTTCAGCATAGTAAATACATGATTTTCCTTTGCTTGTCATCATTCCCGACGCTTTGCAAAAACTATTAAGAATGTTATTGAGCTCCTCCCAGCTGCTCTTCTGCATAGTACCAAAGTAAGGACATCGTCTACAAATAGAATTTGTGAAACATCCTTCCGCGGGAAGACTTCAACACCCTTAAAACTCCCCAAGCCAGTCACTTTTTTAATCTTTATACTTAAGGCATCCATAATCAAAATAAAGAGTAGGGGTGAGAGGGCACAGCCCTGTCTCAACCCTTGTCCCAAATGAAAAATGCTCGACATTGTACCATTGATTATGACAGCCATTGATGTGTGAGTTATGCAACCCATAATCCATGCCACCACCTCACTGTCAAGTCCAATTTTAAACAAAACTAGTCTTAAGAAAACCCAATCAAACCTATCGTAAGCCATTAGGGGAATTTTGAGGTCTAAAATGGGCCTCCTAAGGAAAATGTACAATCAAAATTCACTTTATGACAACCAATCACATTTTAGGGGATGACATCATCCCTAATGGTTGACGTGGCATTGCTTGAGTTAAAGTTACTTACTTGTCACATTCTCAATGGTGGATAAAAACTCATGGTTAACCATGGTAGTGCTCTAAGTAAGGTTTAAAGTCAGAGTAAAGTACTCATAATAAATGTCATTTCACATTTTTTGAATAAAATTCATACATAAAATAATATATTACATTTATTATATTATTTTCATGGTTAACCATGGTACTGCTCTAAGTACTTTTAAATTCAAAATAAAGTACTCATAATAAATGTCATTTCATAATATAATATATTTTATTTATTATATTATTTTATATAGTACATTAATTACATGTTATTATACAATTTAAATAATATAAATTTTAATTAATAACATATTATATAATTAATAATTTATGAATTCATATTTATATTTTATTTTAACTTATTTAAGTACAAAGGACAAATGCATTAGTTGTTCAATGATAATATGTTTTTTTTGAAAAACTCATTCTTATTTATAATCACATCAATACAATTTTTTTATTAATTTTATTTCGGTACAACTTTTGAATTGAATTTAACCATGGTTACATTGATTGTGGTGCGAAAAGTGGATTGCAAATTCATAAATATTATTTTATTGATTTAGCTATTATTTTATTATTTCCTTAGGATGCCCATTTTAGACCTCAAAATTCCCCTAATGCCTTATTTAAATCAATTTTCATTATAGTTGCATTCAAATTTTTCGCATGTATTGTATGTGCAACTTCTTGAGTGATAGCCACAACGTTGTGAATACTTCTATTCTTTAAAAACCTAGCCAGTTCCGACATGATATGTTTCGACAAAGCCCCCTTCATTCTCTCCGCTATAATTTTTGAATTGATCTTGGATAGGGTATTGCGCAAAGATATAAGTCTATAGTCATCAAAAGTAAGCTTCCCCTTCTTCTTTGGAATTAAGGCTAGAAAGGTCGAGTTTATAGCCCCATGGATCCTCCCAGTTTTCCTAACTTCTTCCACCATCTCGGTGATCTCCATAATAAATTCCTCATAAAAACGGAGAAAGAAATCCAGAGTCCACCATCTGGACCTCGGCTCTTGTCCACAACAAATGACTTCAACACTTGCTTAATCTCCTCATAACTTACCTTCTTTTTCATGTTTGTCAGATCCTCCTCAGCAAACATAACAGGATATTCCTCAATGAAATCCATCTGCACTACTATAGATTCCCGAAATAATCCACTGCAACCCTTTTTATGTTTTCCGTTGTACAGATTGATTCCCCATTTGCCTCAATTTTCCATATTGCATTAGCACTCCTTCTGCCAGATTCAAAGTTATGGAAAAATTCTGTATTTTTGTCTCCACTTTTGAGCCAAGTGGCTTTGATCTTAAGTCTCCAGGACTGGTCGTCAATAATTAGGTGTGACCTATATTCATCTTCTAAGGATTTAAATTTATCGCAATAGTCTAGGGATTTTCTACCTTCCTCCACTTCCTTAAGAATCAATGACCTCTCCTCTGTAATGGCTCTAACCCTGTCCTTAATTTTTTCTTTCTGCCCCTTTTTCCAATTCCTCACCACTTTCTTCAGACCCCTTAGAGTTTTTGATAAATAGATCATAGCAGATGTTCCTTCATTCCTCTTATGTTCCTTCAAGTAATCCTTGATAAAGACATTAATCATCCATTCTCCAACTATTTTCTATTGAATTTAAAAGGGCAACCCCTTCCCTTCTTTCAAACTCCCAATTTATAGACATCAGCCAGTGGTTCAATACAGTAAAATCCTCCGCTCGAACCATAATATTTGACATTTTAGTTCTTAGGTCATTGTTGATGACCATCCTGCCAATTCTTTTCCCGATAAATTCTCTCCCTTTTCTGTGATTTAACCACGTCGGGCTATTTTCAGAGAGGGGTAAATCACTTAAACCAGCATTCATAAACATCTCTTTTATGGTGCCTGCAAGGGGATCTTTCCTGACCTTCTCTCCCAATATGTCATCATCAAAGAGGGTACAGTTGAAGTCACCTGCAAGGAAAAGATTTTGGAGGAAGAGGATACCACTATCCTCCATCCTCTTCCAAAAAGCTAATCTATCCAAATATGGAGCATATACATTAATAAGATGGATTCTATGAGTAAAGCCTCGAAAGAATCCCATAAGAAGGATTCATCCAAAGAAGTCGAATTCCCTCATGGAAGCCCATCTAGGGTCCCATAATGCCACCAACCCTCCAGAGCGACCCTCGGCATCTTTCGCGACCATATGCCACTCTGGTAGAATAGCACGAAAATATGAAATAGAGTAGTCAACAAGCTTCATAGTCTCTTGGATAAAAATAATAGAAGGCTTAGTTAAAAAAAAAATTATTTGACAGACAAAAACGTGTCCCGACCCCCCAGGCCCCACAGATTTAAAGATACAAGCTTCATTACGGATCCATAGTCGATGGGGTCAATTCTCTAAGGACCTGACCAATGGCTTGGGATACAGGTACATCCATGTAGGTACCATATGGAATTATATCATGAATGGCAGAGATGTGTGTTGTCTTTTCTTTCTCTTAGGCCTATATTTTCCTCTTCGAATCATGACATTTGATCTCGAGGAGGGGTTGATTATGATAAGAGGATATGACAGCCTACCAATATCCACTTACAAGGGTTATAGGATAGATTCCTATCACAACATCAACAATTTGAGGTCACTCCCTATGGCATTTCTCGGAGATGGGGAGACCTCAGAAACGACAATGGGGGAAATAGGAACGATAAACAAGGGATTAGACGAAGGGCCGTCCACATCAACCATTTGGATAGGAGACAATTGAGATGAAAGTTCTCCACTATCAATCGAGGGAAGATCCAAGATATGTAACATAGTACAATTCCCATTCATGACATGGTTAGGTCTCTTTCCCAAAGGAATGAAAGGATCGAAAACCTCCTGAGGACTCCCCACCCTCGAGGGAAGGGGAGAAGGTGACATAAAAACCCCAGATACATCAGGAAAAACCAGAGAAGAAATGTCATTTCCACAGTCAACATAAATAGAAGGACTGTGAAAAGGAAGCTTACTCGGTAGAGAAGAAATTCCATTAGCCGAAGCATTAGGGGAATTTTGAGGTGTAAAATGGGCCTCCTGAGGAAATAATAAAATAATAGCTAAACTAATAAAATAATATTTATGAACTTGAAATTCACTTTTTGCACCACAATCCATGTAACCATAGTTAAATTCAATTCAAAAGTTGTACCAAAATAAAATTAATAAACAAATTGTATTGATGTGACTATGAATAAGAATGATCTTTTCAAGAAAAAATCATTATCATTGAACAACTAATGAATTTGTCCTTTGTACTTAAATAAATTAAAATAAAACATAAATATAAATTTATAAATTCTTAATTATATTATATGTTATTAATTAAAATTTATATTATTTAAATTGTATAATAACATGTAATTAATATACTATATAAATATAATATAATATAATAAATGTATAGGGATATCCATTGTTTCTTTCAAGAAATATGAAATGACAATAATATATTTTTATTCAAAAAATGTGAAATGACATTTATTATGAGTACTTTACTTTGACTTTAAAATTACTTAGAGCACTACCATGGTTAACCATCAGTTTTTATCCACCATTAAGAATGTGACAAGTAAGTACCTTTAACTCAAGAAATGCCACATCAACCATTAGGGATGATGTCATCCCCTAAAATGTGATTGGTTCTCATAAAGTGAATTTTGATTGTACATTTTCCTTAGGAAGCCCTTTTTAGACCTCAAAAATTTCCCTAATGATAGTCTTGGATGGCAATTTCTCGTATCCAAATGTGCCTTCATCGTTCCACTCGAAGACCTCGGTCCCTTAACATGTTCCCACCATCGAGTGCATTTCTTCATTAGATGGCCAGTCGCATGGAAAAGATGACACTAGAATGGCATCTGCTAGTAATCAATGGCTTGTCTGTAAATCACCCCATCCCAGGTAAGATCAATTTGAGCCAACAAACCCCCAGCAAATGGAGCCTCCACCAAAACCCAAGCAGCTCGTTTGTCGAAAGCCTCAAAACATTTTGGATCCACATAACGGCACTTACCAATGTTGTCTCCAATCGCCGTCAAGACCCTGGTGCTCCAGAATTGCAAGGGAAGCCCATATAAATTTACCCACATCAAATGATTTACATGAGCATTTTACTGGGGATGAAAACCAACATCCCATTTGTGCAATGCCAGGAAACAACATCCATTTACCCAAGTCCTTCCCATCACTTCTGCTATGCCATCATCCTTAATAAGATGAAAACAGTACCACCCATGCTCCAATTTTCTTACTCTCAGAGAGTAACTTAGAATCTTCTCCCAAGCGCTTAGGAGCGACTCCATTAAATCACCCTTACCGTGTTTTTCAAATTTCCATCTACCAACCAGAGCATAGTTTGTTAGACTTTGAATTCGCTCCCACATAACATCGCATCCAAAGCTTACCAATCGACATTCTTCTCCCTGTCTAAAAGGTTTTTTTGCACCACAGGGAAAAGGCTTCGATCGAGAAGGTTTCATTGGAATACTTCCCTTTGAATGTGCAGGATGTCGAATTATATTTTCACTGCACGGTGTTGCAGCAGCCCCCTAGGAAGCACCGGGAAAAACAGTAAGTGGATAATCCATTGCATAACGTTCCTAAACTATCTCGCCACCTTCCACCACCCCAATAGCACGTAAAAAAGACACGTCATTTATATCCTCGTCACATTTGGCAATAAACGTCTCTAATTCCCCCATCTCGAGAACTACAATAATTTAAGACTCATAACATCCTTCCCATAAGTCTACATCAGGATCATTAACCCCCGGTGGTATCAAACCATCCCAAGTACAATCCTCTGACATCCAGCGAAATGCCAAGAGTAAGGATGTCTTTTCACTTCAACACTTGTGCTCCAGACGATAGCTTCCTACCGATGTAAGGACAGGGACCCACTTTAACCGAAACGGATGAAAAGAAATGTGCAACCACCTCAACTAGGAATTTAAACCTTGGATGTACGATGATCATTATCATCCCATCATGGAGCTGTTACTGCCAACCAAAATGCCCAAGGATGGATAAGCACTTAAAAATAGGGAGGTATTGATTTGTTGGGAAAATTCAAGAAAAAATCTATTCTAAGAAGAATAGTTTCATATTCAAGTATAAATAATAGGGTAGTAGAGAGGAAAAAACCAAGAGCACCAGTGTGAAGACTGCAAATGCAAAGGGGCAATTAAGGAAATATTTGGCCCGCGCGATATCAATATAGTTATTATTTTGCATTACATGTTTTATTTTGATTATTAACTCTGCAATTATATATCCGCAATAAATGAGTGTGTCAGTTGCAAGAACATTTATGCAACTGGAGCAAACACTGATGGCGAAGTCAATGTCAGATTGGGAAATCTATGAGTGTACATTGCCGGTGAAGGGATTGGCTTCAATGTGAACGCAAAGCTGAAGTCAGAAAGAGCAAATTGGCAATACACGATTCTAGATTGGAAACATTGTAGGAGTGCCGAGCCCTGGAATGTTGAATGCAAAAATTGGTTGCAGACATCGTAGAGACCACGTGGAAAAATGGGATTCAATTAACATACAACTGGAATTGGTACTACATTACAACCAGTGTCAACATTGCCAGCATAGGTTTATAATTGTATAACAGTGATAAAAAATTCCTATTTTCATTAGCAGTAATGCAAGCTTGCAAGACGACATCCATTTCTGTATGAATTGCTTCTTGTATGGTAATTGTTTTATTAGACATCGTGCTACTATTTGTATCAGAGTGCCAGTTCCGTTGAATGAAGTATGAAGTTAATATTATGAATTGTGAGTCGGAATTATTGATTTCGGTCCATATAAGTTGCACTATTGTATTGTTTAAAAAAAATTGGAATTGCACATCAAAAAGAAAAAATATCAGAGTTGTGAATCGGATCTTGGCCAATGTAATTTCAGTCTTGTGTTGTGATAGTTGTGTGGAATATTTATGAGACAAATGCGGAGATGATGAACTCCATAACATGTGGAGAGTTGAAATCTTGGTTCTATGTATGATATAATGTTTTTCTCCATTGAATATTAACGCGCACATTGTTGGTTGCATCAATTTTTGGTATCAGAGCCGGTGAGTTGTTATTGAGAATTGCAGAGAATGTCGCCTAGAGGGGGAGATGGAATAGGTCGAGGAAGAACTATAGAAAACATAGTTCTACTAGAATAAATCCGACACCTACGTACAAGGATGGCCACGATAGAAACTACTCAGAGGAGGGCAACAGATGACGGAATTGCCAGTGCATATGAAGAAGAGACCACCGAAGAAGAAATAGAGGAAGAAAGCAAGGCAGTTAAAGTTATGAAGATGCTAGCAAAGGCCAGTAGCAGACCGAAGGTAGAAGTACCTTTATATGATGGAAACCTTAGTGTGGAAGTACTAATGGACTGGATCAGTTCACTAGACAAATACTTAAACTACGAAGAAATCGATGACAAGAAGAAAGTGAAGTTTGCAACCACGAGTTTGAATGGTCATGCAGCCATGTGGTGGGATGAATTGCAGTTATCCAGAGAAAGAAAAGGGAAACCCAAAATCAAGCAATGGGATAAGATGGTGAGTAAATAAAAGGTAAGTTCATGCCGAAATATTATCAATTAAATCTTTTTAGACAATTGCAAAACTTAAAGCAAAAATGAATGACTATCAAAAAATATACTGAATAATTTCATAAGCTGAGTATTAGAGCGGAACATATTGAAGATGGCATAGAAAAAGGAGTTAGATATATAAATGGTTTAAGATATGAAATACAGGATGAAATTAGCTTATTAAATTTGAAGACGATTGAGGATGCATATCAAGTAGCTTTGAGGGCAGAGGAGAAAATGTTGCGCAAACAAAACCAGAGGAATAGAGGCAAGAGTCTGGCGAGAGGAAGAGGAACATTTAAGTCCAGATTTCAACACTCCCAGAATGAAGCAGGGAGTTTGAGTAATGGATCACCACAGAGAGGAGACTCTGGTCACAGAAGGTTTGTGCCCAAAGGTAGAGGCTGAGGAAGAGATATTCAGTGCTTTACATGTGGTGAGTGGGGACATGGGTCGTGGGGTTATCCTCACAATAAAACAATAACCTAGAGAAATGTGAATGTTGTTGAAACAAAAGGAGAAATTCCTCAGATTGCAGCCAAAGAGGAACCACCTGAAGCCAAAGAATCCTAGTTGTTGAAGAGGATATTACTTAAAGCAGCTAAGGAAGCCGAGGAACCAGCTCAAAGAAAGAATCTATTCCGAACTGTATGTAAGTCAAAAGGTAAGTGTTGTAAATTGCTAATTGATAGTGGAAGTATTGATAACCTTGTTTCTACAGAAATGATGGACAAATTGAAGTTAGAGAAAACAGTACACCCCATTCTTTATAAAGTATCATGGCTCCAAAAATGCCATCACATTATTGTAAATGAACAATGTAAGGTCGAAATATAGATTGGTACTTATAAGGATGTTATTTTATGTGATGTAATGCCGATGGATGTATGTCACATATTTTTAGGAAGACCTTAGCAGTTTGATCGGAAAGCCATACATGCTAGCATGAAAAACACTTATACTCCTGAGAAATATGGGAACAAGCATACACTGCTTCCATTGAAATCTGAAGCTAACGAGGAAGCGTCTGGAAACAAAGTTATGTTGATGAGTGGTAAAGACCTGTTGCAAGAAGTCGAGAAAGGTGAGGAGATGCATTTTGCTATTGTAGGGAGACCCAAGGTAATTTTAACTTCTACAAATTTAGAATATTTACCTAAAGAAATTCGAAATCTGTTGAATGATTTTGCTGATATTATTGCGGATGAGTTTCCAAATGCGTTACCACCAATCAGGAGTATTAGTCACCACATTGATTTAGTCCTTGGAGCAAGTTTTCCGAATAAAGCAGCCTACAGGTTAACACCACAGGAAAATGCTGAAGTTGGAAGACAAGTGCAAGAGTTAATGGATAAAGGATTAATCAAATAAAGCCTTAGTCCATGTGTTGTACCAACAGTACTCAGTCCAAAGAAAGGGGGTGAATGGCGCATGTGTGTAGATTTTAGAGCCATAGATAAAATCACTATCAGGTATCATTTTCCTTTACCACGAATAAATGATTTAATGGATTGTTTGAGTGGGTCACCATATTTTTCTAAGATATATTTGAAGAGTGGGTATCATCAGATAAGGATTCGAGAAGGGGATGAGTGGAAAAAAGCATTCAAAACAAACAGTAGTTTGTATGAATGGTTAGTACTCCCTTTTGGGCTTACTAATGCACCCAGTACCTTCATGAGGTTAATGAATGAAGTTTTTAAGGAATATGCAGGAAAGTTTGTAATTGTTTATCTTGATTATATTCTCATTTTCAATCGAAGTAAAGAGGAGCATCTAGAACACCTTAAATTAGTTCTAAAAACTTTGCAAAAAGAAAAACTGCTAATAAATTTGAAGAAGTACAAATTTTATGAAAGAAGAACTAATTTATTTGGGATTTGTATTCTCTAAGGAAAGGTTGAAAATGGATCCAGAAAAAATCCAAGCAATCGTGAATTGGCTAACTCCTAGAAGCATATTTGAGGTAAGAGGCTTCCATGGTCCTGCAAGTTTCTACAGAAAATTTATCCGATGCTTTAGTCAGATTTGTGCATCCATTATTGAAACAATTAGAGAAACTAATCAACGATTCAAATGGATAGAAATAGCAGATCGAAACTTTAAATTGATGAAGAAAAAAATTACTGAAAAACCAGTTTTATCTTTTCCAAATTTTAAGCAAGTTTTCCAAGTTGAAACTAATGCTAGTGGAATTGCGATTGGAGCAGTTTTGAGTCAAGATCAGAAACCAATAGCATACTTCAGTGAAAAAATAAATGAAGAAAAGAAGAAATATTCATCTTATGATAAAGAATTTTATGTTGTTGTGCAGGCTTTAAAAAATGGAGACATTATTTGTTGCCAAAAGATTTTTTGTTATATTCTGATAATCATGCATTACAATTTATAAACAATTAGCCAAAATTAAATCAGAAACATGTTAAATGGGTAGAATATTTATAGAGTTTCACTTTTGTAATCAAACATACGAGTGGAAAATTAAACAAAGTTGATGATGCTTTGAGCAGGGTGAACTTAATTATGCAGGAGTTACAAGTTGGTTTTGTAGGATTCGAGGAAAAGGTTGACATGTATAAATATGATGCAGAGTTCAAAGAAATTTATGCAGCTGTAGAAAATCCAACAGTCCATAATAGAAGCCAGTGGTTGGATTATCTTATCCAAGGAGGATTGCTATTCAAAAGTAATAAGTTAGGTATTCCTAAATGTTCTATGAGGGAAAAAATAATCAAGGAGAAACATAGTGGACGAATATCCAAATATTTTGGACAGGACAAAACCTTTGCTCAGGTAAATACTTTTTATTACTGGCCCAAGATGCAAACTGATGTTAAAAGGTCTGTGGAAAAATGCAAGATTTGTCAGCATGTTAAGGAAAAAAGTCAGAATACAGGATTGTATCAACCATTACCAATACCTGACTGACCATGGGATGAAGTTACTATGGACTTTGTTTTGGGTTTGCCAAAAACTGAAAGGGGAAATGAATCCATTTATGTTGTTGTGGATATATTTTCTAAAATGTCTCATTTTATTGCATGCAAAAAAATAAGTGATGCAACACATTGCTAATCTTTTTTTTTCAGAAGTCAGAAGATTACATGGATTAGCTATAAGCATTGTTTCTGACAGGAATACCAAGTTTGTGGCACATTTCTGGAGAACTTTGTGGAAGAAACTGGGTACCAACCTTAGTTTCAGTTTAGTGTATCATCCTCAAATGGATGGATAGACCGAGGTAGTGAATAAAAGTTTGGGAAACATATTGAGAAGCTTGGTGTATAAAAATCCTAAACAGTGGGATTTAGCCCTTGCTCAAGCTGAGTTTTCTTATAATGATACTCAAAATCGAAGCACTGGTATGAGTCCATTCCAGATTGTTTTTGGAATACATCCAAGAGGTGTGTATGAACTCAGAGATCTAGGAAAACAAGAGGTAAGGAGCACAAAGGCTGAAGAATTTGCATAACAGATGCATGAACTACAGGAAAATGTCAAAAATAGATTGCGGGTAAGTAGTAGCAAATACAAGAAAAGAGTGGATATGAGAAGGCGAGAAAATGAATTCCAAGTGGGTGACTTAGTCATGGTATATCTAAGAAAATAAATCTCTCCTGTTAAAATGTGTAACAAATGAAAAATGAAGAAGATAGGACCATGTAAAATTGTAAGAAAATTTTCTTCAAATGCATATGAAGTTAAATTGCAACCAGGAATTGGAATATCGCCAATCTTCAATGTTGTAGATTTGTATCTATACTGAGAACTAGAAGAAGATCCATAAGGGGACTCCATAGTAGAAGAAAACCCGACAGTAAATTGGGAAGAGTAGATACCCAAACCAGGAAAGAAGGAAGTCGAAGCCATTTTGGAGAAAAGAGTATCAAAGAAAACCAGGGGTCAAACATATTATCAGTATTTAGTCAAATGGAAAAGAAAACCAATGGAAGACACCAGTTGGATGACTGTAGTAGAGCTACATAATTTTGGAGTAGATCTTGAAGAATTGCATGATCGGTTCTCTTTTTCTTCCTCGGGAGTCTGATGCAGGAGCATCTGGACTTAGCCAATAATGTGATTTTTTTGTTCACATGTTGTGGCCAATCCAAGAGGAATAAACATTAGGATTAATATTTTATTATTTATTTATTTATGAGTAGTTAGTTGTTTTGTATTTTTTAATTAATTAGGAATAAAAATAGGAATTGGTTTCTTTCCCTGCGTGGAAATAGAGCCAAGGTAGAGATAAGCACTCAAAAATAGGGAGGTATTGATTTGTTGGAAAAAATCGAGAATAAATCTATTCTAAGAAGAAAATTTTCATACTCAAGCATAAATAATAGAATAGTAGAGAGGAAAAAACCAAGACTGCCAGTGTGAAGACTGCAAACGCAAAGGGGAAATTAAGGAAATATTTAGCCCATGCGATATCAATATAGTTATTATTTTGCATTACATTTTTTTTCTATTATCAAGTCTACAATTATATATCCACAATGGATGAGTGTGTTAGTTTCAGGAACATCTGTGCAACTGGAGCAAACACTAATGTCGAAGTGGGTGTGAGATTGGGAAATCTTTGAGTGTACGTGGTCGGTGAAGGGCATGGCTTCAATGTGAACGCAAAGTTGAAGTCGGACAACATAGATTAGCAATACACGACTATAGATTGGAAACATTGTAGGAGTGTCGAGGGCCTGGAACGTTGAACGCAAAGACTAGTTGGAGACATTGTAGAGACCACGTGGAAAAATGGGAATCAATTAACATACAACTGGAATCGGTACTACATTACAACCGGTGTCAACATTTCCAGCATAGGTTTATAATTTTATAACAGCGATAACAAATTCCTATTTGTGTTAGCAGTAACACAAGCTTGCAAGTCGGCATCCATTTCCGTATGAACTGCTTCCTGTATGGTAATCGTTTTATTAGACATCGTGCTGCTATTTGTATCAGAGTTCCAGTTCAGTTGAATGAAGTATGAAGTTAATAATATGAATTGTGAGTCAGAATTATCGATTTCAGTCCATATAAGTTGCATTTTTGTATTGTTTTTAAAAAAATCTGAATTGCGCATCAAAAAGAAAAATATCATAGTTGTGAATCGGATCTCAGCCAATGTAATTACAGTCTTGTGTTGTAATAGTTGTGTGAAATATTTATGAGACAAATGTAGAGATGATGAACTCCATAACATGTGGAGAGCTGAAAACTTGGTTCTATGTATGATATAATGTTTCAAGCTCCATTGAATATTAACACGCACTTTGTTGGTTGCATCAGAAACAACCACCAAAAAAGCCAGAGTGTTCAGAAAAACCCCACCTCCATTGTTGAAAGTAGCCATTAATCTACCACCCACCATGTAGATGCCACTAAAAAAATCAGGAGTCGAAAACCACCATCACCAGAAGCTCCAACCTCATTGACCATATCGCCTTTTATATATTAAGGAAACACTGCATTCAAGATTTTGGTATGGCGGTTCCACGAAAGTCGAAGAAAACCTTCTCTTGCTTCAAAGGAGCTCTCAAAATTTTATCTAGTCCAAAACAGGTTACTACTAAACCATGTTGAAATGTAGAGCCAAAAACACAAGCAATATCGACTTGCCAATTGCCACTTATCCCCTAACACAGCACTAGTGATCTAGGCGTATTGGGGAATTCTGTAATGGTCCAAAAGAGTTTCCTGCAATGGTTAAGGCTACCACAAGAATGCAGGAGGACCCGAACTATATCCTCAGGTCAGACCTTCGAGTTCACGCGCAACAACCGTATAGAATACCTTGGCCAGCTCCAAAATACCTCCCAGATTCCCCTTCCTTCCTACACCCACTATGAGCAGTTACTCGTCAAACTTATCCTCATGTATATATTTTTATCATTATTTAAACATTCTACATTGGTAATTCTGAAAGGCTTCGAATAATAATTTATTTAATTTATTGATTTTTTATATTAAAAAATAAATTTAAAAGGTTGGATGTATTTTTAATTTTATATTTGTTGAATATAATTTTCAAAAAATTCAAAAATTTAATTTAATTAGTAATAAAAAAAATATAGAATATTATAGAATATTTTTAATAGTAATTATAGATCAAAGATTGAAACTTATTTAAAAAATATTTTTGTTATTTTTGTCTTTCAAGTATCAACTATGTGACCCTCTTGTACCCTCTCCTTGAGCATGCAAGCAAGGAGATTATGGGTGGCCTAAAGCATTGTTCTACCTCTTTCGGTCTCTTCCTCCTAGAGAGTAAGAACTTGTTCCAAATGTGAATTATTATGCCATGGTCTAAAAAGTTGCGACTAAGTTTTCATCAAAAGTGGTGGGGGAGAGGGTTGGAATTTGGATTTCTTTTTGCTTATATTATAAAAAAAAATTGATGTTTCCAGTGGTGAGACTTTCCGTCAACAAACTTTATGTTTAAAATTTTGCACTTCAAGAATCATGGTATGATAATTAATTAACGTTTCACCAATATATATTAATTAAAAAAAATAATCCTCACTAAAATAACTATGTTAAAATTTTTCACATATTTATCATTTATAAAAAAAATACCATAATACATTAATAACTTATTAGATCTAAAATACATTATATATTTAATATCTTTATGTCTTATATAAAATTCTTATATATTTGTAAATATTCATTATAAATATTTAGTTGTAATTAAATATTTCCAATTGTGCAATATGGATATTTTATTTATAAAAAGAAATTATATAAGAAATTTATTCATTTAAAAAACAAAATAGCCCCAACAGATGAATAACTTATTAAATATTATATCTTAATTTAATTTTTTAATAATATTTTATTATTTAAAATCTAAAACATATTGTATATTTAATAATTTTATGTTTTATACAATATAATTTTATGTTTTATACAAAACTTTTATATATTTATAAATATTTAATATAAATATATTATTGTAATTGGGTATTTTCAATTTTCTATCCTTTTATATATATATATATATATATATATCATTTAAAATGTAATCACACTTTAAAAAAGTAAAAATATATTTATTTTAATTATTGATTAAAAAAAACAAAAAACAATTTTACAATAAGAAATTTTCCTTAGTTTTTACTATGAAGTTGGTACCTTTACAATGAAACATTATCAATTATGTAGGAATTGTAGAGATCACAATCTTGATAAATAAAAAAACCATTAAATACAAACTTAAAAGGTGTAATTTTTGGCAATTTTAAGAATACTTAGCATCACTGAATAATACCAAGATTTCATGTCAATTGTTTGTGCAATTCCGTAGTTTCTCGACTTTGTATTATGGAACACAGTATGACTTGAAAAAACCTACTACTTATCATTTCTCGACTTTGTATTATGGAACACAGTATGACTTGAAAAAACCTACTACTTATCATTTAGTCAGCCTCAGTGAATATTAATAGGATTTCATGTCAATTGTTTGGGAAATCCTATAGTTTGGGTAGCCAAGATATTTAGTTTTCAAAATATTGAACTCTGGGGAACTTGAATGATTTGAAGGACAACACCCATTAAACATAAATTGAAACAATAATTTATGAAATATAAATAATGACAATAGTTTATGAGAGTGTGGCTTTCAAACTGATAATGAATGAATTTTTAGATATCTCCATAGCATCATTATCAACACTATTTAATATACATCATATTATTCTCATTCAAATTTTTGTGCAATTTTGTGGTTTCCCGACTTTGTCTTGTGAAACATTGAAAAAACCCACTACTTATCATGTAGTTAAATTGAAGCGGATAAGATAATCAAAATATTACCCAGAAAGAAAAAAAAAAAAGAAAAAAAATTAAAAAAATGATAAAAATAGTTAAAGTGCCACTTGGATTTGTAGTAGTAATTAATACAATACCCACAAAATCATAGTACCCAAAAAACACATGTTCCTGATGGTGAAATCTGCAACCTTAAATCAGGAATATCGTTCGTGGCTACACACCAACTCTAACCTGATGTCGCAGTTACTGTAGTCATAGCACTTTGGTGGATGTGGCAATGGTCTTTTTTTAGACTTGTACTAGTGATATACCTTTTTGTTCAAGGAACAGGCAAGGAAACCGTTAGTAGTTTTGTTTTTCCATGAGCTAGAATCCACACTAGAAGAGTTATCTGATGGCTTTTCAAATACGGGTAAAATGCCCCATGACGAGAAAAATAGCCTTCAAATTCCATCTCTAGTGGGGATGTCCACAATCCCTCCTACGAAACATCACCCATGGCCTCTGTTGAAACGTGAAATGAAATACGGGTAAAATGCTCCATGACCAGCAAAATGGCCGTCAAATTCCATCTAGTGGGAATGTCCACGACCCCTTCTTCTGTTGCGATTCATGGTAGGATGACAAAGGTCAGAGGGAGGAGAGCGGTAGTCAGAAAAAGCAGAGAGAAACTTCAGTAAAATAACCAAGGAAATCAATTGTCTGGAGGCCATGTTGCTAGGATTTTTATTGCCAGGGTTGATATGGGCGAGAGCAAGGCCGGGGTACCGGGCCAAAGTTTTCACAGAGGGAATTTTATGGCTCATTCATGACACTTGGAGGGAGACCGGCGGTAGGTGGAGGGCATCGTCGTTTGGGACCTGGGTTGGGGATCGTGGCAATCTCCTGTCAAACACCCGAACCCGAATCTATCTAGGGGGAGAAGGTCTCGTTCTGCCAGTTGCAGACATTGTGGGAGCCAAGTTGCAATATCCGAGGAGGAAGGAAGCCAGTGCTTTTTGGGTTGCACATGTTTCTTAGGCAATGTTAAAAATAAAATACTGAGCAATTTTAAAGGAAAACAAATAGCAATAACAAAAGAAGGTGTATATTAATTATTATTTATTTATTTATTTTTATTTTTCTGAGATTATAAACAATTTTCTTAATTGAGTGATAATGATATGTTTTTTTATAATATTATAAATTTTAATTGTTTAAAATATATTTTAAATATATAAATAAATTTTTTTATCATTTAATTTATGTAAATTATAAATTAAAACTTATAATTCCAAGAAAAAATATAATATAATACATATATAGAGTATGAACAACGTTAAAAATGACACAAATATGAGATAAATTAGAACAATTTATTTTATCGGCGTAACTAAATAATCTTAGGGTGCCTATCCAATTTAGACACCCAATGTTGTGTAATTTTTCTATCACTGGTAGCTTTTAATGGTTTCACTTCTAAGTTGTAATGGTGTTAGTATGAGAGAATCATTGATAATGGTGAGTGATGGTGAATAATTGATAATGGTTGAATATAGTTAATTATTGACAATGGTTAAATATGGTTAACTATGGTGTATTATTGTCAATCATTAATAATGGTCAACCATTGTCAAGTATGGTTAACTAATGGTGTACCATGGTTAACTATTGTTAACCATGGTCAACAATTATCGACTATTCAATCATTGATAATGGTCAAACATTGTCAACGATGGTCAACCATTGCTAATGAGAATATGCCACATCAACCATTGTCAACTATGGCCAACTATTGTCAACCGTAGTTGAATATGGTCAACCATGGTAAAACTTGGTTGAATATGGGCAACCATGATGAAATACGGTCAAGCATGATTAAGGTCTCTATGGTTGAATATGGTCAACCATGATCAAGCATGGCTATCCTTTTGTCAACCATAGTCAACCTACAACATTCCATGCTCTATTGACTTCTAATGGACAACCATAGTTGGATGGTTGAACTTGTCAATCAAGGTCTCTATGGTTGATTAATATGGTTAAGCATAATGGTTGAAATTAAAAAATATCTATGGTTGATTATGGTCAATAACGGTCAACCATGTCAACCATCTGAACCATTAATGTAACCTATTTTGTAACATTAGCATTAACAATAATGTAACCTTGAATAACTTCATCAACCCTCGTCAACCTTGTTAACCTTGAATAACTTCATCAACCCTCGTCAACCATTGCCAATGAATCCACCCCACACTTGTTCATTGTAACTAACACAATCACATTTCTCTGGTATTTTCCACTTTTTATATGCCAATTGACATATAAAAATGAGTTCAATTGATTTATATCAACCACATTACTAAAATGTGGTTGTGCTATTATATAATATAATATAAACAAAGTTAAAAATGATAGAAATATGATATAAATTATAACCGTTACTTGTATACATAACATTTCAAATGCCAAATATTTGTTCCTTCAAAGTGCGCTAGTGAGCTCAAGAAGTTCAGGAGGGTGCATGGTGCATTGGGAAGGCTAAAGGATTGAGCTTTGGGTCTTTAGGGTGCATCAATGCACTTAAGGAGGGTGCACTTCTTTGAGTCAAAGGATTGCGCTCTAAGTCTGGATGACGGGGCAAGAGGTGAGCAGGATGATTTTTACTCATAAAGCCATGTGCAACACATACCTCATGAGAAAACTTAGACAATATTGATCAATAATTAATATACATGAAAATGAAACTTTATACACATTCCCCAATTATTACAAGTGAAGAGTGTGTGACTGCAAACCAAAAGTGTCATTTTAAGACAACAAAGATGCTACGACCATAAAATGCATCTAGAGATGTTCTAATCAATGCGACAACACTTGAGAACATTCAAGAACAATTAAACATATAGAACAACATGAAACAACACTTGATGACTGAGGCGACACTTGGTACAACAATGAAATAGGCTCCAAAATTTGAATGTAGTGAAATTTTGGAGAGTGTTGTAGCAAAATAGCCATCAAATTCCATCTCTGCTCCCAACTAGCGGTTCTTTCCCTTCCTTCTGTTGTCAATTTGACTTATTGTGATAGGTGCCTGCTTGAAGAAAGGTAAGGCTCCACCTTACCTACATTACTCAAGAAAATCAAAAGCCACTCATTCCCTAAAATAATATGAGATATGTGGGATCCATGCTTGCTATAGCACTCCAGAAGCAACTTAGGAACTAAGACTCATTCTCTTTCCAACAAGAAATCAATCACTTCCTTAAATAGTAAAAGGGGATTCATAATCCCACTAAGCGAAAACATATCATGAACTATGGCTACTCAGGAGCAACTACTCCCATTTCATTATATGTAAGAAGAGAATTCACTCACTCCTTAGTATGAATTTTGTTAAATGATTGATTTATAATATACATGTTTCAATGGAAAAACCTTAAAGATGGGTTATGCAGTCAAGTACAAGGGTAAAGAATTTTGATGGATCTCATAAACAAATTTATGGCATAGGGCATTTTGCCCGTATTTGACCACTAGAACTTGCGGATTCCCATTTTCCCTGACATGCTAGGAAGGATGGAAGACATAATTTTAATGTTTAAATTTTTTTCAAAAACGTTCTTATGCCTTTTATTTTCCATTTACCAGTATCTTTGCAGCATGACTCCTCCACGCAACTGTAAGTCTGGACTCAAAAGGTAACAGAAAGTTACTTTGTTGACTTACTCAAAATTATTAGTTTAATAAAGAAATCACCACCAATCATTATTGATATTTTAAAATTAAAATTAATCTCATTTTTCCCCTGCCTATTACAGAAATTTCAGCAAGCCTTCCTTTCACATAAGACACCAAAAAAAGAATAAAGCTCGCTGCCCTGCAAACTTCCAAGGTTGTGATTCGTGAAGCAGAGCAGAAGTACCACTGTAGCACTAAGAAATTAGAGTGCTAATTAGAACCAACATGGAGCGGTGTTATTATAGTTGGTAGCTTGGTTTCATCATCAAACAGTGAACTGGACATGTGAAAAATACAATATTTGGGAGTCTAGTTCCTGACACTCGCACTCTCAAGGCATTCAGATTTATGCGCAGCTGAAGATTGGCTTAGGAAACCAGGTATTGATTTTTTTCTTGTGGGTTTGATTTTCTACCAACTTTTAATTACATAAGGTATGTTCGAAGTTTGAACTGCTAGGGTAATTTATTTCTGTGAAATCAGAGTTCCAAATTAACTCTTATTCCGTGAGGAGTTTAATGTATTAATTGTAAGAAGATTCATTAAGAAAATTAAAAATCCTTTTGGCATGAACGATGAAAATTTATATTTTAATTCGTTTTCAATAGTATTTGTATTATGTAGGCAACACTGGAAAGAAAAGTCAAGACTTCATTTTCTATTTCCCTTACTCTATTGGGCTGAACTAGATAAAATTGAATATGAATAGTGAGCTAATTGTAAGATCAATGGGCCAAGGCCATACATCAACATTGACCATGGTGGGGAAGTATAAGATCATGGATATTTATGTAAGACTAGTTATTAATGTAAGATCAAAGTTAACGCTTAGTTTCACTAATGAAATAGAAGACAAATATCTAGCATCAACTGAGACTCACATGGAAAAGTAGATGAAAAATATACAATCATCCAATGGAGAGGTAATCTAGAATTATCCAATAAGACTGTTGGCTATGTCTTGAGAGTAAACTAAACTAACTCTCAATATTTTTGAATAATCATTCATTGGAATTTAGTAGGAAAACCATAGTAAATCATTGTCAAATGGCCATGCAAACATATATAAAAAATCATATTTGTTGGTTGTTGTTCATATGGTGGACCATGATGGGACCATTGAGAAGGTGGGGCCGTTTTTTTATGAAGGAGGTTTAGTAGATTGACAGTCAAGTTACCATTCCCTAAAAATTTTCTCAGTCACGTTATTCATTCATTGAAATCTAATTCATTCCTACTATTTTTATACAAAGTCTAGTCGAGTTGAGTCTTGCGTTGAGGATGGCATTCGTAGGTTGTCCAGAAGGGGATTATCATGCACATACACTCCTCTGTTTTTTGTATCTTTGTAACTATATTTTTCAATGATCATAATCTTTCTTGATTATTAGGTTTTCACTCTGCTTTGAAGAATTTAATTTAATTATTATTAATTATTGAATTTTCAAGAAATTTTAATTTTAGTTATTATAGTTATTAAACTTTGAATAGAATTATTAAACTTTCAATGGTACATCAACTTTCATACATGAGAAAATAGTTACTGACAAATGGTACATCATGGTCAGATTAATTTCACTTAGAAATTTAAATTGGTTACCACAGTTGCTATAGCATGTAGTCAACACTAATCATTATTTTTTCTCACACAGAGATTTTTTCTCTCCAAGCCTGAGATTTCTTTGGCTTGTTATTCTTATAAATACATAGACATAACTAGAAATTTCACCAAATGTTGCAAAAGAAATGATGCAAGCAATAACCTATAGCACTAATTTATGTTTCTCAAGTTAAAGACCTTGTATGAGTATGCCAACATGAGTCCCTCATAAATAAGATCGCATTACTTCTTACCACTTATCTCTTCGGTGTATGTTTACTTTCACAATACCTAAATTAGACATCTACCAAATTATACATATTTTTAGTGCACTTGCATAAGAAACTAAGAAATATGGAAAAGGAGAAAGGAAATAGAAAAAGAACGAAAATATTAAATATGCACAGGAGAGAATAAATAGAAAGAAGAACTTTAAGTCAAAATCAGAGCATAAAGAAGACAAAAAGAAACTTTTTCCCGAGAAAAAGGCACATAAGACAGAATAAAGAATGAAAGTTGTTGAGGAGGAGGGAAATAATAAAAGACATCAATATTTTGAACCTAGCTATGGGATTTCAGAGAGGGAAAGTGATCCTTCAAAGAGAGCTAAGTATGCTTCACCAAACGAGAGGACCAAAGTGGTTGTTGGTATGGGCAACTCAAATTTTTTACCTTACAATATTGATGGGTTTCAAAATAAGTCTAACGTGTTTCAAAATAAGTCCGAGATTATTGGTAACGATCACCATACATCAAATTTTAGTGTCGATAATAGGGGCCTTACTGGACTTGCTTCTACTGCTTTCACATCCGCTCAAGTAAATGATGAGAGAAGACATCATGAGAAGTACCCCTTAGGAAAGTGATCCTAATGAGAAGTACCCTACAGAGAGGGAGGAGAGGGAGAGTGATCCTTCAAAGAGAGCTAAGTATGGTTCATCGAATAAGATTCTATCGATAAACTTTCCAAAATTGGTAGACAATTAGAGGTCCTTAGATTTGCTCATGAATTTGGCATGGTGGATAAAGTGAATCCTGTGGATTTTTTGAAATCATATTTGGGACAAGTGGAGAAGGCTCGAAATGAAATTTTGATAAATGGACATGGCTCAAAGGCTTCTCAGGTTGTAGATGATGTTTATACCATTTTTAAGAGATTGAAAAGAACTTGATGTAACACGTATGTGAACATTTATATTTTGATTTTTGGTTTAGTCATAGATTCTAGAGTAATGTATCTTGATTTAAGTATTTTTGTGATTTCTATTTGCAGAATGAATCATACACAAAAAAATGTGACTACCATGCAAAATGCTCTTTGTCTTATCGTATGGTTTGCAAGTTCGCTTTTTTGAAGGCAACTTGTAGAAGAAACTAAGAAAAATGGAAGAGGAGGAAGGAAATAGAAAAGGAAAGAAAAAGAGGGAGAATATTAAATAGGGGCCTTACTAGACTTGCCGCTAGTGCTTTCACATCAGCTCAAATAAATGATGAGCGAAGACATCATGAGAAGTACCCCAAAGCTTTTAGGACTGGTAATCTAAACCCTATTGGATCATCATTGTATGACTCTAGTGCCCTGCCGGTGGTTTTGTTGAAGTTGATATAAATCATTTTAGAGGACCAGTATATGGGACTCAGGATTTGGCAAAGTCATCTACAACCCAAAGTAACTATAATTTTGATGGAAGAAGTCAACAATGCTATAAATTTAATTTTGGTGAAATTGATAACATTCATGTTCGATCATCAGCTTATGGGACTGGTACTTTGAAAAACTCATCTGCCACTAAATGTCATTATGAGATAATATCCCCAAAACAATATACATTAACTTTTTGAGGTTGTAGTATGGGTAGCATTGGATCCTCTGATGTGAACCAAGGTAGTCATGAAATAAGCGTTGGACATTATTCAGGTTTTGCTGGTAGAAATATGCGTCCTCGGTCAGTAGGGTATTAGTCTGGTGTTTCCACAGTGCCACCTACCAATGTGTCCCAAGGTCACTTTGAAAGGAGAGTATCTTATAGATAGGCTTCTTTTCAACATTGGGATAACTTCCCTACCCCCTACTTAGTGAGCATACTTGCCCTAATAAGTTTTTTGTATAAGTTCTTTGTTATTTTAACGGTATAGAATTCTACGGAAGTTCTCATAAGTTATAATAATGTTGTTTCTAATAAGTTATACTAATATTGTCTCTATTTGAGAAATTTTGGACTTTCGAAAAATCATGAATGCTATTTTGAATCTTTCTTTCTCGTTGAATAATAATTTTCTACTGGTAATTCAAATTATTTAATATATCTGCACTCAAATTTCATTAGTTGTGTTAAAAACAAATTTAGTCAGTGGTGGTGTACTTCCATATAATATAATTAATGCGTTGTCCAAACCGAATAGGGGCCCTAGAGCTAATTGGTTATGGTGCTAGTTATTATGCTGAGACTATCGACGTGCAACTGATTTCAACTTATGCTGGGAATTAGGCCAATTCGAATCATTATGGAAATTATTTTTTCAGTTCGAATGCTGCTATGGGAATTCCTGTGGCCGAATGACCGTTTCAAATTACCTTTACTAATGCTAGGAATGAATGACCGTGTCCAAATGATGATGGGAATGCTCGTGGTAGAATGCTCCTAGGAATTATGCTGGTAATTATTCAAGTTCAAACGATGATGATGGAATTACCGTTTCAAATGATGATGGGAATGCTGGGAATAATAACAATTCGATTGTTGTTACACCTCACCTATAACCTCTAGCACAATTAAGGATTCCAGATGCGGTTCACTAAGCATAATTAAGGGCAAAAGAATGTTAGACAAGTACGGGCATCCGAACCCCAGGCTCACACAGAATTAGTTCCAAGCTAACTACAGTGCTACTGAGAAGAGAACTGCATGTAACTTCTTGGCATAGCAGTGGAACCTTGCCGAAGGGCTAACTTGGAGATAGACTCTCATTTAGGACTGCAAACACTAATCATAGGTACGAATCCGATTAGAAAAAATGCAATAAACTCTAACTGTAAAACACTCACTATCTGTGGATAATACAAAAACTTACCTATAGAACTGCAGGGAAGGAAAATAAAAATATGTTAGAGTAAGATTATTACATATAGAATTGCAGGGAAGGAAAATAAAAATATGTAAGATTATATTTCAATTTTAAAATTAAATAAAGTATGGAAATTATTAAAAAAATTAAGTATGGAAATTATTAAATTTTATAAAAATTTGTATATTAATATAGACTCTAAAAGTACAAATTGAAAATAATCTTTATATTTATATAGACTCTAAAATCAAAAATTGAAAGTCAAGACTAAATCGTAGACTCCAAAATTACAAAATGAATGTCAAGAATAAATCTTATCTTATAGACTCCAAAATTATAATGTGATTTCAATAAAAAAATGGCCAAAAAACTATTTATAATAATAATAGATAAAATAAAAAATTATCTAAATAAAAAATAATAAATAAATAATAAATGCTTCAACACCCACTTCGCACTGCAGGAGCCACCATGTAACTATCATGTTCTGAGTCTAAAATCCACTACTAAATCGTCTCAAGAGTATAGAAAATAATTGAGAGCTGCAGACAAGTAGGAAGAGAATCAATATTGCAGACAAGTGGAGATGGAGAATGAATATATTCAGAACTCACATGGTACATATCATTCTCTTTTATTCGGTTTCACATTGATATTTAACATTGATATATGACAGTAATGATATAGATATATTTCAATAAGCCACTTTGTTTTTGAAGATATATCTTCACGCAGAAGAAATGACGTAGATGAGGAACATATATCATCTGTGAATACAATGGGAGATTCGGTGAAAGCCACAGGGAATAAAGAACAAATTCCTCCAAAATAATATTTTGATGATCAGTCTTTGATCGAGCAGGTGGCTCTCATTGTGCCTACAATGGACGATACAACCATTCTTGTCCTAAATTTCAGGATGTGGGTTCTTGGAATCCTGTCATGCGTTGTAATATCATTTCTAAATCAATTCTTTGGGTACAGAAGGGAACCGCTCTCCATTAGTTCAGTCATTGCTCAGATTGCAGTCCTCCCTTTGGACTAGATAATGGCAGCAACCATAACGAACAAAAAGTTATTTGAATGTAGCAAATGGGAGTTCTCGCTGAATCCGGGGCCATTCAATACAAAGGAGCATGTTCTCATCACAATCCTTGCGAATGCAGGGGCAATAGTTCTAATCAACTGGTTTTTATTAGTGGGAGAAATAGCTCCAATCATAGTATAGTTGTTTCAGAAGGCATTCCCTGAGAAGGAATGGATCAGACTGATTTATATGCCTATTATCATTGCAGCCACAGAGTGGATGCCCCCTCTATAGCAGTCAACTATACAAGCTGGATACTAGTTGGATTCATTTGCAGCTTTGTGTTATACAGATATAAGAAAAACTGGTGGCAACGTCATAACTATGTGCTCTCTGTAGGATTGGACGGAGGATTGGCATTCATGGGAATTATTCTCTATTTCTGGTTCGGAAATGAAAATATGTCAATCAACTGGTGGGGAGAAAACATAGACGGATGCTCCATAGCAATGTACCCCACAGCTAAAAGCATTTTCGTACACGAAACCCTTTAATAAATCCCTATAAAATGTTCCATCAAACAATGACAGCCTAACAAACTAAACAAACTGAGGGTTTCAACAAAAATCCCCCAAATTTACCCAAGCACAATAAATAATTTCATAAACCAAATTTAAAGCCTGTGATAAATCTTAAACCTTCTTAAGAGAATACTTGCAAAACACGGAGTTGACACTAAATTCATCAAACTCTTCAGCCAATGAGTTTCGCCATACTTTGCTGAACCTTGAATCTGACAAATGCTTTCAGTAGGCGTCCCACATACAAATTCTGATCAAGGAAATTCTCTGGTACTCTTCCAGTCCACTAACGGAATCCCAAACCAATTTTTTGTTCGTTGCCACCTCTTCTTTATTAGATGGGTTTCACCATACTTCATGTATTAATGTTGTGGTTGTTTCTGAAGCTTGCAGAGAACATAATTCCTCCACCACTGTTGAACCTTGTAAAATATTTCCCATTGCTAACAAAGGGTTGGGCTTGTCAAAGAATAGAGCATGGCAGATGGGGATGATGATTACTGTTGTAAAGAAAGTGTATAGTATATACTGATCTGCAGAGGTGCCTTGAAATCAAAACAACGGGATTCTTGAAAATACTACCCAAATAGAGGCCAATGCAATGGCATGCGAGCAATGGCTTTCATATGCAAGAGTAGTTTATGAAGTTGGGAACTGAATGGATAGGAAATTTGGAATTGCGAGACGGAGTCGCAACTTCCAACCACTACTACACCAAGGGCATTTTAAGACATTTGTTTAAGACAAAAGAAATCTTTTGTTTTAAAAAGTCACTTTTTATTTTAGTTATTTTATATTAAAATTTAATATCAATTGAATTGTCTTAAATATAAAATTTAAGACAAAAATAGTGTGAGACAAAAATATTTAAGACAAAAACAATTTGAGACAAAAAATTTAGGACAAAAAAATTTAAGACAAAAGTATTTTAAGACAAAATTTTATATTTAAGACAAAACGAATTTGAGACAAAAATATTTTAAGACAAAACTTTACATTTAAGACAAAAGCAGTTTGAGACAAATATATTTTAAGACAAAAGAAATTTGAGACAAAAATATTTTAAGACAAAATTTTAGATTTAAGACAAAAGCACTTTGAGACAAAAATATTTAAGACATAACTTTATATTTAAGACAATGGCAACTTAAGACAATGACAATTAAGACGAAACTCATTTAAGATAGTTAGCAATTAAGACAAAATCATTAGCATTGGGAAGTTTGCATTGAAATATCATGAGTGGATAGTGGATAAAATTATATTTTTTTTTATTTTTGAAAATCAACATTCAAACCACATCAAATTTAATCATGTCTTATTTATTTCTTTTATATTATATTTTTATTTTTTCATTAAACCACATTCTAAAAATTTAATAAATAAATAGATAAAAAAATATTATTTTTAGGTTGGCAATTCAAGGGGATTTGAACTTTGAATCTCGTGTTTTAACCATAACTGCTCCAACACTAATATTCTTGGGCATATTATGTTTTTTCCTTCTAACCGCTCCAAATATAACAACCTCTAAGAACTAGTAGGGTCCAAGGAAAAGAGCTACAAGTTCCCCAAATCCAATCTACATTTCATGGACAACCACATTTCCCCCAAATGTCCTCCACATATTTTCCTTGGTGTATTGGAGTTTGAAAAATACATAGGATGCCACAAGTAATCCTAATCATAAGACTCAACTTTCCTAATGACTAGGAGGCCTTAAAAATAAAAATAAAACATCTTAATTTATGTCCAAAATTACTAAAATTTCCTATCCCAAATATGAAATTAGAAATTCTACAAAATTATAGGGCAACAAGGAAACCAACTTCCTCTTCCAAAAATATCTAAGACCTTATGGAGGACAAATACAAATTTTGAAATAAATTGTTGAAATTACGCTCTTGCATCAATAGCTACCAATGTATCCTTGTAGGCCACCCCCTTTAACAATAGTAATACCAATGTCCTTTACTAGCTAGAAGGAACTCCTTACATAATTCTCTCTTAGATCCCCTTAACCCATTGAAATGGTTGTCTTTGATGCCTACCTAGTTGCAAGCACATTAAGAAGCAATGTAGCATATTGTTGGTTGAGGATTTCGATAAGTATGTGATTTTGTTGACATCTTGTGACTATCTCATATGTGAATATATAAAATCTTGGATGCATGTCGCCCTGACACTATAACATGACTTAGTATTGCCTATCATATCGTGTCACTCCCTCCTCGAGACACCTAGAACTCGCTAACACTCCCTGTCACACACTCTTATTCATTCATTTATGAATTTTGACCTAGTGCGCCTTTGTCATGTTTTCCTGGCACTCCCTAACACTCCTTAGCACGCATTGGCACACCTAGGCACTTGGAACAACTTTGTATGCTTCCCTAGCACTCTAACATGCCTTGGAACTTCCTAGAATACCGTGTCACTCCCTTCTTAACACACCTGGAACTGGCTTATACTTCATTTCCATGCATTTTAAACTAGTGCCCCCTTGTGTTTCCCTGACACTTGGCCCTCACACTCCCTAGCATGTGTTCATGCCACACCCTGGCACCTGTGACATCTTGGCATGCCTATCATGCCTTGGAACTGCCTAACATGTCTTAGTACTTCTAGGAATTCCTTAACACACCTTGGTATTCCTTAGCTTTCATGTCGTCATAGATAACCTTGCTTTTTTTGTGACTTGGGAACCCAACCAAGTCATTGGAAAATCGATGTTGTGCCCCACCCAAAGTTTCCCTTTGTCTAAAACTACTTTATCCAACCGTTTATGTAACCATAGGCTTACCTCCTACAAGTCTTATTCTGACCTTCTCCTAACACACTTTATCCTTGAGACACTTGGAATTCGTTGACACTACTTGGCACACACTCTTATTCGTTCATTTCCATGCATTTTGACCTAGTTCTCCCTTGCAATGTCCTGGCACTCCCTAACAGTCCTCAACATCCATTGACACTTTTTTTCATGTGTTAGCATGTCTTTTCATTCCTTGGCATGCATTGAAACTCCTTAGTTATCATGCCCTCACAATTACCCTTACTTTTTTGGAACTTGGGAACCCACCCAAGTCTTGCCTTGAATATAACAACTTGACCAAGTTACGGTTACTACAACTAGATTGTGCCTTGTTCACCTAATAAATGACTATAACCCCTCACCCATTTAACCCCCTAAACGCTAAACCCCTAACCCATTTAACCCCCTAAACCCTTAAACCCTAACCCCTTAAACCCTAATTCCCGACCCCTAACCCATTTAACCCCCTAAACCCCTAAAACCCTAACCCATTTAACCCCCAAACCCTAACCCCTAACCCCTAATATACTTAACTGCTAAATCCCCTAACCCCCTAAACCTCTTAACCCCTAACCCATTTAACCCCCTAAACCTCTAACCCCATAACCTCTAACCCATTAACCCCTTAACCCCTAACCCCTAACCCCTAAAATCCTTAACTGCTAAATCCCCTAACCCCATAAACCTCTAAACCCCTAAACCCATTTAACCCCGTAAACCCTAAACATCTAACCCTTAACCCCTAACCCCTTAAGCCCTAACTCCCAACCCCTAACCCATTTAACCCCCTAAAACCCTAACCATTTAACCCGTAAACCCTAAACCTCTAAACCCTTAAACCCCTAAACCACTAACACCTAAACCCCTAATCCCTTAACCCCTAAACCCATAAATCGTTAACGCTTAACCATTAACCCATTAACCCCTCAACCCTAACCCATAAAATCCTTAACTGCTAAATCCACTAAGCCCTAAGCCTCTAATCCCTAATCCCTTAACCACTAGCTCATTATTCACCTAACCCCTGACTGCGCCTAAATCCCCTAACACCTAAGCCCCCAATCCCTAATCCCTTAACCAATAACTCATTATCCCTCTAACCCTTAAATGCGCCTAAATCCCCTAACCCCTAAACCCCCAATCCATAACCCCTTAACCACTAACTCATTATTCCCCTAACCCCAATCCATAATCCCTTAAATAATAATTCTTTATGCCCCCAACCCTTAAGCCCCCAATCCCTAACCCCTTAACCACTAACGAGAATATACCACAGTGGGCATGCACAAGAAGAAGAACCAAAGAAATCAAATTCAATAAAGAAAGCACAACCACCACTCTAAACTCACTTCTCTAAAACACATACAACTGCAATAAATCCCACTGAAGCTTACAAATTTATCAAGCCCTAATTAACTTACTAACAAATTCAACAAGCCAACATGCTACAATTTTTTGAGTCACCCCCAAATCAATTAGTAATTATTTCATGAATGTAAATTTGTTTGTAGTTTTATTTAAAAGGTTGAAATTCTCTCAAGAGCGTATAGAATATATCCAAAAGTTAAAAAAATGGAAAATTTGCTTACCTCCACAAGGTATCATCACACCCGAGTAGGTGAAAACATACAAGTCTAAATCTTCTACCTCTAAGTCTCAATGGAACTTCAACATGTCAATAACATACTTGTAACAATGCTTAATGAGTTTTGTCTATTGGCTAAAGAGATGTACATCCATCCATCCAAAAATAAACATTTCAATCAATCCAACACCATAAATTGTGCTAAATAGTTCATCATGTTATTTCAAATATTACAATGTTTTCTTATATAATTAGCTCACATATTCCTTGAATATTTGAAAGCCAAACTACCTTAGCACAATATACCAGAAAGATTTGTACTCTAAAAGACAAAAAAAGACAACAAACTAAAATATGAACTTTAACTCTAATCCAGACACTTCATTCTTAGCAACATGATATCTAATGAAGATGATATGTGGAAAAAAAGGCTTCATATATTGTTTATCACATGTCAAACCGAGTGAACAAACACATGCATAGAAAACATCATAAATAGGGTTCATAGATCGACTTGTATTATATGGTTTCAAACCCTTCCTGTCTCCTTCAAGGGGGTTTCTGGAGGTCTTAAAACAGACTTCCTTTTGCTAACCAAATGGAGTTTTTCTTTCACACATGTATGGAAACGTACTTTCCAAATCATATTGTAATAGATTCATAAGGTGACATTGTTGGTATTAACTACACCTTATTTGGAGACATCATTTTTATTGTAGGGGTTGGTACCTTTCTATTGGATGTAGTTGGTGATGTGAAGACTACTCAACCTCTAGTAAAGATTCATAATAACTCTAACAAGCTTATGGATGCTTTTTTACAAAGGGAGACCCCTCTAAGCTTAACTCATTGGATTCTTTGTTTGTTCATGCTAATTATTGTTCTCAACTTTCCTTCTCCAAGGGGCTGAGACTATTTGATTCATTTATTTTACATGGCCCGATGAAAGAAGAAGAATGGAGATTGTCTCCACATCTTTTCCATTTTGCTAAGTTACAAAAAAGAGTCAATTTCTATAGCCAATAGACTAATAGCCTCTCGATACACCTTTAGTGAGCTATGCATAGCTCTCACCTATCACTATAGCTCAATGAAATGACATCTAATAGCTCCAAGACACCATTATAAATGGAGTAGTTGTGAAGTTGTTGTTAAATGATCACCTCCAAATGTTCAATTCTCATGAATTTTGGGGGAGGGGGGTCTTTTGGTGTATTGAGCAGGGCAAGGGGACATAAGGGTAGCATGGATGGGTAGAAGTGAGAGGTTCGAGCATGGTTTACTGAGATCTACAATCCTAACATTAGAGAATGAGAAGGAGCCTTAGGGCCTTATGGCATAGGGGCTAGGAAACCTATAGGTGAGGTAATGAGAGAAATTGATAGGGGAACCCCCAATAGTTGCGACAAGGGGATTAGGGGCCACATTATCACAACCCATATGCACTTAACCCATAACCAATAAAGTCCCTATCCCTTTAACCCCGGAGCCACAATCCCTTAATCCCTACACCCATAACTCGTAACAAATTAACCCCTTGATCCCTTAAACCCAAAGCCATTAACCCCTTAACCCCTAACCACTAACTTAGAATCCTTGAACCCCATAAAACCTAATCCCATATCCTCTTAAAGCTTGACCCTTAACCCATAACCCCTAACCCTTAAACTCATTAACCCCTAACCCCTTAACCTTCTGACACCTAAATAACATAACCCTTAGGCACTTAACCCCTAAATCCCCTGAAATGTAAGTATGTGATTTTGTTGACATCTTATGACTGTCTCGTATGTGAATATATAAAATCATTTTTTTGTACCAGTTTAAGGATTGATACCATCAAGTGTGTGCGCTAACATGGATGGAACACTAACTGCATGTTGTATATATTGTAATGTAAATGAATAATCTCTTCTGGAAAAGGCTCCACTCATAATGCCATTTCGCAAATGCTTGCACTCAGTAATCGTGGTCATATTTTAAGGTGTAATGTTATCGTAAGGGTAAACCTACCTATCCATCTCTTTAAACGCACACATCACAGATGTTGGCTTGATCTTGTGCTTGTTGCGGGGAAAATGTTGCTGCAGTGGAACCCCCAAATAAGATTTATTTGGGTTGACCCTGATTTGAATAGCTCTGAATGACTTCAAATTACCCTTGCCTTGACTATGCAATCCTCATTGGCATCTCCAATGGATGTGTGATGCATTGGATGCATCAACATAGTCACAACTGATAGTCACACTGCCATTTCACCTATCTCTCCACTGAGTCTCCATTGGAACTCCCATGCAAGTAGTTAACTGTTGTCTCTGTTCAGTTGATTAATGAGTTATTATTTGTGAATTAATTTAACTAATTAATTCACTCCACTCCCACTAGTGTATCAATCTGTTAGAAATAGACACAATTAGTTTAATTGAGTTTAACTCCAAGGATGTAGTTAAACTGAAACAAACTCCATGAACTACTTCACCAACTCCATCATAACTCTGCCACTTGAGTCCTGACTTGAGTCCTCCATGCATGAACACCAGTAAACCCTAGGAATTGCGTAATTCCTTCAGCTAGCTGTTCTACCACACTTGTTAACTGAAATTAAGTGCTCCAAGAGACTAAGTTGTTATTTAGGGTCTAATTATTATTAAGAGCTAATAATAATTGACACTTCTATTTTTAGATCAACGATCTATAAATAGACTTCGCCCAATATGTCTAAAAATAGAAATCCATCTATTTTTCCAACTTGACCAACCATCCAGAAATAGAATCCTACAACTTCTGAAATATGGTCTCCATGTCTAAAAATAGACATAGTCTAAAAATAGATTTGCGCCAAAAATAGCCTGTGAGCCCACTTAGTGAAGGCGACTCTTTTCACTAAGCTCATCATCTTGTTGAATCCCAACACCTAGAACTCACTAACACTCCCTGCCACACACTCTTATTCATTCATTTATTAATTTTGACCTAGTGCTATGTTATGTTTTCCTGGAACTCCCTAACATTCCTTAGCATGCATTGGCACACCTTGGCACTTGGAACATCTTTGTATGCTTCCCTAGCACTCTAACATGCCTTGGCAGTTCCTAGAATACTGTGTCACTCCCTTCTTAGCACACCTGGAACTGGCTGATACTTCATTTCCATGAATTTTAAACTAGTGCTCCCTTGTGTTTCCTTGACACTTGGCCCTCACACTCCCTAGCATGTATTCATGCCACACCCTAGCACTTGCCACATCTTGGCATGCTTATCATGCCTTGGAACTTCCTAACATGTGTTAGTACTTCTAGGAATTCCCTGACACACCTTGGTATTCCTTAGCTTTCATGTCGTCATAGATAACCTTACTTTTTTTGCGATTTGGGAACCCAACCAAGTCATTGGAAAATAAATGTTGTGCCCAACCCAAAGTTTTCCTTTGTCTGAAACTACTTTGTGCAACCCTTTATGTAACCATAGGCTTACCTCCTACAAGTCTTATTTCGGCCTTCCCCCAACACACTTTATACTTGAGACACTTGGATTTCATTGACACTACTTGGCACACACTCTTATTCGTTCATTTCCATGCATTTTGACCTAGTTCTCCCTTGCAATGTCCTGGCACTCCCTAACACTCCTCAAAATCCATTGACACTTTCTAGCATGTGTTAGCATGCCTTTTCATTCCTTGGCACACACTGACACTCCTTAGTTCTCATGCCCTCACAATTACCCTTACTTTTTTGGAACTTGGGAACCCAACCAATTCTTGCCTTGACTATAACAACCTGACCAAGTTATGGTTACTACAAATATATTATGCCTTGTTCACCTAATAAATGGCTATAAACCCTCACCCATTTAACCCCCTAAACCCTAAACCCCTAACCCATTTAACCCCCTAAACCCTAAACCTCTAAACCTTTAACCCTTAACCCCTTAAACCCTAATTCTCGACCCTAACCCATTTAACCCCTTAAACCCCTAAAATCCTAACCCATTTAACCCCCAAACCCTAACCCCCAAGACCTAACCCCTTTAACCCCTAACCACTAAAATCCTTAACTGCTAAATCCCCTAACCCCCTAAACCTCTAAACCCCTAACCCATTTAACCCCCTTAACATCTAACCCCTTAACCTTTAACCCCTTAACCCCTTAACCCCTAACCCCAAAAATCCTTAACTACTAAACCCCCTAACCCCCTAAACCTCTAAACCCCTAAACCCATTTAACCCCGTAAACCCTAAAAATCTAACCCTTAACCCCTTAAGCCCTAATTCATACCATGTTACTCCCTTCTCGAGACACCTAGAACTCGCTAATGCTCCCTGTCACACACTCTTATTCATTCATTTATGCATTTTGACCTAGTGCTCTGTTATGTTTTCCTGGCACTCCCTAACACTCCTTAGCACACATTGGCACACCTTGGCACTTGGAACATCTTTGTTTGCTTCCCTAGCACTCTAACATGCCTTGGCACTTCCTAGAATACCGTGTCACTCCCTTCTTAGCACACCTGGAACTGGCTGATACTCAATTTCCATGCATTTGAAACTAGTGCTCCCTTGTGTTTCCCTGACACACTCCCTAGCATGTGTTCATGCCACACCTTGGTATTCCTTAGCTTTCATGCCGTCATAGATAGCCTTACATTTTTTATGACAGGGGAACCCAACCAAGTCATTGGAAAATCAATGTTGTGCCCAACCCAAAGTTTCCCTTTGTCTGAAACTACTTTTTCCCCCTAAACCCTAAACCCCTAAACCCCTAACCCATTTAACCCTAAACCCTAACCCATTTTCCCCCCTAAACCCTAAACCCCTAACCCATTTAACCCCCTAAACCCTAAGCCTCTAAAACTTTAAACCCTAACCCCTTAAACCCTAATTCTCGACCCTAACCCATTTAACCCCTTAAACCCCTAAAAACCTAACCCATTTAACCCCCAAAACCTAACCCCTTTAACCCCTAACCACTAAAATCCTTAACTACTAAATCCCCTAACCCCCTAAACCTCTAAACCCCTAACCCATTTAACCCCCTAAACATCTAACCCCTTAACCTTTAACCCCTTAACCCCTAACCCCTAAAATCCTTAACTGCTAAACTCCCTAACCCCCTAAACCTCTAAACCCCTAAACCCATTTAACCCCGTAAACCCTAAACGTCTAACCCTTAACCCCTTAAGCCCTAATTCATACCATGTTACTCCCTCCTCGAGACACCTAGAACTCGCTAACGCTCCCTGTCACACACTCTTATTCATTCATTTATGCATTTTGACCTAGTGCACACACTCTTATTCGTTCATTTCCATGTATTTTGACCTAGTTCTCCCTTGCGATGTCCTGGCACTCCCTAACACTCCTCAACATCCATTGACACTTTCTGGCATGTGTTAGCATGCCTTTTCAATCCTTGTCATGCACTGATACTCCTTAGTTATCATTCCCTCACAATTACCCTTACCTTTTTTGGGACTTGGGAACCCAACTAAGTCTTGCCTTGACTATAACAACTTGACCAAGTTACAGTTACTGAAACTAGATTATTCCCTGTTCATCTAAGAAATGACTATAATCCCTAACCCATTTAACCCCCTAAACCCCTAAACCCCTAACCCATTTAACCCCCTAAACCCTAAACCTCTAAACCCTTAACCCCTAACCCCTTAAACCCTAATTCTCGACCCCTAACCCATTTAACCCCCAAAACCCTAACCCCTAAAATCCTTAACTGCTAAATCCCCTAACCCCCTAAACCTCTAAACGCCTAACACATTTAACCCCTAAACCTATAACCCCCTAAACTTGTAACCCCTTAACCCCTAACCCCCAAACCCTAAAATCCTTAACTGCTAAATCCCCCAACCCCCTAAACCTCTAAAACCCTAAACCCATTTAACCCATAAACCCTAGACCATTCAACTCAACATAGCTCGCAGTGGCGGCTTTTAGCTCAACACCTTGCCCTCCAAGTACCTCGGAGTTCCCCTGACTGATAAACCCCTAGCCAAAGCCAACCGGGAATCTTTGGTCACCAAATTGAAAACAAAAATGATTTCCAATTGGACTTTCAGGTCCTTAAATATCCTGGGCACATTAGTCTTGGTCCGCTTAGTCCTGCAAGCCATTCCTCAATACCAGTACTCGATCATTGCTGCTCCCAAATCTATTTCAAACCAAATAAAAACCATTCAAAGAGACTTCTTATGGAAAGACAAAGAGAATAAGGGAAAATGGGCCCTAGTAGCCTAGGGAAAAATCTGCATACCTAAAAAGGATGGGAGGCTTGGTCTCAGAGACCTAGACTTGTTGGGAAAAGTTATGGGCGCCAAAACCTGGTGGAGATGGATCACCAGCCCCAACACCTCTTGGGCAGCACTCTGGAAGGAAAAATATGCCCCATCTCACAACCTGAAGTCTCTAATCAGGCTCTCTGGAAACCTCAAAGGTTCCTCGGTCTGGAACCAAGCTTGGGAGAATAGAGGAATGGTCCAAAACCAGAGTGTTGATAGTGTTAGCTATACATCTGAACTTTACATCCATCGATTATGATGTCACTTGATATTGAAGGAAACTGGGGCAACGACATGCTATTAATCGATGCGATGGTACATGCAACTATTGAGGCAAAGAGTCATGGCCCACCTGACTAAATTTGTGACCCAACCAACTAGGAACGACCTTTCCAACATCCTAGCCCTAGGGAACCTCCCCAAATTCCCTAACCCTCTGTGCCCAAGCCCTAATTTCTACCCATAGTGTTTTCAAACCATGTGCTCAAATCGTCAAGTAGCTATCACCTCTCTTAGCCTCCTTAGAGAATCCTTAGTATCCAAACTCTTTCAACTTTATTCCTCTCCTCTCTCCCCAAAACTTCAACAAACCCAAACAATAAGAATTAATACATGATAAATAATCAAATGATTTTAGTTATTTAATCAAAGTAAAAGAGTCATGAGAGGGAAAAAATTAATTTAATATTAAATTATTCATAAGGCTATAGTTAAAAAAATTATCAAGCTTAATCAATATTAATGCTAACCATAAGCTTAATCATTAATCAATGTTTTAGCATAATAAACCATGGAATACTACATATCCATGTGAGTTATGTATATGTAGATAACATACACATACCTTGTATGTATGGTAATAATACCAACAAGAAATTACCAAGAAATCAATCTTCTAGTAGGTAGGATAATAACTAATCATAACATAAAATGGTTGGGGAGTGGGTGTTACAAATGGCTCCCTTATATTTATCATATATATTTTATATATTATTAATATGTGTCTATTACTTAGTAAATGAACTATTGTTCATTTCATTTTTCAAAGAATATTTTCCCTCACTCACCAATGTACTAAACGTTGTAAGGGAGGCTGGTACATTTTCAATACCATAGATTTACTCCCTTTCTTTGTCTTCAAATGGAACACAATAGTAACTAGAAACTAAAATACCAACTAGTAACCCTAAAAGAATCAATAAGATTTTGTATCATGAGCTCTGTGAACTCTTTTGCAAGAGAATTTACCAATTGAATTAATCCTTATTGCTACTAGCTCTTAACTAAACCTTTGACACTTTATTATTAAAAACATTGAAATAAAAAACATGTATAATTAGTGGCTGATATATTCCAATTTATCAAATAACTTAACAATCACAATATCAATTAGTTAATAAGGGAAAAATTTATCAATGACACGAGGACAAATATTATTGAAGTAGCTTAGTTCTATGGTGTGCATGGAAATTTTTGTATACCTCAATGCATTTTATTTTTCCATTTTGTCCAATAGGTTCCTTTCTTGAGAAACATATCAAACACTAAGATTTATTAATAACTTATAAATATTTAAATCTCCAGCCCTCCTGAGGCGCCTCTAGAGGAGACTGCGACAACTCCCCATTTTCCCCAAAATTGTTTTCTTTTATGGAGAAAGTCCATTTCCTCCATTTTGGTCTCCTGGATGAGAAGAATGTCGAGGCTTTCCAACCTTACTAGACTTTTCATTGCTTCTTCTTTTAGGTTGCTACCCATCCCTCTATAGTTCCAGAAGATGATCTTCATTACTTCCTTTTTTGAGATGAGAGGGCTCCTTTAGAGCCCTGACATTGATTTCTGTGTGCTTTAGGGTTTTTTGCCAACATCTTTTCGAGGGTCAGCTGGGTCCCTTGCAACTTCTCCTTGTAGGTTTCTTGTTCTCTCTTTTCCATGGAGGATTTTCGTCCCCTGGTAGATCTTCTGACCGAAGTTTGGGAGTCCCCAATTTCTCCTTCTTCCTCTGACTCCTCCGAATCCTGATCTTCCCCTTCGGTGACAGAGTCTTTGTCTTTCAAGTTTCCTCTAGGATATTCGCCTATCTTCAATGTTGCTAGGGTTTCCTGCATTTGGAGGTCCTTTTGCATGTTTTGTGGATCGATTTCTTGGACTTCCTCTGTCTCTGAACTCAAGGCTGCAAAGCTATTCTCTTGGCCTTTTTGGGAGGCTTTGGCTTTAGGAATACTCTATATGGGTGCTAAACTTCCCTTTGCTTTCTCCGTTGGCCCTGGCTTAAGGCTCGTTCTGGGATTCTTGGCTTGCTACCATCCTTCTTCTTTCTCCTTTTCTGGGGCTGCATTTTTGGGACAGTTCTTGGCGAAGTGGCCATACTCATGACATCCGTGGAATTTGAATGATAGCTATTCGTAATCTAATTTCTCCAGATGGGACCAGTTTCCCACCATTAGGTTGATGGCTTCTAGCAGCCCAACTTTGACGTCCACCTCCACGCAGATTCTGGCGCAGTCATATTGGTCTTTGTTATTAGCTCTGTCTATGAATTTCCTGAGGGCATTGCCAATTTGCGGCAAGGATTCCTAGTTCCAGCAGTGCACCAGCAAGTTTGGGAACTTGACCTAGGCTGGAACGATAGATGGGACATCCTCCGAGGGGTCGAAGTCCATAGTCTAGAAATTTAGGTAAAACCCTTTAGGACCCATGAAATAGGGTTCGTTTCTGAAGATCAGGTCCTTATCCTCCTTGGTGTTAAATTCGAACAGAAAAAACCCTCGCCCTAGGAAGTATGAGGTAACACTGTTGGAAATAAAGGGCTTCCAGTTTCGAGTGATCCAGGCCTCCATAGTTTTTGGTGAGGGCCGTAAGCCCGTGAACTGTCCAACCAGAGTGCGGTCCACAAGGGAAAGGGCCACTTCCATCAGACCCTCAGGTGGGAGAGCCACCGAGGGAATCTCATCCAGTCACTCGACAAATTTGGAGGCGAGCTGCTTCTTCTTCTTAGGTTGGGAAGCGATTAGAAGCTTGAATGCCTCGACATCAAGAGGAGGAGGAGGAGGAGGCGGAGGCAGAGGAGGGTCTTGAGATTCCACCATTGGGCTGAGCCCTAGCCAGGCGAGCACTCCACGCAGAACCAGAAACCCTATGCACGGTGAAGGGCAGAGAGCGATTGATTGATTATTTAAATAATTTATTATTATCATTTATTATGCTTATACATACACTCATGGATTTTAGACACCGATATTGTTCTTCCTTTTGAGTTGTGAGGACAAATTGATTCATTTCCAAGCCTTGTATTGCCATGAAGAATGGTATTTTTATTTTTCATACTATCCATATATCTCCACTAACATCTTTTGCCCTCTTTATTATTGGAGCCACAAAATTTGCTTCGAGTAACTCTTTAAAGTAAGGTTTACATGTTCCAATATTGATTTCTAAACAGAAAAGAGTGAGCCAACTACTTCTTTAATTTCAAATATGATCAAGTTCTCTAGCCTCTTTGAGAACTAGAAATGATTACATCTAAAGTGGAGGGGGTCTTGGGTTTCAATTCAACTTTAAGATTAGGTCAATGGGTTTGTAATCCAAAAGGGAAGAGAAGATGGTATAAGAAAATATTTTTCCATTATTCATGAGCGAGAGTTGAACCAAAAAACGATCCACTTATTCTACTTTAAAATCTCATCCTAATTTTTTAATTTTTTATTTATTCGAATAAATTGATTGATTTTGGCTTAATATAGATTATTCAAATAAATTCACTGATCTTGACTTAATGTATATAAAATAAAGTCCAATATTCAAGTTGATTTCTAAAATAATATTTTTCCCTAAGGTCTTAGTTGGTTCCTAATAAAAACCAAACTTCCAATTTTTTTTCACTCCAAAAAATTCATTAAACACTATGGCGCCAACACACTTCTACAACCTTTCAATTTTTTTCACTACAAAAATTTCATTTACACGCTATGGCGCCAACGCACTTGCTGCAATCGAAATGAAATCGAAATGAAATGCACGCTATGGCGCCAACGCACTTGCTGCAATCGAAATGAAATCAAAATGAAATGCAGCAAAATGAAATGGCTTAGGAAGATATGTAACTGAGAAACTAAAGATTTAGATATTGAACGGAATTCCATAATATTTGGCTTTAGAATTGAGTGGACGATATGCGAATGAAACCCTTCTTCACATAGCTCTGTCAAGTACCCAACATGGGCATGTGTTATCACTGGCTCTGTCAAGTATGCAACATGGGAATGTGGTATTTATAGCTATGGAGGATTGGATTATGTGGAGTTATTATAGGTTTCTACTCACTTTTGTGGGAGGTTCGAAACGGGCAGAGCGAGTAAATACCTGCATGAGAGGATCGAAACAAGGCAGTCCCGATTTTTTTTTTCTCTGCGAGATTTCTGTCAATTAACTGGTATTGAGTCTATTAGGGTTTGGCAGCAATGGGGTGAGCAACAACATCAAAGGGAAGAGAAGAGATACATGGTGAAGGAGAAGGTGATTACAACATCAGCACCATAGTTTGGCTGAGGGGGCGAAATTGGTCACGGTGGCCCAAAATAATTCTGGGTATGAATGAACTCTGTCTCTCATCCAACGTCTTTTTGATCTAGGATTCCTGTCAAGCTTCTTGACTGGTAAGATGCCAACGTGTTATTTTTCACTTTCCCTTCACCTCTTATTTTTTTATTTTGTGATATGAAGCCTCCTTGTAATGGGATTTTGGTTGCATGCTAACAAGAGATATCATAATAGAGCTTACAATTTATTTTTGTGGACGAAATGGCAAGAGACAACATAGTATATCTTACACTTGATTTTCTGGAAGAAATGCCTAATAAGACAATGTTGGATGCATTCCCCATCTATTTCCAATGCAATAATCTCAATATTTAATCAAGAAATCCTCATTGGTAAATATTTCCATGCTTGGGTATCTTTATTTCATTGCTATTAATGCGCTCAACCTGCTTTGACATCACTTAAATGTTCTCAAGTTTAAAAATGGAGTAGTAGAATACTCTTCTCCTTTGTTTCCAGTTATATCTGTGCACAATAGCCAAAAATAATAAAAATATGTAGGATTGGTTGAGTATCGAGTAGTAGGCTGAGTGTCGAGTAGCAGTCATAGACTACATTTTATATTTTTGATTTTCCGTCATGATGTGTTTTTTTGTTTCATTTTAAATTATTATTTTCTATGCTAGTGAAGCCGAGGGCTTAACTAAAACTCTATGCTTATTAGAAACCCACATTCTCATGGGAGAGGTACACACTTTCATAGCAATTTCATGTATTGGTGGATGGATTGTACTTAGTTCTCTTCAACAATTGGTGTCAACAACTATGAAAACCAATCTACTTTGAACAAGATACAACTAATCGACTAGCTGATGTAGCGCACTTCATAGCTCCCTTTGGTTGTACCCTGAACACATTTTCTGGTCCTTCTGCTCCCAATCTGCAAATCTGCCTCTATTAATGGATCTTTCTCCTTTAGTTCACTGAACACAACTCTCCAATTTTCCCTCTATTTGATCATTAGTCCATCAACGAATCAACACATAGGGTCTTCTTTCGGTTTGTTCACAACTCCGCTTGTGAACAACTACTAAACTACCCATTGTCGCTCCTTAACTCTTAGGGACTTATTCCCTCTATTGTCTTCCTATGCCACTCCAATGAGGAAAACTTTAGAGCATGGAGGGCTGCCCTCTATCACTGCAAGATGTCCTTCTCTTCAGTAAACTTGGGCTCAACAAATGGTCCACTTGGCATCATTCTTTTTCCCTTCAAAGAGTCAACTCCTGACCTCTCTTCTTCTACCATTCTAACAACTTCTCTTTGTCCTTCAAGAGGTTGTACTTAGGGCTTGGAGCAAGCCACTACAACTCTCCCAAAAATGTTCCTTTTGACTGCTCAAAATCTGTCTTAAACTAGGACAATCAACCATCTAGCAAAACACCAACTTAGGAGAACACTTACTTCTGATTTCAAGACACCTTATTCTTCTTCTCTTTCACAGTCTTGTGCACTCTTCAAACATGAGACTTTTGGCCTGGTTAGTGCACTACAACAACCCTCCATCTTGCCTCAATTCTCTTCTAAAACTGTGCTGGAACCTTCCCTAACAGACTACCTTATCTACCATCATACTCAGCCTTCCCATGAAACTTTGCTAAGTTTTTATGTGCCCTCAAAACAAAATTTTTTACCTCCAAACAAACCACTGCAGGGCTTCAGCCCTACCTGCAATCCAACATAACTCTCGACCCCTGCTCCTTGAAGAGTTCAAATTTCCAACATGCACAAATCAGACATTTTCCCAAGCAGCTGGCCCTCTTCTCTAACTGAGACCTGCAATGGACACAAATAGATCCAAAAACCAACCCCTTGTTGCTTCGTCCTTGTCCTCTTGAGTTGTAGCTACTTCAAATGCTCTCCTCTTATGATGATTCACACTTGGTTAGGTGAGAATGAGGCTCTTCTCAGTCTTATATATATGAATCTTCTCATGGAAACATCTTTCCCTTAAGGTCATGTCCTAAGTCAAGGAAATTTTTCTTTTTGTGCTACAAGTCCACAAAAAACATTAAAAAATTATTATCTCAACTTCTAGAGCTCCTTTCTTGGTGCTTGAAGATTCCCCTTGCTCCTCTAACGGTGCTATTCCATCTCCAAGGGTCAAACCATCAAATATCTTCTTGGTTTTGGGCCCACTCCTTTCGATGTAAAACCTCCAAGCTTGGGTTCTTAGCCCACAAGTGACTTTGTGATGTCAATTCCTCCACAACCCTATCCCCTAGGGTTTGGAGTACCTCCCAAGAAATGAATCTCAACATTTTTCATGAAACTTAAAGTACCCAACCATTCAAGTTGGCCCATCAGTTTTCTCTCACAACACACACTTGTGGGTGCATGCATTTACATGTGCATGTGTTCATTACAAGAAAAAAACGCATATATTAAAAGGTAAAACAAATACATTAAATGATAGATCGTTTGAACCTTAGAAACATTCCCAAATTTGGAAAATGATTCTTGAACCTCAGAAACATTCCCAACTTATGCATGATACCATTGATGGTCTCTCTAGCTGGGAATTGTTGATTTCCCATGGCACTCAATAATCTGGTTTGGGTCTTACAATCTCTGACACAAACACACCCTAATGCCACATCAATACTACTTTTCACAGTGGAAAACATTAGCAATGAATCAACACATACACAAGACAAAAAAATTTCAAACCCAACTTTGTTATATAGACAATCTTTAATACAATAGTCTACGGCTCCCATACCAAGGATCATGGCCCTTTACAATAAACTTGATACAAGAAAATAAAAAATCTATGATAACCAATCTATCATGAGCAAAGTACAACTGACGTACTTGCTGATGTAGTGTTGGTTTTTTTGCTTCGTAACACATATGCTGGTCCTTTTGCTTCCCAATTTGCAGCTCAACAATCTGCCTCTATCAGTCAACACAACTTCTTTAGGTCACTGAACACAGGTTCAACCAACTCTACGCTCTAGTTGCTCCTTAGTTCATCAAGGATGTCAACAGATAGGGTATTCCTTGTGCCCACTACTTTCTCCACTGTTTCTCCACAAAAGACAAGTCTTAGGGCAATGGAGGTTGCCTACTTTCCATTGAATATGACCTTTGCAATACAGTGAACTGGGGCTTTACAATAAGCCCTCTTGGTTGTCCTTTTCTCCTTCAAAGGATCAACCTTTAAGCTCCAATAACTCCACCTCTCCTATCAGCCTTGTAGTCCTCAAGGACTGAACTTAAGGTACAATAGGGTAACTTTGAATAGCCCTCCAACCTCTGCTTAAGCTGCCCACACAAACTTTCCAAAAGACCTCACCACCTAGAAACACATCAACATAGAAGAAAAAAAAACATACCTCTGCAATGGATGACTTCCACTGCCTTAATTCTACTCGTACTATGCACCAAATCATTAGATTTTGGCCCTTTGGTTAGGGCATTTGTTCAAAAATACAGTAGCCCATATATCGACCTATAAATATCCATCAAAACCCGTGAAACCCTTCCTCTTCAAGCCTCCCTTCACTGCACTGTAACTCGGCCTAATACATGTTGTTCCAAGGTTATCTACCTCTGTCCATATTTGATATAGGGTTTCAACCCTCCTGTAACATGCACAGAAATGTTCAGCCTGATTCATAGAGAATTACATTATAAAAGTGAGGACAAAACTACCCTCAACTTCAGCCACCAACTACCCAAACTTGGGCTGTACCAATCACAGAAAAAGACACAAGAAACTCAGCTCCTTCATCCTTTGAAAAGGCTCCTAAAGGCTGTGGTTACTTCAAAAATTATTCTCATATGATGTGTTTCTCTTGTGATGTGCCAAATGAAGTCAAAACCGTCTTCTATTTATATACTACTTGGGTGCAACAATCAACCCTTAAAGGGAATGCCTACAAACCAAGTCGACTTGAAATTTTATATCATTTATCCCACTCATATAAATACAAAAGTCTTTTCCTTCATTTTAACAATGCTCCCATAGTTGCAACTTGTATTAGTTTCCCCTTTTTCAATTAAGGGTGCCACACATGTAACCATTTTTGCTTTGGGTGCAAGACCCCCCCACTTGGGTATTTTGTCCTTAAAGAGCTTTTGTGTTGCCAACTCACACAAGCCAAGTACCCAGCGATGTGGAGTACCTCCCAAGCTACAAAATTCAACAGAGAAACTCTCAAATCTCATCAAATGAAACCCTTGCATGCTCAGCAAATTGAAGTCATTATCCAATCTCCTGTAAGGTAACTGATCAAGGCAATGGCTCTTATCATGAAGGTCACAAAGAAGTTTGGAGGCTTCCCACCGCCTCCCTTTATTACAATTCATATCCATACCAATCCTATAAGTGATGTAATTAGGCACCATGCCATGATCTACCATGTCTTCAGGAGCTTTACTGGCATCATGTAGTGTTCTTTCAAGTGAAATATTGTTGACAAACTCATTATAAATGTGCTTATTAGGAAACAATCATTTGTAGAGCATATCTTTATAGAAATCTGAAGCTTCTTTTGTCCTACCTTTATCACACAACCCTTGAATGATGTAGTTAAAGGTATATGGATTTGAGCTGCATACTTACAAACCCATTTTGCAAAAAAGACTAACTTATTTGATTTCTAAAGTTGTGGAGTAGCTTTGATAGGTAAATTCAATGTGATAATATTGGGAAAAACAGTAGCAACTTTCATCTGCTTGTACAAAGACCGAACACTACTCACCAAGAAGTTGAGGAATCACTATTCCAGGACTTCCATGGCATCTTGAAATTATAGCACAATCAAATGAGACTGTTTGGGGGTCCCCGTAGGGATGGTGATCCAGTCTTGACAATTTTTCTCGTGAATAGTAGTTATGGCTTGCTAGTATGGATAATAGAAGAAATTAGAGAGGGAGCCACCTGATTCTTGCTAATGTATTAAAAATTCTAGTTCTCACAAATAGGACATCTAGATAGGATATTCTCCTTTGACCTTGTGTGTTCCAAGTGTTATAGCTGGAAAGGCCCATTGAGGCATCGAATTTGGTGATTGGTTTCAACCCAAACTAAGTGAGAGCCTACTCAAAAATTTCCAAAAGGGATTTTGAAGGTCTGCAACAAGTTTTTCCATGTATATTTAGGTTTTACATTCATCTCTTTTAGTTGCATGAAGTGCTCAAATAGAAAGCCATCTTGGGTATAAGACACTCAGGGGATGTGATTCAACTGAGCTGGATGTATTTCCTGTAGATCCTATCCAATCGCCTTATTCATATCATACTTAGATAGTGGGCATTTATTTGGAGCATCTAAAGAGTACTTGAAAGGGGGGGGGGTGACTGAGGAGAATCCTACCCACTAAAGAGCATGGAAGTAAAGTTACTAGGATTGTGAGTGAAACTTGTGAGTTATTTAGTTTGACTCTGATAAGATCCTAAGTGATTTTTTCATCATATTCTTAAGTCAAACTCAGTTTGACCAAGTTTGAACAAGTTAGATTTACTCCATTTGACCTCTGCTAGGCATGTGTCAAATTATATTTATAACTTTGTATTTTGTAATTGTGAGTATTTCCCAAGTTTTTGTCGAATCCATTTGGCAAAGATGTTTAAGTCCATGGTCAACTAGTGAACTTGAGCCTCCGTTTGTGAACACAAATTATAATGACAACCATTTTATCAGCCCAAGAAAAAATGTGGTAAATATCTCAACTCCTCATTCTGCTGACATAAATTATACATGATTTCCTCGTTGTCAGCTCAAGAAAAAGTTGATCAATATCTCAACTCTTGAATTTAATATTGTTACAATATTTCCAGTGACTAAAATAATTGTCCACACATAATAGTTCATATTCTTTTATTTCCCAACAATGTGGCCTTCCAAGTAAGTGGACCTATTGAAAAGTGACCATAGAGATCCATGGCTCAATTCCAAGCCACTTTTTAGCTTTTTCCTTCCTAGAAAATAAAAAAAGATATTAGTTACAACCTGGCCATAGAAATCCACGTGCAAAGGCTATTATTAGATATCACATGTGTTGGGCAAGAGAAAGGCTACCATGCAACAAAGACCATACAAAAATGACCTTTGGATCTAGAGGGGCATTCCAGATTTTGTTCAAGGCTTGTATAAGCAAGTATAAATTCTATAAAGTCCCAAAAATTTATTTATAATTGCATTGTTGCATCTAAAGTTGGTTTCTGATTGAACCATTTTGTACCCATCAATTCCTGACAAAGGATTTTTTTACTATTTCACACCCTATACTTATACCAATTATGTAGAGGATTGATACTAATCTTGGAAGAGACAGTATTGGAAATAATATTTTTGTCATTTTTCAAAATCAAACTTAACTGAATGTTTTAGGTGAAAGTCTTCCTTAAGTTATGACCTTTCAATTTAATTTGTTCTCTCAGGGGATAAATGTCATTTAGCATTCTATTTATCCTTTTGAGAAAAAGGCAGGCTGATGAACTACAAGTTATTTTCCAGTGGTTTGTTGTTATATTCCAATTCTTAATAGTCTGGGTTACAAATGAGCTTTATATTTTAAATTGGGTTGGGATAAACCCCCATCTAGCGAGGGATGATTATGGTTCTTAGGGGTGAGACCATCTTGATCATTATTTGGTTCAGGATTTGGAATGACTAGTCCATAGGCCATAACAATCATTTCCTTGCTTAGATTCTCCTGAAGGTTTCTTTTTCTAGATATCTCAAAAGGAAGATGTGGATATTTATCACTCTGGCATGGTGGAGGCCTATTTTACAAACACTGTTTTCATTCTTGTATAGCCTGTTTGGGATGAGTTGAATTGTTGGAGAGTTGAAAAGTAACTCTCTGCTCATGGTGCAAGGGGAAGTCCATAAATCTTGCAAGGGGCCATAAATGGTGCAAGGGGCCATAAATATTTTTCTAGAGAATTTTTGGGTGCCAACAAACTTCATGATGCATCTGCTAATTACTATGAAAGCAATCCCGACCTTGTTAAAGATGGAGTACAAGTCTTTAAAAATAGGCTAATTTTCTATTCTTGTTCCATGTTGTATAGTTGGCCATTACCCAAATGTTATGTAGCAATACATCACGGTAACAATGGAACAACTGCAACAACATTACATGCTGGAGTATTACAGATTTCATAACCAAATCGCAATTTGTCAAATGTCTCCGCCGCAGAAGTTGTCCTTAGTGTTGAAATGTCATTCCTGAGTATTTAGACTTCATTATTTCTACGAAACCCTTCGTTTCAACCAGGGTAGGGTGAGAAGACCCTACGCAGAGGCAAAACATGGTGCTCCGATGCAAATTATGTGACAGTGACCAGATTGTTTTAAGCACAAGTGCTTGATCTACTTCCTATATCCACTAGTGAGGGTTTCCCTTCTTAAGGATTGAAGGTGCCTGAGGCAGCGAGGATATTAATCCGCTCTGTTACACCTGAGTTCCATTACAGTCTTAGTTTTGTGTCAGCCAAACCTTATCATAGTTGAATCCATTCCAAGAGATGACATCTCTCCTGCGCATCTTGTTAAACAGTTCTCGTGCATCATCGACTCTTGCTTCCCGAGCATACCCATTAATCATAGTAGTCCATGAAATCACATTTCTACGCGGCACATAAGGTTTAATTCTTTTTTATTTGGGTTTTATGCTCTAGAGATATGTTAACATTTGTGGTGAAAGTTTGAACATGTTTAAAATTGTGAAGAGTAATTTCTATAAATTGGAATGGACAAGAAAAATTGTATTGATGTCTAATTCCTAGACTCCAGCCTACAAGAAAATTTGAATATCTTGGTATTGAGAAACAACGATCTTTGTAATTTGATCCTTACACATGTTTAATTGAATAATTTCAATAAACATAAGAAATTATTCTCTAACACATGGTATTGTAGATTTTTTAAGAATAGTATGTGCATAATAAAGATTTCATGGAGGATCTCTGTCATGATATCGCAGGAGATGATTGTGTATCGATCGTTTCTAGTTGCTTATACATTGAAATCGAAAATGTGACATGTGGACCTAGTCACGGGATTATGCATCTTTCTTTCCCCCTCCATCACATGTTGTCTGCTATCAACATTAACTAGCAATTGCACCGGGAGGTGCAAGGGAATGCCGAAAGGGAGAGGCGTGAATTATGTTATGCTATCAATAAGGTTGTTTATTGGAAGGGGGAGGAGTTGATCAGAATTGGATAGCTGAGCAAAGGAGTTGAATTACTGACATTTCATAACATGGAGGCCATAGTAAGAGTATGTGCAATTACAATGTTGCTTCCACTCTTCATATATTGCATCCCATGCAGAGGTAATCCTCCTTTTTATTTACAGACATAGAATGGTAGAGGTCACTCGATATTTACAGCATATGAATGCTGATGGATACTGGATGGCCTTCAAGATTTATTTTTCTGTAATTCAGCAGTTGTAACTTGTAACCCTTCTTCAGCCATTGTCTGGTGCATGCTCTTTGTTGGTATGATTATTAGTGTTTATATAGATATGAAGGATATTGATGTGATTGTAAATGTTGGTATTCACATGATTGTGTTGTGGACAAGATTTGAAAATTCTGTTGTGGGTCTGTAAATTTGTATGAGTAGGTATTCATACTGTTGTGTTGTTTATAGGATTTCTAATACTGGTTACTGGTATGATTATGTTAATATGCTTTTCCTGCAGTGGTGGCTTAACTAATAGCATGGAATTGTTTCAGATGTTTGTTGTGATGTAATTTTTGTCTCATTATATTTGTGTATGTTTGGGATTGCTAGGTCTGGCCATGTTGTTACATGCAAATTTTAATAATGGCATTCTCATGGTTATTGGTTTTTAATACGGGTATTCACATGGTTCTGTTATTTTCATCTCTTTTTTTCACTTTATTTTGTGTTTATGTGAATTTTTATAGAAAGAATAGGCAGACACAGGACATTGGTGGAGCATTCACCCCGACTACGGGTGTCAACTATGAATGGGGCATGGAACAATATTCCTCCCCCATCTGCGGTAGCAAAGTGGTTGGAAAAAACTAGCCTATTGAGAATACATAGATCGGATCACCACCAATTCTTCAAGCCCAACACTGTAACATAGAATTGGGTTACTTGTAGGTATTAGTAATGACCAAATCCCATCTGAACCCGGTGGGTAGCAGGAGTGGGTTAAGGCAACCCTTGTTCCTTGTCTACTACGTGTAATTGGGATCTCGATGGGAATGAGGATGTGATGGGTGGAGATAGGGTTCGAATTTCTGACTCTTTATGCTTTACCAGAACCTACTGCCTTGCCTTTGTTGATGTTTCACTCGATCAGAAAATTAGGTCCCTACACCTCATTACATGGCCATACTTTCTACATCTGCCCCCATGCTGCTAGACATTTCGGTGAGAGTTTTGACATGAAAGCCACCGCCGGGTCTCGAAGATAGGAGCCCCTTTCATGATCAACCCATATCCTTAACACCTTATAAAGTGACCCCCACCAGATCGAACCACAGCTTATGCCTCTTTTGGGCTAACCAAGGGTCTTATGGCACGAACACTGGCCTCAAATATCTGAACACATGATGCTCGGCTTGATGTAGTGTGCTCCAACCATGAAATATCTGGGTTGATATTTATTGATATAGTGGTGGCGGAAACGGGATGGCCATACGGAGAGGGGATCCTTGGAAGAATGGGTGCTAGCTTGCGAATGAAATTGCTTTATTAGTAATTTGATCAAGCATGTGACCTCATAGCGGGGACCCCCATGATGCCTAATGGGTCCATTGATCTTTATATTTTGGTCTCTTGACCAAGGACACAAGCACAGACCAAACTCGGAGCGCAATTTTGGGCTCTTTAAAAAAGCCCCAGTTGACTTGTGTGGCTTATGATGTGGGCTTTTCGATCTCGAGTAAAGAAATTGCTTCTTTTACGCTTCTTTGTTGTTTCATGTGTGCGGTTGGTATTCCTTTGAAGTTCAACGCTTCACGGAGTTTGTACGGAAAGGCCGTATTGTGTTGGTCTGATTGTGGTTTGTTTTGAAGGCTAGACACTCGACATAGTTGTGGTGCATTGAGACTATGGCCTTCAACTGCACAATTTGAACACCTTGAATGTGCAGCGGTGCGGGTCAGTCCTGTACACTCCATCTTGTTGGTGGTCTTATTCTCTGACTCCTCCTATAGGGAAAGCTTGGTGCATTGCTAAACCCGGTGTTGATGAAAAATATTTGAAAGGAAATTTGGACCTAAACGTGGCGGGCATTGGTATGGAAGCCTATTCAACAAGGGGTCCTTGCTATTTACCAAATACAATGGCATCTCATCATGCTTATCTATGAATACATACGATCCAATCTACGGGCGGAGAAGAAGTTTGAGCTGTGATTTTCTCGGTGGAACTCTGCCCAAGGTCAAGTATGATTGTCAAAATCTCTTTTCCATTATGCATGTCAGATTCTCTTTTCCATGCCATTAATTCTTTTTTTGAAAACTCGATTTGCTAGTCTGAGTTCTACGCATAGGATACTTGGATATAAAACAAGGAATTTCTCACTAATACAACAATTTTTTTTCACTTTAAACACTAAAATCCATTAGAAACATGATTAGAAAACCTTGTGAGAATCATTTTTAATTTTTAATGGAAATTCTTTGACCCAAAATCAAGAGGAGTAAATGTTGTTTACCCTCCTTTTCATTCCAGACTTATATGTGCATAGAAGAAACACATGTTATTACCCTCTTTTTGCATTTAGACTTGTGGCCTTTTTAAAAGAAGGAAGCACATGTTATTAACCATTAACTCATTAAGGACAAGATCCCCCTCCCATTTCAACACTACTACACAACTAAACCTGTCTAATAAACCTTGATACCATGTGTACCTAAAGTTGCATATCCCGAGGTTTCAATATTTGAGATCCATATGTTGATTTAAATGGGTTTGTGTTAACATTTATATTCAACAAGTCCCAGCTAACCATCTAAATTTAGTACATCATTACAATTACACAATACACACAAAGAGTTGATAAATACACACCCTTGTAGTACGAGAATTAGAATGACACACAAAGTTGAAAGTAAATACCCACCTTATGCACTTCTTACGACTCAGTTATCCTCCCTTGGGCATCTTGTTTGTATGTATATAGTGAACTCATAATTCACAATAACACACACATATACAAAATGAAGTAAATTCTCATCTTGACGTATTACAATGGCATCAATATACAATGATGATAAATTCTTGTTTGTATGTATGTAGCGAGAGCACATAATTCACAATAGCACACACATATATAAATAATTGATAGAATTCTCACTGCCTTATTCACAATGGAATCAATATACAAAGATGATAAATGGCTAGTGCAATTATCCTCCCTTAAGGCATCTTGTTTGTATGTATAACAGAGCACATAATTCAAATCTAGAACCTATATACAAAGAGTTGATACATTACCCACCACAGGCACTTTTTGCGATTGCAATTATCCTCAGGCTTATCTAATAAACATATATACTTGAGAACATATAATTCACAATGACATGTATACATAGTTGATAGAATTCACACCCACTCATGTGTTACAATGACAACGATAGTCAAAGAGTTATTTGAAACCTCCCACCTCTGCACTTCTTGATTGTAATTATCCTCCCTTCAACATCTTGTTTGTATATCTTGTGAAACACACATAATTTGTTTATTTTTGCATGATGGACAATACTTTTCATACATTCCTTTATAAATCTTTATATCTCTTTGAAGATTTCTTCTTGGATTTACAGCAGGTTTCAAGTCCTAGGTAATATATAATCAAGTAGAAGTGATGCCAAAAACTCTTGTTGGAAATATATATCTAAAATTTGAACTTTTGTATAGAATTCCATCCATCACAAGACTTCCCACAAGTCCTCATTCACAAGGATTATGTTATAAACATTTTATGACAGTCTTCAGCCTACAAAAATGTTTTTATTTGGGTACACCTAGGTATCAAAACTCAAACCACTATGGGACAATAGCACGGAAGAGAAGGAAACCCCTTTTCCTTGGTGAAGGAAGAGAGCCTAAACTAGAGAAGGCAAGGACCTTTCTTCAGCAAAGGGTTTACTTAGGTGAGGTAATGGCCATTCCAGGAGGGTCATCTAATGACTAATGCTTCTTTAATTGTTAAAAGCTTCTTTGATTTTGAATTAGCTAAATTATAATTTAAACCCAAACTTGTGTTTACCCACAACATTTTTACGGAACTCTCTTTATATTAGACAAAGAATTTCATCAGTAACATTTTCTTTGCCTCTCTTTGCTAAAGTTAAACATTTTCACCTTTTACGTATATTACTATTCATTGTTGCTAACTATTTATGAATTTGCCTTACTATATAACCAGGCAGCGTTTTCTTCTGGGAAACTATTTGTGTGTGTGGAATTCTAGTTCTATACGTTCAAAAGTTTACATTGAAGAAGTGGTCAAAGAAATTAGCTAACGGTGAATGAGAAGTGATTTTAATACATGTTGAATGAGTTTACGATGCATTCATGGCTTGTTTGCCTTGCATCTTATGTGTCATCAATGCCCTGTTAGCAAGTTGGTGTAGCTCTTTGGGTAAAGTGGTTGTATTTCTTGTGCTAATTAGTTAATTTTCTTTGTATGGCTAGATTAATTTGTTTGTGAATTATTATTTATTAGCTTTTTGTGCAGTCAAGCTACAAGGTGTCTGTGACTGTCATTGAATTATTTTTTTATTAGGTTAAAAATAAGGAGAAGCATGACTATAGAGCTTATACAATGATGTAATCTTGATGCAACTTATGTACATCTTGTTGAATTTGGCGGTCGTTATGGTTCAGTTATGGAGTTAGGATTGGTATGTTCATGATTTCACATCCGGAAAAATGTGGAAATTGACAAGTTAAATTTATTATTACATCGGACAATAGGCTTGGTTGAGAATTAAAAGACAACTTGATGAAAGAAAGTTATACGCAAAACGTTAGAAATGCACAAGAGTTGTCATGCTGAAAAGTACATATCAACAAGAACATCCAGGAAGCATTGCAAATTGAAATTGAAAAATATCCAACTCTTGTGGGCACCCCCTTTTAAGCTAATGAATGTGCCTTAAGTGTTATCATGATGAACCTGCTGGCAAGGTCCTTTGGATAGTTTGAGATTGAAGCGAGGAATTTACATTGAAAAAATGGAATACCTACAAATGGATTTTCTCCAATCAAATTCAAAGCATCAAAGGGTACGCCGGGTTCTAGTGAAATTGAATTTTGTAGTGATTCTATACTTTAGATTTATCATGATCCTTTTGATTAATTGATTGATGTCTAGTGTTTTCGGTTTCACACATTAAGTAGAATTTTTAATGTTGATTTTCACTAAGAAAGCTAGGTGCCATTAGAGGATATGTCTATTTCGAGGATTTTTTAGGATTGTATACTAACTTATGAGGCTATTTTAAAAATCCATTTAGCATGTGAATGCCTCTAATGTTGACTTTTTTCAATAGGGGAAGGCTGTAAAAGCTTTATATCTTCTAGCAAAGTGAAACAATGCAACTTTTTCTTCCGACCCTACTTTCCTTAATAATTTTGTTTTTTTTGCATCAATGAGCACCTCCAAACTAAAGGGGAACATTGTTGTAAGTTTTCCTCATTACGATTTTCAATTAAAGTTGGGACTTGTTGAAACTTCAATGTATTTCCTGTTTTATCCTTACCCCCTACCAATTTTGGATAGAGTTTATGAGAACCCATCTAAAGAATTTTCCTTTTATTTAATTACACTGTTTTGGACGAGTTATTTGATAAAGAGCACAACTTATTGAAATTATTTAATATTATGTATACAATATCAAACATTTAGTAATATTCTACAACATGATTCTTTGTTCTAGATTATTTCCTTTGTTGTGATATAATTCTTTTTCTCATGAGGTAAATTAGTGTAAAACTAGGTTAGATGTACTGATCACTAAAAAATTAATCATAGATACGTATTTTTGCCACATGAGGGTAAATTGTTTGTTCTCATGATGGTAAATTGAAGCATGCCAAACTAAGTTAGATGTACTTTGATTACTAAACGGATTAATCATGGTACATGTTTGCATTCCATGATTTCATGCAGAGGAATAAGAGATGTTGAAACACATGATAATGAAGATTCATATAAAGAACATATTTGTGATATTTCCAGAAGCTTTCGTGATGAAACGACAACGATTTTCCTTTGGGAGATTTTGGAAATTGTTGGCTAATAGTTTAGGCTCTGCGATATGCAATTTTTGATTTTAGGCCTTGTTCATGAAAGCTACTTTTGAGCAGGTAAAGGCGCATGTGCTTTGGCTTTATATAGCGATGAACTATAGTTGTAAATTACCATTTATCAATTTGAAAAAAAGCATACGGAAAATAACCTTCTTGTAGGTGCAAGGGGAAAATAGTGTCTACCTCCAAATATTGTGGTGTGTTGGTGGGGCATTTGCCTTTATATAGAACAAAACTACAACTAGAAAGTATTTATTATCATAATGGGTGTTGTTTATGGTAATCTCCAAGACGGATCATATTACTACTAATTTTGTATGGTGATTGGCGCACCATTTTACGGGTAACTAGAATAAATAATGTACATGATTAGCCCATTAGAGCCCACAAATATCACGTGTATTGTATGTCAAAAAATCTTCATTTGTATTTATGTTGTAAATGTGAATTCTTGCTGTACATGTTCGTGAGTCACCAAATTGAGCAATTGGAAAAAGAAAAAAATTGCGGCCATATAATATTTTTGTGTTTGAACTTTTTGAATCTCATATCATTAACCTGCATTATGTGTTAGACATTATTAAAAATCAATACCTATTATACAATTTCAGGACTGTCATAACTCCTCACATAATTCTTTAAAGAGTGCAACTCGATGGAAAGCGTCTGCCATCTCTTGAGAGGTTGGTGGTCGATTGCTGTGCCCTAATATAAATTATTCAATGATATTGTAGATTTTTTTTAATTAGTATTTTATATAATTTATTTTAATGGTAGAGATATTTTTAGATTCATTGTTTCATGTGTCTCTGTAAAGACAATAGTTGGAATTAAAGACATATTGTGCTTCATAAAGACAATATATTTCTTTAATTCCAACTATTGTCTTTGTAGGACAGATTTTAAAGACAATAATTTGAGACAATTTACTCAAAAATTGTCTTAAAACCCCCTTGTGTTGTAGTGCTACTGTTGTCTCTAGAGAGACAAAATTGTTCATCTCTAGAAGAGGAACAAAGTCACTGTGTTATGTATTGTCTTTATAGAGACAATATTTTAAGACAATTTAATTTGAGACACCACAACAAAGACAATATTTAAGACAATACACAAGTTTTTCTGCTTTTGTCTTAAGTTAAGACAATTACCCAAAGTAATCTTAAATATTGTCTTAAAACCCCCTTTATGTAGTAGTGGCTTGCCACTGTTATCACAATTAGATGATAGCTAATCATGATCCAGGTCATACGAAAGGATCAAATGGCATAAACTGATGTAAGCGAGAAAAGCCAGTGAGTTGTGAGTTGTTTCGAAAAGTACGTGTACGACGTAATTAATGAGATCGAGGACACAAGGATCCTAACCTTAGTCTCCTCTGCTGATTTTGTGGGAAATAATATAGAGACGTGCCTTAGCCTTCTTTGCCTCGTTATTTAATCACAACAAAAAAAATGCATTGAGACTCTATTTTCACCCCGATTATGCATTTTTTTTATAAATGATATCTAATATATAAGCAATGAATACATTGAGGTTCATGGATCATAAGAGGAACATTGATTACATCTTAAAGTCATTTATTAGGTAATGCTTTACTCTATAAAGAGATAGAAATTAAGAATATTCCCTTGAAGGCTTACATTAATATATTTCTTGTAATGGTTACATGGCGATAAGTTGCAAAGCAAGTCTAAATCTACATTTTGTGGGCGACTTCCTTATTGCCTCAATTAAGGGGAAAGCTCGTTCATGATTTTTCCTTATGTTGGAAGGTTGATTTTATTTTTGAAGTAATTTTAAGTATATCATAGCATGTATTGGGAAATACAACTTTGACAGAATAAGTTGCTACTCCTGGCTTTAGTTACTAAAAGAAGACCGTCATACGGATATATCACATTAAAATCCAAAATGTGAAAGCAATTGAATTTTTAATCAAACCTTTATTGGTGAAGGGTTAATTTATTATGAGAACATTACTAATGAAGTGCAAAATTTTACCAAAAGATCAAAAAAAAATTATGTGACTAGTAAAGAAAAATCCAAATTCCAACCTTGAATGTAGATAAACCCAAGAGAATGACTGGTCACGAAAAAATGGTAAAATCCAAAAAAACTGATGAAAGCAATGTTCTATGAATCAATGTTCTAGAAAATCGGGTGAATCAAGGTTTTTCCGATGAATTTTTCAATTCGTTTCTCTAAAATCCGGCAATTGTTAAACGAGAGGATTTGATGGGTAACCTTCCAGATCTAGGTGCTAGGGGTTTTCACGAGTGCTGAATCCTTATATCGGTCAAAAAACCAATTTAAATAACATATATCAAGATTTTACCTCAAATTGTTTCACCAGATTCAAGAACCAGAAACTCCAAAAAATCACACTAAAAACCACTCCCTAAAAAATACCTAAAAACACAATATTATTACATAAGGTAAGCCTGTATCGATGAGGTTCTATATATTTATCAAAAAAATTGAACAGGACGGTCAGATTGCTACCAGCTTGCCAACATTGCGAGGTGATTACTCTCTACCCTTGAATTTTGTGCTAAGATTCATTTTCACAGAGCTGTGCTATTAAGAAACAGCTTTGAGCTTTCCTCAAATTTTAGGAGCCGACTCTTTATAAAGTGGTGTTGTGATAAGGATGCGACAAATTCACTCATATATATATATAAAAAAATTAATATTTGAATTGTTTTTAGTTGAAAATAGATTTAACACTATTAAAAATTATAGAACACGTTTAATAATTATAATCTAAAATTTGAAAAAAAATTACCAGATTTTTGTAATAATCTTAACAAAATTTATATCCTTTTCCAAGCTAATTTGTGAACTCTAATAATCCAAATAAAGTTA